>MU225300.1:1847361-1870489 GCA_018584345.1 Thuja plicata | reverse complement strand
GAGGAGGAGGTGGTTGAGCTTACCCATGAGCTTGAGGTGACCATGGACTCACTGCAGTGTACCCAGTTGGCTTTACAGGAGTCAGAGTCACGATTGGAGGAGGTGACCGTAGAGTTGGAGCATGTTTGGTCCACACCAGCCCCAGACCCAATTCAGTTGCACATTGAGGTGGTTGGTGGTGAGTTGGCTTCTACAGTTGGGGATGAGCGAAGTGATGATGTGGCAGACACATCCGTCTAGGATTTGGGCGCAGCACGTATGGAGGAGGTGAGAGCATCAGTGGAGACGAGCTCTCATGGTGATTTGCTTCCTTCTACTGGAAGCGGATCTATTTCCACATTTCATACAACTGGTAGCAGTAGGCAGTTGGCAGTGCCACATTTACAGGAGGATCAGCTGCGGGTTGCAAGGGAGCAGGTTGACGCTTCCACGTATAATTTTTATTGCACCGAGACATTCATTGAGTATCTTCTTGAGATTGCAGACTTGCACGAGAGTTCGTACCGAGTATCTGAGAGTACTCTCATTCGAGGCTTTTGCACTATACAACGCTTAGTGGGGAGTATTGTAGAGACCTTGGCTACAATGCTTCCCAACAGGTATTTTATGGTTGGGTTTGTTGAGAGGGTTGCGCAGGATCCTACCCAGCCTGCAGTTACGTGGAGTAAGAGATTGGAGCCATCTCCTGATTCCCAGTTTGGTAGTGATGAGCCATTGACGAAGACTGGGGCTTTCTATCGGCATTTCTGTGAGGTGTGCTCATCATGTTTCGTTGACCCACAGGCAGAGGATTTGGTTTTACATCAATGTGGGTGGGCTCCAGTTTCATACCATCCGTTGTGGGATGGGTTAGTACCATCCTTCGCAGATGGAATTGGTAGTTGCAAGTTGGACCACTTGCAGTATTGATACACCCAGGACAGTTTATCAGAGATTGGTTTCGGTGGTAGGGACTCAGGTATGGGCAAAGTTGGTGTTTCAGTTGTGCTGAGTTCTGCTGAGTTGTTCCTTCCATCAGCACCTACAGTTAGTCTTCGAATGATGTTTTCCTTGATGTCAGTTATTCAGGTGTTGGTGCTACAGGGGCCAGTTGTGCGCGACAGTAATATTACATAGTTTCACCCTTGTGATCCAGGTGGATTGTGATATACATTTTGCTCAGGGATTGCTTGGGGACATGCAATTTTGGGGAGGGTCGACTGTGATGACCCCATTTTTAGCAGGTATTGGCAGGGCTTGGTCAGCTCATCATCGCGACCCTCGTGAGTTGATGCCTGGTTTTGAGGGTCCCAGTTGGCAGACTTGCTATTTTTAGTAAGTCTGGACTTACTATTTTTAGTAAGTCAATTGGTCAGTTTCTATTCCTGGCAAGGCGGTATGGACAGTGGTCAGTGCTTCAGACCAGTATTCAGTGTGCAGTTTCCTTGGCTGGGGACTTACTATTTATAGTAAGTCTATTTTTGGCAGTTGCTATTTTTGGCAGTGCAGTGGATGGCTATGTCAGTTTGGCCTGATCAGCAGTGGATGCGAGATTTATCGCATAAGTTCATATTTATTAATTAATAATAAAGCCACATTATTATAATAATACTTTATTATTATAATAAGTTAGAAGTTGTTATTTAAAACAGTTGTGAACTGAAGCTCTTTTTGGGAAACTATGGCCAAGGATGGATTATAAATATGAGCTCATTTCATTGGGATTAACATCCGATTATTTGATAAACTTATTGTCTGGTGACTATGTTTTTGTGTTCTTGGTTCTGGTGCCCTTGCTGAAGTATAAGGGTTGATTGAGCATCTGGAAGACTGATTCTTCTGGAACTATTCTCTAATTGGTTGCTGAAGTATAACCAATTTCTCTTCCTTCGTACTATTTGTCTCTAACTTGGAGGAAGAAGTTAATTCAATTCTGAGATTGTTATTTGCTATTGAATTGTGGCCTGCTGAAGAGGTCGATTTGATTGGAGTAGTTGAGGAATTGCGATGTAGAAGTCTAGCATTCACGCAGGTGATAAACGGTGTGCAGACTTTCAGCATTTCATGTTTGTAAGTTGCAGAATCGTTAAAAGTTGAGTTGCGTTCAAGGTTGGACATTGTGGATGGAAAGCTACAGCTGCGGCCAGCAAAGGAAGAAGGTTGCAGTTTGAACTGAGATCATAGCACCGCGGGTGGGAAAGGAATTGTTTGGTGACTTGGCGTCACCTCTTCCCTCAGCTCCAACCACCGTAGGCCATCAACAAAGGGTTGTCTTAAACCGCCTGGAGAAAGAATGCCCAGTTTCCAGCATATGGATGTCGTGGCTCATACCTTGACAGTGCGGCCAGCTGTGTTTGGGAGAGACTACAAGGTAGCATTGAATAATCTACATTTGTTATGGATCAATGATTATTCTATGGATTGTTATGATGTTCGAATTGATTTAGCATTCTGTAATTGTTCTTAAAAGAGTTTAGCTTTAACTAGTGGAATTGTTACTTGATATTTATACATCAGAAAATGTTTTAAAAAAAAAGTTATTTATTTTCTTTCAAAAGAGAAGTTAGTTTGTATTATCTTGCGAAGTGAGAAGCTAGAATTGTTATTGGAGAAAGTGCATGTGAATTTGGAATTTAGCAAAAGACCAGATGCTTTCAAATAAATATGCTAGAAATAATTATGTTCATGGATTGAAAATTATATTTTGAAGTTGATTATATAAATAAAGAGATACGTTCTGGCAAAGTTCATTACTTGCGGTTGCAAAACCAATTAATCCTTAGCAGAGCCAGTCGGGCTCATTACACGGATCCCAAGGATAAGTATGTATAATATCCCAGGCATCACCTCTAAACCCCTGTAATGACAACTCCATCCACAGAGTTGTCCTGATCACACTGTCACCATGTCAACCATAGTGACCCACACAATCCGCAGTGCTAATCCTGCCTCCCCCTAGATCCCAATAGAGATGAAGCTCACAACCATCCAAAACAAGAATGAATGAATATCCAAAACCATCTAACAAACTAGAACTCCCTGCACACCCTGCTAATCTGCTCTGTGTACTCTCGTAATCCAAATATCCATCCACTCTAAAACCATCCTGGATGTACTGACCCTGCAAAGTTACCTCCTGCTAACTTGCAATAACCAACCCCATCAACTGCAGATGGAGAAAACCCATCCCAAAAAGGATGATATAACCTTGAAGCCAACCCACACCGACGCGCAAACAAGTCCTACTAGTGGGTCAAAAGTGAAGTGATGAGCGCTCCTCACTGTGTAATCATGGTGAAATGCTCCAATCCCTCTCAAATGCTCATCAAGATTCAAAACCCAACTGAGAATCGAGAGAGGGCTCCAGTCTCTAACTCCCAACAACTGGTTGGGTAGCGTCCCAAGTAACCTGCTCAACAAACCCAACCACAAAATCCCGATGAGGAAGCATGGTAGTCAAGGTATCTACAATCTTCCCTAGTAACAACTGAATACCGCGAGAACCCTGGATGAGTGTACCCTCAGAAGTGCTGAAGGGTCCCTCCCGCGAAACCGGACTCTCAAGCAAGTACTCCATAAACGACTCCGTGCAGTAGAAATTATAAGAAGCAGAATCAACTTGCTCCCCTGCAATCCACAATTGATCCCTCGGAAACTGTGGTAGTACCACCTGCCTATCATGATCAGTTGTATGAGACGAAGCAATAGATTTGCTTCCGACAAAAGGAAACAATTCATCATGAGAACTAGTCCCCAAACCAAATGATACCTTGTCTCTATCCTGTGAATCAAAGTTAGTATCAAAAACTGGCACAACTCTAACGAATCCACTCCTGCTACCTCAGAACTCTCAACAACCTGCTATGTATCATCTGTCATCGTGCTAACAACTGAAGAACCAGATACCCCAAATATCTCTTTGTTGTCCTCCACTAAAGCACACACCTCAACTGTATCTACTGCATTTGTCTCAAGGATGGATGTAACCGTGTCCCGAATACATCCATCACTGCTAACTATGAAAGTTGACTCACCACCAACCACTACTATATGCAACTGAACTGGATGTATGGCTGACAAAGACTAAATCCGCTCCAACTCCACAGTTACCTCTGCTAAACATCCTTGCGACTCCTGGAGAGCCAACTGAGTGCCCTCTAAAGCCTCAAAAGTCGTTGCGAGCTCCTGAATAAGCTCACTCACCTCCTCTCTGTCCATCAGTGCTTCGTATGCCGTACTCACCCACTCAACTAGGTGATCTCAGTCGGCCACCAACTGTAAATAATCATGTCTCAAAATCCCGACAGCCTCTCGCAAGGAATGAATCTCTGTCAGAGAAAGGTAACCACCACCGTGCTCATCTATCATAGGAACACCCCAACCATACACAGCCAACAGCTGACAAGCGACATCGAAATGCTTGAGAGTAGAAGTAATATCTCCCTCACCAACTCTCAACTAGCTAGTCACATGATAACTCTGCACAACGGATCTCCTATGCACAATCTCAGCTGCACTGTCCACACTATGGAAGGAAGTTGTATCCAACAAACTCCCCTCAAGATCACCGCATCCCGGTGTACTATCATCCGAGCACACATCTGCAAACTGAGTACTGACATCGGACTCGTCCTCATCTACCCCCGAGGAAGCTGCTGCTGAATCTGACTCATCACAATCCTCAGCTACCTCGTCCTTTGCATCCACATGACAACCCAAATTTTGAGACCCATCCTCACTCACTAACAACTCAAAATCCTCCCCCAGGGTCTAATAAATCAAGCATGACTCGCTGCAAGAAGAGTCACTGAAGAAGTAACCTCATCTAAAGGAATGGAAGCTCTAGCTAAAACAAACTCCTGCCACTCATAAACTTCCCCATCCTCATCTGTGAGTCCCTGCAGAAAAGGATCCTGGAACCCATCACCACCGGATGACAATGTTAAGTCCACACCCAATGTCTGATATAAAAAACCAGATACGCTGCAACACCCATCATCCTCACTCTCAACATCAGAGGTATCCACGATGCTACTATCAACATCATCTATCTGAGACCCCTCTGCTATCTCTGGCTGCATACATGACTCAATGTCATTGCGTGAATCATCTACACTGTGGCATGAATCTATGTCACCTGACTCATCTGTAACACTCCTATCATGAGTATCATCACTGAATAGCTCCATGCTCAAATCCTCAATACTAGAAAAGACTGTTGTCTCTCGCACAGAGTCCACACTGCAACTGCTGTCATAAACATTCGAGCTGTCAGACGTCAAATACTCCTCGCAGTCCTCAAAAATAACACCATCATCCAAGGTGTCAGAATCCATAGTGATATCTACAACATCGACTACTCTCCCACTATCCATGGCATTAGCGACAGGCTCACATAAAGAACTATTGTCCGAAAACTCAGATCCTGTATCATTGGTACTACTACCAACTGATGCAAAACTGTCATCAATGGCAGTGGACATGTCACAAGCCTGATCTGTGTCACTATCTCTAGTAGGCTCAAGATGTTGAAACTCAGTACCACTATCTGCCACTACGACAAGCACATCCACATGTCCCTGCAAAGAACCTCACCTCCACTCTCAGGTGGGCAAATAAGACTAGTGGGTGACCCACTAACTACAGGAACATCTCCACCAAAATCAGCAGCTGCTGAAAACTCATCTTGGAGATCTCTAGATGTCTCACATGTAAATAACTCACGTCTCTCCTCATATCTTCCCTGTGAAGAGGACCTATTGAATAAAGAAACCAAGTAGTTTGTTGTGTTATCGACAGTTGCGGGATCTAAAAGTGGCGCATTTAATCTTTCGAGTGTTTGCCTTCGTTGCTCCATATCCTTAACTAAGGCATTTGTTTGCTTTCTTAACTCAGATAAACTATCTAACTTGTTTCCATGTGTTCCAGATTTCTTGTATCTGTCCACGACTGCAATTAAAGAAAGAGTGTTGATCACTCAAGTCAAACAAGTAAGCCCAATAAATTCCACCCCATAGGATGGCAGGAAACTGCTCTGATAATAGTGTCCTTATTTACATTACTTTGATAGTAACCCAAACACACAACATTTACATCCACACCAATGAATCCTGCAAGTCACTTGCAAAGCATTGTAAATTGTAACTTTCTTTAACTTGCTTTACTTGCAAAGCATTGTAAATTGTAACTTGCTTCAGCCTAGCATTTTGTGAATTTTTGAAACATTCATTTTTTAAATCTCCATCCCAATCCTTGAGTAGACATTGAAAATCCCACCTGTCCAGGTATTCGGATTACTTATGCAGACTTAAAATGGCCTAAGAGTCTTAGACATAAATTTATGGAACTCAATTTCTTGGAGAGTTTGCAAGCTCTCCATCAACACTTGTCATTAGGAAATAAAACAATAAGGACTATGCCTTACTGGCAAAACACCCATGCAATAATCAATGCATTCAGCAATTGAACATTGGGAGATCATTCCCAGGGTAAAGGAAATGCTTATAGCTTAAATGCACATTGAAAATACACATGACCAGGATATGTAGCATTTTTTTCATGGGTGTGGACTTAGATTTGGATTGATGACTTCACAACTTTACAAAAGAATCAGTTGTATCAATTCTTACTCTTTACGTTTTGTACATGCATAAACTACTGCCATTCTAAACTTGACTAAACTTCAAAGCAGACTTTATTTCGACATACAAATATGATAAAGGTACATGATAATGGCAAAGATAGGATAATTGCTCAGCAGTTTGTGCCACTTCCAAAAAGACATGTAGAAGCAATACGAGTGAACATTGTTTAGATGCTAACAAGCAATCATGTCTTCCTAACCATAGGTAGTTAAAAAGTGTCAGGAAGTAAATTGTATATGCTAAACTTGGAAGAAAGAATACTAAACAAGGACCTTCCACCCGAAGTAAACAAGAACAATATATGTTACAAGAGCTTGACTGACATTACCTTGATGCTTTCTAATATCTATAAGGCTTAGATGAGTAATGCAGATCAAATGGCATTCTGAAATCTCAGCTTTTGCAATAAAAAGAATAGACTATATAAGAGTAAATTTGATTCTCAATACATCCTACTATTCCAGCACAGGGAAATATCTCCTAACCTCGTCGGTGAGGATCACAAAAGAAAAAGAATTTATGGGCTGCAATACGGCAATACATATGGAGAAAAGCAGTAGGCATGTCTCGGAGCTGTGCCAAATTCGGAATAAGGCCTCTTATGTAAGCTTCCATTTCCTGTACATGGACAACCCTCAGTTATCAAAAACAGGAACCTCCAATGGGCAAAATCAAACTAGCATAAAGTCAATACATAGGAAGATATTCATTAATAGATTGTACTTGCTTAAAACGAAAAAAAAATCTAATAATCAAACAACAGAGTCAATTTATAATATTATTCCACTAATCAAAAGCACAGTGCTACCAGGGCATACATGCGGCTGCAAGAAACCATCGGCATCTTCATCAAGCTCACTCATATCTATTCGTGCTTGGGTCAGAGAAACCTGCATAAACAGAGAACAAGATATTGTAAGAGTGTTGAACATATTTAAAAGAAAGACAACAAAACTTATAAGCTATTGTTGATAAAAACTTGATTGGGTCAAAATAATTTTGATGACATCGAAACTATAAAATCAAAAATAAACAAAGCCAGAACTGTAGCAGAACAATAAGCTTAATCAATTTATTGAGTAAACCACCATGAGGTACAAGGATAATTTCGCTCCTTAAGTCAAAGGAGATACCTCAAGAAATGGTTCAAACTACGTCAATACAGGGATCAATGCCCGCCCCTTTATTACTCAATGGCAGCACTTCGACGTAGATTGTAAATTTATTAAAGACCCAAGGCCACCGCTGTGTTCCCTGAAGTTCAGCTTAACTGTTTACCATAACCTTGTTTACAGTAAGCCATGGACTAGCAATAAAGTGGAGCAACTGTTATATTCACAGCCCAGTTCCAAGTACCATTGGACTAACTTCCAAGTGGATGAGGCCAGGTGTAGAGTCCTGGGAAAATTTAGAGGAATAAGTACCACTCAGATGTTGCATCTCTGATATTAAGAATGTTTTCCATTATCATTCTGACTTTCCAGTGCAGTTCCTCCATGGATTTAAATTGTAAACTAGGCTAATTTTTCGAAAGGTACATCCCTGCCCCCTAAAATCCCCACATTTCAGAGACATGATGTTCCCAATGTGGTAGGACAGTGATGAAATGTCATCCCACTATCCCAACAGCACCAGCTGCAGTAGAAACCTGCCCCTAAAAAAGAACTTGTATTAATTGCAAAAAAAATTTAAAACCATGAAAAACCCTTTCTTTTAACTTAAAAAGAAAGACCATTGTTTTAATTGCAACAAAAATCTTTAAATACCTGATCTGTGCATAAAATAAAATATATTTTAATACACACATAGTTGCTCAAAATGCAAATTGTTCAAAATATAAAAATATATATATTTAGTTCCTTATATAACATTTTAAATATTTTTCTTTAAATAATACCCAAGTTACTAATATTGTAATATATAATTATTAATATTTTAACATACAATTATTATTAATAGTGTAATATACGGGCTGGGGGCTTGCCTCAATTGGCGAGAGCTTCCTGTTATGAAGCACGAGGTCACAAGGTCCAGTCAGCCCCCAGCCCATGTGGTACAGGAGGATATGTCACACCAGTGTCACCAGTCACGTTAAAAAGATTACCCAGCGCACTATAGTTTATAGGAGGGTGCTATACCTCTTTCTGAACAGGTCAAGATGGAGTGTTGGAGACCTCCGGACATAGAATGGACAAAAGCTAATTTTGACGGAGCCTCTAAGGGCAATCCGGGTCCATCTAGGGTTGGGTGTGTGGCGAGAGATGATAAAGGAAATATTCTGATGATTGGAGCAAAGAGGCTCCCAATAAGCACAAACAATGTAGCAGAGAGTTTGGCTGCGATGTTCGCTATAAAAATGGCAATAAAAATGGGGGTGAGAAAACTACATTTGGAGGGAGACTCACAGGTAATTGTCAATGGAATCATAAAAGGGGAATCAGGAACATGGTACTCGAACAAACACATTCGAAAGATTAAGTTGATGTTAGAAAAAATTTAGGAATTTAAGATTACCCATGTATTGCAGGAGGCAAATGAGGTAGCAAATAAATTATCAAACGTGGAGGTAACATTTTCAAACTAGGCTAAGGAGTTTATAGAAGATTTTAGAGGATTGCATTTTGATGCTCTAACATAAAGTGTTGGGGGTTGTTTAGAAAAAGCTAGTCCCTTAAATGACTAGGTGGTCGTGGATTAAAAGTTGAGTTGATTAGGCCTTGTATTTTTGAACTATCGGAGGGGAAATTAAGATTCAATGACGTTAGGCTTCCACCATGTGCCCAAAGTCGATACCTGAGGTAGCAATCATCATCCCCACCTCATTACAACGTCAAGGACTGGGAGGGTGGTATTTCGAGCGGTTTCTGGAAGATTCTAGAAAGGGCAAACAAAAACTTGTTTAAAGTCTAGGGTTTCTACAGTGAAAGCGACTTTGGCAAGTGGAGAAAACGACAACACATAATGGAGGCTAATTTTTCTCTCAATTTGCCAAATCAATTGTCGGGTTTCAGAGGTGAAGTCACCATCCGGAGGCTGCGTGGAGTTTTCAATTTTGATGATGATCAATTTTGGGGTTGCATTATTGGGCGAAGAGTATCTGAAAACTGACCTTAGGCCAAGAGCCAACTTGGACATTTCCCATATGTTTCTTGCTTGGGCACTTCAATTGGCAGTCTTTGTGTGTTGCCGGAGTGGGCAAGAGGGACAATCCCAATTGTGGGAAAAGCAGAGCCGGGTGTTGGGATTGCAACAGGGGATGGCTCATGGAGGGTTGTGGAGAATGCGTCCAGAGACTATCAGCCATTCATTCTCTGGAGCTCTTAGAGGACAAAGGAAAAACATATTGTTGATGCGATGGGAGGTTGGGAAGCTTTGTTGTTGTATATGCAGGACGCTAAGGAGGAGATGGAGCGTATGGAAACATAGCGTCGAAGGAAGATGAAGTCAACTCCAAAAATTTCGATGGTGAAGCTGCAGCTAGAAGAGGGTGGGGATGGCGCTGACAAGCCAAGAAGGAAAAGAAAAAAGGGCAAAGTCAACACCAGAGGCGGGATGTTCATTCCAGTCCAGTCGAAGGAAGAAATGCAGAAGAAATGGGTAGGGTGATACGCCCTGGCTATGTTTGAAAATTTTTGGTCTTAATTATGCATTTTGGTCTGGTCCGCCCTCTTTTTTTATGGTATTGGGCATGTAATACAGTTGTAGTACCACGTATAAGTCTGGTTAGTAGGAGCAGGGAATGGGAGTAGTGTTTGAAGTAATAGGTCTGGTGTTTTTTTTGGGATATGTAATGCTTGTAGAGGCCTGCGAGGCTCAGATGGAATCAATTATGTAGTAGCAATATGTTTATCTATAGGGGGATTATAGCATATTTCTGCCAAACAGAATTGACATTATGTAAAAACTTTATTTTCAAATTAATACAATGACTCAAATATTACCAATTCAAAAAAATATATTTAAACCAAGTAAAGTAATATTTAATACCATTTATCTGACCATAGTATGTATGTTATTGATAATTAATTCTTATAAACTGCAGGCATTGATTCTGATATATATTGGAATCAATTTCCATTCTAGAAGGAATCGATCACTTCATTTTTTATTGACTCTCCCATCATCGCTGAGAAGGTATTACGCGACTTGAAAATCACGGGGGAGTAAGAGAGTATTAAGAATCAAACAACATACTTTCTTACCATACAGCACTGGGATACAAAGTAGCCCTTTCCTATATTTTAGAGCCTTGAAACAGCAGTAACACGGGATCCTATTGGTCTCTTCAAGGGACTCACTGGCTAAGATAAGCAGGTCAAATACTGTTACTAGCACACAGCCTGTAAGTATCTCATTCTCTGGTAATCACTAGACCAATATGCATTAGGTTCTATCGAACATTTGTAAATTAAGTGTATGAATAAACAAAGAGAGAGTATTTAAGATACCCCACATCTGTAATAAGAGTAAGCTCATACATCTGCAAATTTAATCCAAATCTGTAAATTCATATAACTGTAATCAGAACAACATATATGTATTATATTTTTTGTGTGTGTATAATGAAATTAGAATTATATAGATATATGTATATATATTATATATCTGAATTCTGTAGAGAATATGGAATTCTTATATAGTCTACTCCGTGTGTACATATAGCATTTATGTGGTAATAATAATAAAATCAGACTTATATATGTGTGTGTGTGTGTGCGCGCGCGCGCTATTTTATACATGTGTATATATAATGGTAATACATGAGATATTGATATATATATAGCCTTTTGAAATTCACCACCCACCTACACCCCCGGTTCAATCGAGGTCAAGTGTTGTATTCTCATGCAGGATCAACAATGCACCCTTATTTATTTTTAATGTCGAAACCCCTGGGGCATGAGTAGCCTGCTTTACTCCGTTTCAACAGTATCTAAATGAAATGGCTAAGTAGCCGGACTGAGCAGTATCTTTATTAAGTGCGGTGGAGACTTTGGGAAATATTTCTCTTAGAGATTTAATAATTATTTCGTTCGAACTTTGCTGCTTCATATTCATGGTGAATACACATCTAGCCATGCAGAGGGAAGAAGTCTCCATTATTTACGAATCGCAATCTGTGATCATTGATTAAAGAATATTGCACAGAAGTATTTCATCGCATGAGTAAATGTTATAAGGGAAGCCGATATATATGAATGAGCGGAGTTTTTTATACACTGTCAGATTCATTTTGTGTGGTTTTCAAAATTTCTTTGCATTTTTCCTTGGTACTTGAATGCAGTGAACAACAGTAATGGACATTCGCAGGACAAGAGTAAGGTTGGGATAGAAGTGACAAACGGTTCATGCAAGCAGGGTTCCATTATTTGGTTAGCAGACGGCAAGACTAACACTCAGGGAAAACATTTTTTAAACTGAACGTTGCTAAGGAAGAGACGTGATCGGATCTTTTAGTGAATGGGCCGTTGTTTGGGTGTTTGCAAGTCACAGAGTGGAACTAGAGATTGACAGGGATGCTGGTTAGATGTGTGAATAGAGAGGGAGCTGAAACATCTTCCAAGTTTGGTCACGACATAGCACAAGTTGGTACACAACAGAGAACAAGAGTTTTTCTATGAATGTTTCCTGCATTGATACAAGGGTGTTATTTGTGGATAAATTTGGATGCATTCACGTGTTTGGATTCCAAATTCTCGGTGCGCTCTGTTTGCAATTGCAACAAGGGAATATTATGATTGGATGAAAGACTATAGCAGTATATTGGAATTCTTACGATTGCTGGCAAAGGTATATTTGGTGAAATTTTCTTCAGTGCATCGTGAAATACATCGTGCTGGGTGCTTAATGTTCATTTCCATAATCTTCTTGTCATTGGCATAATTTCGTTTGGAAGAATTTGGTTTTGGAGTAAGGTTAGAAGTGCGTCTCAGATTTGGGATTATTCAAAATGATGGACTGTTAACATTCCTTCCAATTTCAGGTTTCAAGAATTAGTTGTTCGTTCCTAAGGTTGTCTTCTCCCCATCAACATCAAGGTGTTGGTTAAGGTAAGAGTGTGGACAGTGAATGGAGGTTACAAAAGAGGATCTCAAACATTAAACTGCAATTGACATATTGCATGACTTACCAACTGGACGTGGTCTTTTGTTGTAGCATTTCCAGTCATGAAAGACAAACTCTAAATTCTTATCTCAGAAGCTGCTGAGAACAGTTGATGGATAAACTGGAACAATTGATACAGTCAATCTACCTTTGGTTCAAGAAAAACAACCGTTCGAGCTAGACTACCTTATATATCTAATATACAGAGCACTTCGGTAGTTGATGCATGTGTAAGTGTAAGGAGCCAGTTGCAGCAGGCATATTGTCTTCCTGAGACTCCTTTGGTGGATACAAGAGCTTTCAACAGAGCCAAGTATTGTGTTATCAGATGAATAGACAGGTCAGTCTTTAATTAACGCAAAATTGGAACAGACTTGGGGGAGATTCATTTTATGACAAGGAAACAGAAAGGGGAAGAAAATTTCTTACCAGGTTGGGGTATCTTCTTACAGTGTTTTTCTTTCATGTATGGAACTATATATATCTTGCATTGAAAACAAAAAACAAAAAACAAAAACAAAAACCAGTAGTATTCCATCACATTTATAAACTGAAACTCATATCCAGCAGTCAAACTATTTGACGGAATTACCTTAGAGAGAAAGTGCAAAAATATCAGTGGTGCAAGCCAGGAATTATTTCATTAATATTGAATGCAATCAGACAAACTTTTCGGATGTCTTCATTGTGCAAACCTATTTGAATTTTCCAGGGGATAAGACAGTCAAGAGCAAATTATGGATTCTCTTATTAACAAACGAATTGCACCAGGCGATTGGACTTGGTTGGCGAGAACTATCTATGATCAGGCTGAGAAACTCAGTGAGTTTCCACAAACCAGATATGACACCTTATGTTTTCTTCGTAGGCTGGAAATAGTTTGAGTTTGGTAGGGCAGTCATCTTCAGAAGTGCTACAGATAGCCATGGATCCTGCAGTGACAGTGTTGGGTGAGCACAGGTACCGGAGGCATAATGATAGCGAGATTAGACTTTCTCTTGCCCTATGTTATAGTCAGTTTATGAGGATCACAGCTCCATTGGTCCCTTATGATGATGACACTATGCGAGAGGTTTTTCAGTTGATCATCGATTGTATGGTTGGGATTGGTGATATTGGTAGTCCCACTTATGCATGGAAGGTTAGGATCCTGGAGTTGATGGCACAGGTCAGATCATGTGTTGCCATGCTTGATTATGATCAGCAAGACTTGGTATTGCAGTTATTCAGGCTTTTTGTTGAGCCCATTAGCTCAAGGCATGCCAGGTGTATCTAGGATCACATGAGAAATATTATGATTTACATTGTGGACAACATGGACAACATACCTCACTTTCTTTTAACCTTTCTTATGAGGGTCCGTAAGCGTGAGAAGTTGACATCTCCAGCTGCCTATGTATTAGTATGTAGTATCCTTGGTCAATGCAAAGATAGATTGAACCCTGGTTTGGTTGAAGAGGATCTTAATTCACAGGTTACAGGGTACCCCAATAAGATCCAAAATCAAATGAGAAAAGAGGAGATTTGTTTCACATGCCAAAAGGCATGGTCTTTGGGACACATTTGTGTAAATAATAGGGAGGAAGAAGCAGCCCAAGAAGTGCATATCAGCATTGAGGAAATGGAAGACTCCATAGTCCAGCTTCAACATAATGAAACAAAAGAGATGGAATCAATTATGGGTGTTAGTAAAGAATATACTAGCATCTTATTTGGTGACATGGAAGTTATTATTGATAAATATCATGATGACCATACGATGGAAAATGTGTCATTCCACGAGCTAATTGAAAACAATGATAACATAGTTGATGAGACAACACAGGTTGAGAAGGAGGACAATCTAGAAAATGTTGCTCCCATAAGTGATGATAAACCAAATAAATTAATACAGGACAGCCCACTTACCTTTATTAAAGTTGGTCAAAAACCCTTGTCACTTCATGATTTAATGGACATGTTATTGGTCAAGGAAAAGGAGCTTGTACAAGTAATAACAAGGATGGATGAATCTTACAAACTTGTTGAAGATCTCATGTGAGACTAAAATGCAAGAAGTGCAACATGGAAATGTACGTGGTATCACTAGCTCTCATTTGCATACCATTCAAGTAGCATTCAATAGGATGAAAACAGATTACTTGCAGCTGCTTATGGATAAGGATCTTGCCATTAAGTTTGGAGAAGACAAGGAGAAAGAGAATGATGAGCTTTGTCTTCAACTTAGCATGACACATTACTCTTTGTACAAGGCTGAAAATCAAATGCCTATGGCACCCACTCATGAGGAAGACGGTCTTGATCCTCGAACCCCGGAGGTCACAAAAATTGTAGAAGGGATTCACACCATGGGTAAAAATGAAGGTAAACATTGCATTTCCACTTCATGTCACCTATATGAAACACATTATGTCAAAGAAGACCATATTGACCAGCAAGACGATAGGTTTGAAAAGTCTGATTTTTACAACAGCAGTTGTATGCTTATTCATCATCATGATAAATCAAGTGATACCGGCTCTGAAACTTCATTTGGTGAGGATAATTTCATTGATGAGAATGTAGGGTTGAGTGGTGATAGTTATGGTGAATCAGAAAATTCAGGGTTGTCTCTAAGGGGTATTGAGGTTTCCCACAATCTGTCTAGAGATTTATCACCGAGATTTTATGACATGGCAGCAGTGCACTTATTGATCGGTGATTTTATATTTTCAGAGTTGACATGGTCTACGAGGAGTTCCAAGTTGTATGCTGAGTTGGAAAGTCTTTATGGATTGAGGACTACTCCTTATGAGGAGTCTACCCTTCTAGTTCAGTGGCACAGCGACTACAACACTATTATCATTTTGGTTGTTAATCCAGGTTATAGCAACGACATTCACTAGCTTAATGAGCTGATTATCATGCATATTGAAGGCAGGTTTGGCATCTACTTGTTCAGTTGGATGATACAGGAAGATGATGGATTGATGATTACCTATTCCTACTCCCAAGATCAGATGGTTAGATTGATTTGGGATCCAGGAGTTGACAGATTGAGCACCTTGCATTGTAAGGATTGGGTTGGCTTACTTAATTGTTTGAGGCATAGAGCAGACAGGTTCAAAGTAGCCCAGCAGGCAGAAGCAGCAGTGTCTCTCGGGATGGTTCGGGACCCAAGGAGCTTATGGTTGGACGAGTTGCACTTAGACATCCTTCCTCGCAGTATGACAGGATTTTATGTCAATTGTTCCAGTATAGAGTGTAAAGCTTTCGGCAAGTTCATATGGGATCCTGGTATTCATGTATCACTACAAAACTACTTGCGGACAAGCAATCTCAAGGAGGGAGGACTGTAATGTCCCCTTTTTCTGGGACATTAGAGAATTCATTGGCCAACCTTATAATAAATTAAATGACTTAAGGGGACTTAAAAAGGGAGATTATAAAAGTCAAGTTAATATTATAAGGAGAGTTAATAAGAGACAAAAAGGCTAGGAGACGAAAAACAAAGAAGGGGAAGTTGAAGAGACACCCCTTGACACATTAAATAAGGGAATGAAGACTCATTTCGGGCATGCTTGGTTATTGATTTTGGAATTGTCTCTTGGAGATTGGAAGCTCTCAGCTTCAGTTTCTTTTCAGCCTTCAAGACGAAAACCCTTTTGGCTTAAAGGTGGATTGGCCATGTAGCCCCAGTTCATCAACAGAGTGGATTCACATCAGAATTCACCATTGAGTTTTCAGGTTCTTCTTGCATCCAGTCTGACTGTAGTTGTTGTTTATAATATTCGATTATTATCTTAAAATACAATAATGGTTATTTCTGAGGGTTTAATTTGATAAATTGCTAGTTTATTACTGGAATCTCTATATTTGTTGCAAAGTTCATTATTGAATAGATTCTGGAAATTATTTGGAGTTGTTGTGAAATCAATATCCCACCCGGGATATTTCACATACTTGATCACTTCATCCTCAAGCATTGGATTGCGCTGAAAATGTTATTAGAATATTATTATATTGTTTATTGCTTTAATGGTCATCTTATGTAAATATAAGTAAATTAGATAGATAAGTTTCATCCTTTAGAAATTTTCTATTTCTATCTCTTGTAAATTCTTTATATTGATCACATTGATCAACTGTTAATAACAACAATCATTTTTTACCAATTACTTTGCGTAATATGGTATCAGTGCCTGAAGACTAATTTTTTGTTTTTCTAAAATTTCAATTTTCAAAATTTTAAGATCTCTGAAAAACAAACGTTTTTTCCTGAGTTTTCTAGGCCGTTTTTTTTGCAAAAAAAAAATAACAACCCGACTAGGGTTTTTCGCGTCTTCATTTGACGTCATTTTTTTGCAACTTGTTGGACTTTGGACGCGGCTTTCTCTGTCAAAAACGACCACCTATATTGTCACTCTCTGAAAAACGACCGTGTTTTTTCCAGATTACTGAAAAAAATTGCCATTTTTGAAGCTTTCAGCTGCGACCTGGTTTTTGGTCAAAAACCCTAATTTTTGGGCTTGAATTTTTTTTTCCGATTTCAGATTCTTGGTGGGTTTTTTGAGAGCTCAACTGGGTTGTCGTCCATTTTTTCTGGGTGCCTCATTTTTTCTGCCTCGAAATTTGTACCAATGGATTTCAAATCCAATTTTAGATTCCTTTTGGGTTTTTCCAGATTTCTTCTGGGTCTTTGTAAGATTTTTCTAGGTCAGCCGGGAATTTTTCTTGAAATTCGTGTCAATCGTACTTCATCAATTTTTGAAGTCCGTACCTGATTTAGCCTTTATTTTTTTGCATTGGGATTCGTATTTCGGATTCTATGTTCGCCTCTTCTTTATTTCTTGCCTTCTATACATTGGGAAACGTGCAAGATGGAGCCACTCACCAACTTGATGTTGAAGGCAATCAACAATTCAATGGCCGCAATTATAACACTTGGAAGGCGCATGTTGACCATCTTTGAATACCGCCGCCTGGAAACACTTGTTTTGGGCACAGAGACTCGTCCGACCACAGTCCCAACAGATCAAGACAAGTTTGATGATCGGAATCGAGAGGTTGTTGTGCTTCTCAAGCTCTCTGTCACAAATGATCAGTTGCCATAGATTCCCTCTGGCAAGTCTACAGCAGACATCAGGAAGCATTTGAAGGAGCTGCATGAGACATCCGACAAGAGTAGCACGTTCTTTCTGAAGAACCAGTTGTTCTCCATTATGATGGATGAACGCACGTCCTTATAGGAGCATCTCACAAAGATTACAGACATTTGCAATCAACTTGAAGCTATCGGTCGAAAGATGGAGGAAGAAGATATGGTAGTCATTACTCTAAAAAGTCTACCTAAAACTTATGAGCACTTTATAGAGACTCTCAACAATACCTCCACTAATGTTGACCTGAAATTTTTCAAGTTGTGCACCAAACTTCTACAGCAGGATCGTTGGAATCAACAGTTTGGTAGCAGTGCCCCCTCGTCCTCCTCAGAGAAGGCCTTTGCAGCGAAATCCTTTCACAAGGATAAAGGTAAATCTCAGCCATCTCAGACTTTTCAGCAGAAGGGCTTCAGTCAGTCTCAAGATGGTTTAAAGAAGAAGAAGATTCAGTGTAATTATTGTCATAAATTTGGCCATATGTTAAAGGATTGTCGCCATCGATTAGCTTCCAACCAGCGGAAGCAGGGAGGATCTCAGCCTAAAGCTAATGTTACTGAGCACACGGAGCAGAAAGAGTTCTTTTTACAATTTCATGGCTAAAAGACTTGCAGACCATGTCAAATCTTCTGCCTGGTATATTGATTCTGGTGCTTCTCGGAATTTCACTCACAGGTGTGATTGGTTTACAGACTTTTCTCCCTTTACCGATTCAGTTATATTGGAGGAGCTAAAGAGTATACAGTTGTCGGCAAGGGCAACGTTCAGATTCAGTCTAGTGGGAGGAGTCTCATATTCCTCAACTTATACTACGTTCCTGGCATGGAACTCAATCTTCTCTCAGTAAGTCAGATTATGCGACATTCTCCTCAGCTTGATGTGGTATTCAGTGCACACAAGTGCTCGATTGTTGATCGTGCAACACGCACTACTGTAGCTGTTGGCATTAAGGATCGTGGTCTATACAGGCTTGTGGATACAGGTGATTCTCTTGAGCATGCCTTTGCAGCAAAATCAACATCTATTAGCAATCTCTAGCATCAACAATATGGTCACCTGAACATTCATTATCTGGCTCAGCTTGTTCGAGATGATTTAGTACTTGGTCTACCTGAAATTCAAACTCAGAATCAACGAGTTTGTGGCGCTTGTCAGGCTGGGAAGCAGCACAGGACACCATTCAAGGATGGTGACTCATGGCGAGCCTCAAAGGTACTACAGTTGGTCCACGCTGATGTATGTGGTCTAATGAACACTACTTTTGTTCCAAGGTGAAGGTATTTCTTGCTTTTTGTTCATGATTTCAGTAGGAAAATGTGGGTGTACTTTCTTAGACAGAAATCAGATGTGTTTACTGTATTTCAGAAGTTTAAGGCCTTAGTAGAAAAAGAGTCTGGTTGTTCTATTATATCTCTTACGTCTGATAATGGGGGCAGTTTTGTTCTACTGCTTTCTCTTCTTTCTGTGATACAAATGGCATAAAACGTCAATTAACCACACCATACACCCCTCAACAAAACGGAGTTGTAGAGCGTTGCAACCGCACCATTACAAAAATGGCCAGGTCTATGATGGAACACAGAAATGTTCCTAAGAAATATTGGGCAGAAGTAGTGTTTACTGTGGTCTATCTCCTTAATAGGTCTCCCACACATGTTGTTAAAGGGAAGACTCCTGAGGAAGCTTGGAAAAGTTGCAAACCTAGGATCAGCCACCTGAAAGTTTTTGGCTCTTTAGCTTATGTATGGATTCCTAATGCTCAGCGCTCTAAGTTCGATTCCAAGAGTCAAAAGCTTATGCTTACAAGTTATAGTGACAACCATAAGGCTTACCGGCTAATTTATGTAGACACTGATCGGCTTATCTTCAGTCGTGTTGTTGTCTTTGATGAAGAACGAGGACCATTTCAGCTTTCCTTGTCTGAGCAGAATTCAGAGGACCAGCCTTTGAAGGCTTCTGATTTGGGTGTCCATCTTCCATTGGGTTCACCTGATGGGAGGGATGATGCAAACTTTGTCTTTGATGATGCACTACCTGACTTTCCTCCGGATGATGTTGATCTTCCACCTGTTACAGATCCTCTTCCACCTCCAGTTCCAATTAGTCCTCCCCCTGATGTTGGCACATCACTCTCCGGCCTAAATGGTGGGCTAAGACTATCAGTGATCTCCGTCCCGATGAGCTCATTGAGGGTAGATCCTCTAGAAATAAGGGCAAGCAGCAAAATACTATTAACTTTGCTCTCATGGCCAACCTACATAGCATTTATGAGCTTCAAACATTTACAGAGGCAACAGGGATTCCAGAGTGGGAACAGTCAATGGATGCCAAATACCAGAGTCTTCTGAAGAATCACACTTGGGTTCTCTCTGATCTTCCTCCAGGGAAGAAGCCCATTAGCTGCAAATGGGTATATAAGGTAAAGTATCATGCAGATGTTACCTTAGATAAATACAAGGCCAGATTAGTTGCTCGAGGGTTCACACAACATGAGGGCATTGACTATGAGGAGACTTTTGCTCCTACTGCCAAGATGAGTACAATTCGTCTTCTTCTCGCCATTGCAGCTCAGTGTGGATGGAAAGTCCAACAGATAGATGTGAAGAGTGCCTTCCTCAACGGTGAGTTGCAGGAAGGGGTCTACATGACACAACCTCCTGGTATCAAGGTTGCCGGCACATAACACCAAGTATGTAGGCTCCAAAAAGCACTCTATGGACTCAAACAGGCTCCTCGAGCGTGGTACATCAAGATTGATCAGTACTTCGTTGCTCATGGTTTTCAGCATTGTCCTTCTGACAGTAATTTGGATATCAAATGCTTTGGTGATGATATTCTTTTCCTTGTTGTCTATGTGGATGACTTGATCATTACTGGCAATTCAGCACATTTGATTGCAGAAATCAAACAAGACATGTGCAAGGATTTTGATATGACAGATTTGGGGCTTCTCCATTATTGTTTAGGTGTTGAGGTTTGGCAGACTGATGGCAGCATTTTTCTTTCTCAGTCTAAGTATGTCAGGAACTTGGTTGACAGGTTTCGAATGCAAGGATTGTAAACCTACCTCTACACCTATAGAGAAAGGGCTGAAGTTATCAGCCAAGTCTGATTCTCCTCCTGTTGATGAAACCACTTACAGACAGCTAGTAGGCAGTCTCATCTATCTTACTGCTACTAGACCTGATCTCAGATTTGCAGTCAGCTATATTTCACGCTTCTTGACAACCCCCAAGGCTGATCATTGGGTAGCAGCGAAGCGTGTGCTACGTTATGTGAAGGGCACTCTTGATTATGGACTTCTTTACACTCGAAGTCATGATCCTAGACTCAATGGGTTCACAGATTCAGATTGGGCAGGTTCGGTTGATGATAAGAAATCAACCTCTGGATATGTGTTCAGTTTGGGATCTGGTGCAGTCACATGGACTAGTAAAAAGCAACAGGCAGTATCTCTCTCCTCGACAGAAGCAGAGTACTGAGAAGTTGTTAAGGCAGCTTGTGAAGCAGTTTGGCTTCGTCGGATGCTTGCAGATATTCAGATGTCTCAAGTAGGTCTGACTCCCTTGTTTGTTGATAATGAGGGCATTCTCAAGCTTGCCAAGAACCCAGTCTTCCATGAAAGAACCAAGCATGTGGACATTCATTGTCATTACATTCGGCAGTTGGTTGAAGACGGGACAGTTCAATTGCAGTATGTTCCAACTGTGGATCAGAATGCAGACATTGTCACCAAGCCTCTTGGTCCAGATAAGTTTGCTAAATTTAGGGGGCAACTTGGTGTTGTTGACAGATTGACCATTAAGGGAGGGTATTAGAATATTATTATATTGTTTATTGCTTTAATGGTCATCTTATGTAAATATATGTAAATTAGATAGATAAGTTTAGATAAGATTGATTACTCGATCTTCTGAAGTTTCCTTTAGAATCTTTCTATTTCTATCTCTTGTATATTCTTTATATTGATCACATTGATCAATTGTTAATAACAACAGTCATTTTTTACCAATTACTTTGCGTAATAAATGTGTCTGCCTTTTGCACCCAAGCTCATGTTATCGATCTTTCGGATCCATCGAAGAAGAGGAGATTTAGCTTGCCAATCTTCTGCCTTAGATCATAATCGTAGTCTATATTACCCCTATTGGGCTCTCATCCTCAAGCCCATGTAGTGCTTTAGAGAAATTTCTAGTTGCAATCTTCCAAGCTAATCCTGCTTGAACTGTTCTTGCAACTCAACAAATGAGGGAGTATGATTCTCCTACTGCCTGGTCCTCGGAAGGAAGGTAAGCCTTGAATTGGACTAGTGTGTGTGGCCTCCCATTGACTGGATTGTCAGCATGGCCATTACTCTTTCCGTTAGCTCCATCAATCCTTATCTTTGCCAAGCGGTTGAGAGTCATCAATCTTTTGTTGTCCTCTCACCAACTCACCCACAATGGCCATCATATCTGTGTGCGCATTTCCCATTCTGTCCAAGGAATGATGCCTTCTCCTTTGATAAACTATGTAATCTTGTCTCCTCTCACTCATTAACTTCAACCCAGCAGACTAGTAGGATCAAAACTCTAATACCACTAAAATACCCCAAGTATACACAAAGAGTAAAAAAAGGACAAATATGCAATGATAGACCAATAATCTAAGATTTCAATTATTTTCAGACAAGTACAACAGCTTATTACAATCAAGATATAGCTCAAAAAATCTTGCACCTTGGTCTACTAATGATTATTCTGCATTGGAAGTCACAGAAGGACAATGTTAGTATGACCAATGTGTTGATGGCAGGATGTTCAATATGTAGATGTCTATACGCTCGAGATGCAGATGTATGAATGTTAATTGTGTTGTGTAATATCCCTTTCTAGTTTTACCCAAAAGCTGCTATAATCAAACTGACATTTTGTTAAACAAATTGCATATTGTCTTTGATATATTTTGACAAACAGTTTGCTTGCTAGTATGAATGTAATGTTCATAATGTTCACAATCCTTTGTAATGGACACCCTTAAATGCCCAAAAACTAAACAACTGCTGATAGGAATTTTGTCAAACAGTTTGCATCCAACTCCTTATTCCTCCATTTGCTAATTTAACCCTTATGACTTCGGAAATGAGACGTTTATATTGTTTGTTCGCATGAAATTGAAAATCACTCAACACAAACAAAAGAAAGTACAATGATATGCAGATTGAAAAATTGTATTACTGTTGATAAGATGTTATTTTCAGAATTTAATAAAATCAAATGAATG
>MU225300.1:1833358-1846685 GCA_018584345.1 Thuja plicata | reverse complement strand
ATTAAAATAAAATAGTAATTGGATTCGGAATAATACGAGTGATAGCTCGTCGGAAAGCTCTCATCGAGGAGCATCAAATCCAATCACTAAATCTGACATCGCCCATGCCCTGTTGACTTACTAAAAATAGTAAGTACTCCAACAAAACCACAATTCAACTTCGATTTGGCCCAAACTGGAAAGGACTAGGCCAAAACATCTCAGGATCCCTTTGCAATCCATGTTAGCCTCCGGGACCATGCAGACATAGGCTAACTGCAACTCAATCTGGTGATGGCTAAAGTGGGGACATTACATCCTTGCAAGGAAGAAAGTTTCATATTTACATGATAATTCGGTACATTTGGGAGTGTGAATAATTAGCATGTAAAGCAGGAGATGACAATGTAATACAATGAATAATATAACAGTTCTTTGCTAATAGAATGTTAATTATCAAGTAATCACAAAGAACATCTTCGAGCAGATAAATGTGTAAACATCAGAAGTACCCGTGACAGTTATTTTCACTGCAAAAACCAATCTTATCCAGTTTAGAAATTACAATCGAGCACAGATTAGAATATATCCACCTCTATTCAAGGTTTAAATGTAGAGCTCTTCACTTCTGCTATAAGAAAATAACATCCTCAATGTTGTTTACGAGTCTATCACCCATGGGAGATTTATACCAACCACTATATGTAAGTTGTTGCACTGCAGAGAAACAATTGTCTGGGGACCCTGCAAGCTTAATTACAGTGCTATAAGATGAGCCAACCCCAAAACTATAATTATTGTCGATGGCTCCTACAGTCTCAGCAATATGATATTCTAGAATGAATCTAAACACCCACAACTTGTCTTAGCAAGTTCACATCATGATAATAGCACAACCCGATAAGCTCCATATATTTCTCAACACAAAGAATCAAAAGAAAACATCTGTTCGTTTTGCCCGAGGTTCCCATGAACGAAGAATGGTCTTCAAAAAGTTCCATAGAAGAAACTCAACCACTGAGGATTCACATCCATATCAAGTCGTACTTCCACACTCCCAGAGGTAGATAATTTTCCATTAATAGACCAGACTCCAGAATGACTATGAAAGGGCCTCACGCAGCTAACAGGTGTTTTCTGAACACGCTGTTGACTTCAAGAATGCCAGGCTTGCATACATACATGAGTTACTCTGTCAACAATGGCATTGATGTGGCCGGAATTGCGAGGATGGTGATTATCTCAAACGACACTTCATCAAATATTAATTCCTTGAAAAATACTTCCCAAAGATGGTTTGACTTTGAAAAAATAGGAAGGCCCAGTCAATCAAATATTTGATTCTAACTATAATCACCTCCCAAATATTTCAATATGACTCTAGAGTTGGTAATGTTACTTCCAGGCTTCAATTCATAAAACAAATTCTTATTTAAACAAACTCAATAAATCAATACAAATGTTACTTTCACCTTCATCGCTAAATCGTCCACCGTGATATGCACAGTAGACTTCAATAATAATCATCCATATCAGAAAGATCCATCGCAGGATCAATAAGAAAATAGGATCATAGTTTGAGATGATCAAGAAATTATTATTTGTGATCAAAGAATCAGAGATTGCAACATAATTTTATATCTGAATTCTATTATGGGCAAGGGACCCATATATGGTCTTTTATATATGTGTGTGTTTTAATAATAGTGAGATTAGAAATAATTATATATATCTATCTATCAACTATTAATATATTGATTTATTAATAATAATGAATTCATAATTATATATATATATATATATATATATATATATATATAATCGTAATATATTGTAGATCCCCTACCAATATATTTTCCTTAAATACTCAATAAGCCCGGAGGAATTTTGTCAAACAATTGTCTTGCACGGGTTGTCCTGTAATTTCTGATTTTATCTTACACCAAATCACATTATAAAACACAAAACACTATATATTGTAATTCCATCAAATACTTGTCATGCTTAGTCACAAAATACTGATTTTTCCTTAAAGGTATTTGCAAGAGCATTACTTCATAAAAAGTCTGAAAATGTTTCTACATGAAGCATAGACATTATTCCAAACACTTTGCATTGAATAGTTGTTCTTGTTATTCAGAGGTATCACATAGACATATTGTCAAACACTTGACCAGCTAACTACTAGCATATTTCACACAGCAGCTTGCAAACAAATAAGAAATCTGGGTTATGCCAATGCCCAAAAATGACTGATCACTAACAAATCTGTTTATCAACAGCAATGACACGAACTAAAATGTCCAAATACAGCTCAAACAGCAAATAAAATCAAGATGGATATTGATATGTAACTCGTGTGCTCCTGGGCTGTTAATATCAATGGATGGCAGGTAAATACCTGCCCAAAACATAGACAAAAAGACTCTAGCAGCACTGTTCACGGCACTGTAGCAGCACTGTTCACGGCACTGTAGCAGCACTGTTCACGGCACTGTAGCAGCACTGTTCACGGCACTATTCATTCCACCTTCAATCTGATTTATAACTTATTATTTGAACCAAAAGTTCCACCATTAAGTCCAGATGTGAACTCTGTATGAATCCACCAATCTTTGAAGGAGTGGGTTTCATCCAAACCTTCTTGGTTCCAAGGGTTTTCGTCCTTAGAACAATCCAGTCACTACATCTCAGCAACAAGAAAAATAGCTTCAATGGAATAATCTCATAACATATCCCAAATGAAAGGATAACCTCACTTTTATATCTTCTCAAGTCGGTGAGAGCTTGTACTTTTAGCAATGTGGGATAAAAGTCGCTTTAAGTTATAAAACCAATTTATAAAGTCACTTTAATTTTTATAATATCACTTTATAATATAAAGTGACTTTAACTTTATAAATCATTAAATAATATTTGTTTTTTCTCTGTTTCACCCCAATTAAAACTGTGACTAGAAAGCATCCCTTTTAAATTAATTTATTAACCTTTCAAGATGGGAAAATAGGCTAACCAAGCTCATGGGAGATTACGGAAAAGAATGGGACATTACATATATGAGGTATTAATATATATATGGCCTATTCCTTAATCACTCGCTATAGCCCTTCAAGAGGATAGGTTGGTGTTGTGCAAGTAAAGGCAGAGTAAATCCACAAAAGGTAGGTGAATCCCAAGATGGGATAGGGACGGGGTCGCAAAGCCTTGAGGAAACCTATTATAGATTCGTGTCAAGCGCCTACGACAAGTATATCCACAAATCTCCTTAGGGTTGAGTTTAGCAGAGAAGTAAGGAATCGGGGCTTAAATATGTTAACTACCAAAAGTATTATGAACTATTCATTGTTTTCTTAAATTGAATTGATTTATACATATAGTAATGTATCTTAAACATTGTAAATTGACAGCCTCCTAGTTGGGAACTTTACATACTTCAATCAAGGAGTATATTGTAGCAGCATGAAGACTAACAAATGATAATATAAATAGTGTCATGTCTCCGGACAGTTAGATTAGTTTCAATTATATACTTGTAATTTCTTTTTGACAAATTACATGGAAATGAAAATATGTAATTGCGGGTGACCATATCACTTGCAAAGTTGTAACTTGTAATTACATGTAAACAAATTGCAAGTCAAGTTACATTAAGACTGCAATTTGGAATAAGTCAGTTAGTTGTGGAATAAGTCTTAATTAGTTAGACTTCTCCCACTTTTTTCTCTCAGCCCCTCACCTATAAATAAGAGAGGGTGCTCATTGTAATTTTTATCTTTTGGCAAGGCAATATAACTCTGCCGATTCATTGAGTGCTATAAGACTTTGAGCTTACATGTAAATAAAATTGCTTTCAATCAAAGAAGCAAATTGCTTTTAGACTTTGTGCAAATTGAAGGTGTTATGTGACGACATTTTCTGAAGATTGATTGTGAGTTTTGTGTTTTCATTCAAGAGGGATTTGAACTCACTCTTGCAGACTTTGAGCTGCTTATTGTGTTCAGAGTTATAATTTGGTTCAAGATTTGGTCTTGTAGACTTTGAGCTGCTTATCATAGTGGAAGATATTGTACAACGCTCAAAGGAGGTAACTTGCAGACTTTGTGCTACTTTTATTTTCTCAATTTGTGCATGTATGGTGAAATATAAGTTGCAAACTTTGAGTTGCACGTATGTTTCATCCTTGTTCCTAAATTCACATAAGAAGCCATAGGAAGACTTTGAGCTTCTATGAGCTTCTTGTTATTAACTTTGCTAGATTGTACCTGAAAGTTTGTTGCAAGAAAGAATTGTGTATTCTGAAATAAGAATACGATGAAAGAACACCTATTCTAAAAAAAGAGAGTATGGTGAATGTAACGCCCTGTCAATTAGCTTAGTGTACATAATCATACGTTTTAGTTTAGTATTAGTTATTTTTAGTAATAGTAGATAGGGGGAGTCTTCGCTTAATTAGGAAAGACTGTGTCTCACATGTTGTGGTTGAAACCATTGTTTTGCAATTGATCCTTCATACTGTCAGTTGCAAAATATCCACCCAACACAATCAGATTTTTATCTTAATGCATCACCAATTGAATCTCCAGACTGTATCTTTCAACAATGTAGAGATTGTTGTTGATGAGGGATTCAGTCCTCACAAACCCTTGAAGATGAAATATCCAAACAATTCAAGAATTATCAATTCAATCCAACATACTGAAAATGAACTCTTAAGGTTCTTTTATAACACCTGCAGAAGAGCTCACACACTTTCCCCAGCCAATGTGGGATGAATAGAAATACTTATTTTTGTATTTTTAAGTCTCCAAGTATTTTATTAAAGGGGAACATTTAATATTTAAATAACTCCCTTTTAACTTTAGTCCCCATATCAATAAAGTTAAATATTTTAATTTAACTTTATAACTTAACTTTATCAATAGATTGATAAATAATACCAATTGATTATTAAAATCTCCAGTCAATATTAAACCACCACCGTCGACGATACCAACCATGACCCACTAAAGATACTGAACTGGCCCAACTGATTTACTAGAAATAGTAAGAGTCCAAAAACCATACAAAAACACCTCGGATTTGCCTGCAACTAAAACTGTCTAGGCCAAAAGTCCACAAGATCCCTTAAATGTCTTGGTTATCCTATGGGACCATGGAGAAATAGGCTAATGACAACCTCATACTTCATGTGCTAGAAAGGGGACATTACAGTTTGAAAAAAAAGTATATGGATTTTTGCAAGGTTGCTAATGAGAACAATGAAGATAAATTTGTCCCTAGAACATTTGACCAGAAATAAATACCATAATTTGTCTTACACGAAGATTAATACTTTAATAACAGTCAATACTAAATGAAAAATAAAGGAAGTCCCCATATGATATTTTTGATAAATAGGATCCCTTCCCATTAAATAGAGAAACAAATAGCATCTATTAAAGTATCATCATGATGAAAGAACAACCAAATCAAATAATTAACTAGTCAAAAATAGCAAATACATGGTCATTCCTATGCTATAGTACTTGTCATATTTAAGAAAGATGCAAGTGGTATATGCCTAATTACTTATTGATTGTACCTATTTTCATCTAGAATATATGTTTTCCCTACTGTTATTATTAGCAGAAAAGATCATTACAATACATACCGTGCGCATAACATAAAGGTAAAATGGCAAGATAGCTATCCTCCCAGACTCATCCTTCTCAAACTTCATAAAATTTGATGGACAGAAAAAACGTCGACATTTTGGACCAACTTGATCTACACACATAGATGCTATCTGGCAAAAATCTTCATAGTTCATCTGCATCCAAACAAAAAATAGCGAAGGATAATATTAGAATCAATAGACATTTTGCTATAAACTGTATGTAGCTAAATCATATTCACTAGAAAAACACTCTCTGCCAACGTATATGCAGTATGAAAAAAAGAAGTAATCTATGAAGCAATCACACTAGGGAAGAATGAACAATCAGGAATGCATGCTGGCAAAAGTTCCCAATGAAACTAAGATAAACTGTTATATATTAAGATGTTAAATAAAGCTTCTTAGTTTGATACAAGCTATTTATGGCTTAATCACTCTCATAGCCAGAACATGAATTAAAACAAGGCCATGTACGCAGTTAATGTGTTTGTATACATAAGGCCTACATGCATCAGGTGGATTAGTAATCTACTGAAAACTTGCAGAGAAATACTAGCCTCGTGCAATCAAGAGGAATCAGTCATAAGCATCATTTTTAAGAACTCCATTCTGTCAACAAGCGAGCTACAAAAGCATCGTCAATTCTTTCTAGTTTATACTTGAGTAAAACTCAACCAACGATTTGTTGTTCCAATATAGTCTCTATAATGTGCACACAATGACATGCCTTCAGAGACAAAACTCAAAACACTTCTACGGGAATGAATATGTGAGCACTGCATCATTTTGTTTCCCAAGAATATTTTCCATATTGAGTTGTTGCAGGTTCCTTGGATGATGCGTTGTATTTAACTGCAATGCCTCAATATTTATCTTCAAATAGTGTCTACTAATTTGGAAGGAGATCAGGAGAACTAAATACCCAGGCAGCCTCACCTTGCATTCCAAATGTATAATGCTGCTTCACTAGAGAAGCCAGAGCTTTTGCTACAGATTATTATTATTATTATTATTAAGGCAATGCAACCTGTTTTGGGATTATTGTGTGAATGCTGTGAAGAAATAGGTCTATGAAATGAATGTCTGACCATAAAAAACCCTATAAGATATAAAATCCATTGACAAACTCCCAAAAAAAGAGCACAAAAAATGGATTCACTCACTTGTATAACAAATATGCTCAATTCAAACTACGTGAAAAAGAATTAATGCAAACAAACCTTTTCAGCTCCAGTTGAATCGTCGATGACACAATTTTCTCGCAAGCATACCCACATGGCGTCTAGATCATCTGCATTTAATAGTAAATCTGATTGCTTCTGCAAACAAAACATAAAGAATGTATGTAAATGACACTAACATTATTTACATTATATGATGAAATGCAAATTCATATTTTCCGGCGTAACTTTTAACCATTATAGTGTGCATTTAATCCATTTTAGAACAATCCCTAATATGCACAGATATCCATTCAAAACCATTTTGCAATGCACATATTTGTCTCACATGCACTATTTACTTACAACTTCCACTATCTTTTAAAAGCAGCATCTGAAAGCCTTCTCAAAATTTTATCAATTATAAGCCTTGATATAAATGTCTCCATTTTAGTAACTCTCCGTTCTAGCAATACTAATAAAGCTACAAAACTGAACATAAAATACTCACCAGAAATAGTAACTAGAGAAGTTGGGATAATATTACCTTTAAAAATCTGAACTTTGCCAATCTTTGAACCCTAGATGCAATAGATCCCTCAGAAGGTTTCTGCAATTCATAAAAACCAAATGTCATGACCAGCTTTTACAACATAGTAAGAAATATGAGATCAAGTTCAAAGTAATGTGCAAGGCATGGATAGGAAGCCAAAAATGGGAGTTCCAAAGTAGTACACAATAAAGTGTCCTCACAAGCATCTAATAACTACCCTGTGATGCATAAGTATCAAACACTTATTACGCTTGCCTTTCTGTAGAAGCTTGGAATTGTCCCAGTATTTGCAGTCCTCTGTTGTCGCTCTTTGAAAAGTTCAAGAAGAATCCTTTTTGTTTCCAGTTCTGCCAAAATACAAGCACCATTACCATCCAAGGTTAGAAATTTCAATATAAATCTATCCATAAAAATTGAATGACTAAGATTGCATTTGCATCTTCAAATTACTCTTTTCAAAAAGTGTGAATCACAAGAAGAACAAGAGAAGCTCAAAATAGTGGAGAGAACTTATGTTTGCACTGAAAACAGCAAGTTGCTTTTTTCTTTCTAATTAGTTTCACAATACCTAGAAATAAACTTCCCTACTTTTACCTTATCTTTGGATGAACACTATCACATGCTAGTCTAGCCCATACATTAAACACTCAAAAGTCATAGCCACATAATAACAGGCACACAAAAATACTGGGGTTATTATTAGAATGTTTCCAATATAAGGTAGATTCTGTTTTTAATGCTCTATCCTGCTGCGATTCTTTTGCAGTCTATCTTTAGATAGTTGCTATTTATTGTTTCATTGGTTTTGTATATATGAGCCTCTGGCTCTTTGTAAATTCATTCTTTTTTCAATCAATACAAACAATTTGTTCATAATTATTATGTGGTATCAGAGCCGGTTATTTTTTTTGAATAAAATTTGCATAATTTCATTTTCGAAATTATCTGTGTAGCAAATTTCCTTCGAAGTTTCTTGTGCGATTTCCGTCTGTCCCTAACAACTCCAGTCTACATTCTTTCAACCGCGACATCCGCACCTGCTCTGCGCGCGACTTTGGCAGTCTGTACACCATTTTTTGGTGTCGTTTTTTTTGCAAAAGAAAAGTAACGGTATTTCTGTGCCCTTTGTCGGCTGTTCGTGTTTGTGGATTTTTGTCCGCGTCTACAACCTGTTTGCAAAGCTTTGTCCGCAAACTGTGGTGTGAGAGAGGCTCGAACAAGTGCTCGCGTTTTGTTCTTCGGTCTTCCTCGGACGCGACCTGCAGTTTTTTGTTCAATGGCGCGAACTGAAACATTCTTTGCTGGCGCGACCTGAACCTTTCGTCACATTCAAATCTCCTCTGCATTCAAATTTCGTGGCTCCTATTTGTGGTTTCTTGTAACCAGAGCCGTTTTTTTCGCTATAAAACCCTAATTTTCGGGACCCAAAAAAATTTTCAAATACATATTCGAGGTGGGTTTTCAAGATTCTATCTGGGTCTTCGTTCAAATTTTTTGGGTACCTCGTTTTCTGTGCCTCAATTTTTGAGCCAGCAGATTTGAATTTTGACTTCAGATTCTTTCTGGGTTTTCTGTCTTCTCTTCTAGGTACCTGTCGAATTTTTATGGGTCAGTTTCAAAGTTGCCTCGAAATCCGTGCAAATGGCATCTTTGACCAACCTGATGCTGGAAAACAATCAGCGGCTTAATGGCAGCAATTATAACACTTGGAAGCAGCGAATGATCACCATCTTTGAGTACCGTCGTCTGGATGCACTTGTTCTAGGCACAGAGTCACGTCCGACCTCCATCCAAGCAGATCAGGATAAGTTTGATGATCAGAATCGAGAAGCTGTTATGTTTCTCAAGCTATCTGTTACAGATGATCAGTTGCCTTAGATTCCCTCTGGCAAGTCGGCTGCAGACATCTGGAAATATTTGAAGGCGCTGCATGAAACCTCCGACAAGAGTCGTGCGTTCTTTCTGAAGAACCAATTGTTCTCCATTATGATGGATGAACATATGTCCTTACAGGAACATCTCACAAAGAATAAGAACATTCGCGATCAGCTTGAAGCTATCGGTCGGAAGATGGAGGAAGAAGATATGGTAGTTATTACTCTGAAAAGTCTACCAGCATCTTATGAGCACTTCATAGACTCTCAACATTACTTCGACTAATGTTGACCTGAAATTCCCAGAGTTGTGCACCAAACTCCTACAGCAGGATCGCTGGAAGCAACAGTTTGGTAGCCGTGCTTCCTCATCCTCTTCAGAACAAGCCTTTGCAGCTAAATTTCAGCCATCTCAGTCATCACAACATGGAGGTTCACATCAACCCTCAGGCAGTTTTCAGCAGAAGAATGTTCAGTGTCATTACTGTCGTAAGTACAGCCACATGAAGAAAGATTGTTGTCAACGACTTGCTTCTGAACAGAAAAAGCAAGGAGGGTCACATCAGCAGGCAAATGTTGCTGAACATTCTGAGCAAAAGGAGTCTGCTTTCTATGCTTTTATGGCTAAAAGCCCTTCAGATCTAGCCAAGTCTTCTGCTTGGTATATCGACTCTGGGGCTTCACGTCATTTTTCTCATCGACGTGACTGGTTTACGGATTTCTATCCCTACAGTGATTCAGTTGTGTTTGGCGGAGGAGAGGAGTTCAAAATTATTGGCAGAGGAAATGTTCAAATACAGTCTGGTGGGTGTCAGCTCATCTTTCTCAATGTATGCTACATTCCTGGTATGCCACTCAATCTGCTCTCTGTGAGTCAGATCATGAGAAATTCTCCTCAGTTGGATGTGGTGTTCAGTGCACACAAATGTTCCATTATTGATCGCGCGAATCGTCTCACTATTGCTACTGGTCTAGAGGATCATGGCCTATATCGGCTTACTGACATTGGTGATTCTCCTGAAATAGCTATGGCAGCTCGTGATTTATCTCTCAGTACTTTGTGGCATCAGCGATATGGACATCTCAACATCCAGTATCTCTCCCAACTGTCCCGAGAGGAACTTGTTTCTGGCCTACCTCAGATTCAGACACAGCATCTTGGAGTATGTGACGCTTGTCAAGATGGCAAACAACATCGGACTCCCTTCACCGATGGAGATTCTTGGCGTGCTTCTCAGGTACTTCAATTACTTCATGCTGATATTTGTGGTCCTATGAATACATCTTTAGTTACTGGTTGCAAATATTTTTGCTTATCGTTGATGATTTTAGTAGAAAGATGTGGGTATACTTTCTTAAACAAAAATCAGATGCATTTAGTACCTTTCAGCACTTTAAGTCTTTGGTTGAAAACGAGTCTGGCTGCAGTATAATTTCTCTTAGAACAAATAACAGAGGGGAATTTTGTTCTACTGCATTCTCCGATTTTTGCACTGAACATGGCATCAAACACCAGTTCACCACACCCTACACTCCTCAGCAAAATAGTGTTGTTGAGCGTCGCAATCCTGCGATTATTGAGATGGCTCATTCTATGTTACAACACAGGAGTGTTTCCAATAAGTAATGGGCAGAAGCAGTGTTTACTGTTGTTTACCTTCTTAATCGTTCCCCTACTCAGGTTGTCAAGAACAAAACTCCAGAAGAGTTGTGGTCTGGTCGTAAGCCCAAGATCAGCCACCTGAAGATTTTCGGCTCTCTTGCATATGTTTGGATTCTTGATGCTAAACACTCCAAATTAGATTCCAAGAGTCAGAGACTCATGATGACAGGGTACAGTGACAACCATAAGGCCTACAGATTGATAGAGATCGACACTGATCATCTTATCTTTGGCCGTGATGTTGTGTTTGATGAAACTTGAGGACCTTTTATGTCTTCTTCTGAGCTGTGTTCTGAAGAACAACCTCACAGTGTTCCTCTTCCTTTAGCACCACCTGATGGGAGGGATGATACAGATAATGCTCGCCCTAGGGCTCCTGATGCTGATCCTGTTGAGGCACCCGAACATGATCCTCTTCCTGCCCCTATTGCTGCTCCTAAACCTCCTCTAGCTCCTCTTGAGATTGGCTCTTCTACTCTCCGACCCAAATGGTGGGCTAAAACTATTAGTGATCTCAGGGATGATGAGCTCATCGAGGGTAGAGTTTCTAGAAATAAGAGCAAATAGCAACCTACAGTTAATTTTGCTCTTATGGCTAACATTCACAGTGTTTATGAGCCCCAGACTTATTCCGAGGCTAAAGGCATCCTTGAGTGGGAACAGGCTATGGAAGCTAAATTTCAGAGTCTTCAGAAAAATCACACTTGGGCCCTTTCTGATCTTCCTGCAGGGAAGAAGCCCGTTAGCTGCAAATGGGTGTACAAGGTAAAATACAAAGCTGATGGCACCTTAGACAAGTATAAGGCTCGCCTTGTTGCTCGAGGGTTCTCACAAAGGGAAGGTATTGACTATGAGGAGACTTTTGCTCCTACAGCTAAAATGAGTACCATCCGGCTTGTCCTTGCCTTAGCAGCTCAGTCTGGCTGGAAATTTCATCAGATGGATGTTAAGAGTGCTTTTTTGAATGGTGACTTACAAGAAGAGGTCTACATGACGCAACCTTCCGGATTTAAGGTTGCTGGTCAGGAACACAAAGTCTGTGAACTTGTCAAAGCTCTCTATGGTCTGAAACAAGCCCCTTGGGCTTGGTACATGAAAATTGATAAATACCTAACCAATCATGGTTTTCAGAGGAGTCCATCGGATTCAAATCTGTATATCAAACATGTAGGTGATGATGTAATGTTTATAGTTGTCTATGTGGATGATTTGACCATCACTGGAAGTTCAGCACATTTGATCACTGAAATCAAACAGGATTTGTGCCGCACCTTTGATATGACAGATTTGGGACTCTTGCACTATTGTCTCGGAGTTGAGGTTTGGCAAACTGAGCACAATATCTTTCTTTCTCAGTCCAAGTATGCCAGAAGTCTTGTGGACAAGTTCAGAATGCAGGATTGCAAACCTGTTCTCACTCCTATGGAACCCGGGCTCAAATTATCAGCTCAGTCCAATTCACCTGTTGTGGATGAATCTTTGTTTAGGCAACTAGTGGGCAGCCTCATTTATCTTACTGCTACCAGAACTGACATTAGTTTTGCGGTAAGTTACATATCCCGCTTTATGACAGCGCCCAAGACTGATCATTGGACAACTGCAAAGCGTGTCCTGCGCTATGTTAGTGGTACTCCTGATTATGGTCTTTTGTACACTCAAAGTTCTGATGCTACACTATGTGGCTACACAGATTCAGACTGGGCCAGTTTTGTTGATGATCGTAAGTCTACCGCTGGCTATGTGTTCAATTTGGGGTCCGGTGTTGTCACATGGACGAGTAAGAAACAACAAGCAGTGGCTCTATCGTCCACCCAAGCAGAGTATCAAGGAGCAGTTAAAGCAGCTTGTGAGGCAGTTTGGTTTCGGCGGATGCTTGCAGATATGCATGTTCCTTAGTCAGAACCGACTCCTCTATTCTGTGATAATCAGGGAGTGCTCAAACTGGCCAAGAATCCGGTCTTCCATGAACGAACCAAGCATGTCGAAACACATTATCATTACATTCGTCAGCTGGTTAAAGACAAATCTATGCAGTTGTTGTATGTCCCTACCTTAGAGTAGTCCGCTGATATCTTCACCAAGTCTCTCGGTTCTGATAAATTTGTAAAATTCAGGGAGGCTATTGGTGTTATTGACAGATTGAGCATTATGGTAGGGTATTAGAATGTTTCCAATATTAGGTAGATTCCGTTTTTAATGCTCTATCCTGCTGCGATTCTTTTGCAGTCTATCTTTAGATAGTTGTTATTTATTGTTTCCTTGGTTTTGTATATATGAGCCTCTGGCTCTTTGTAAATTCATTCTTTTTTCAATCAATACCAGTGTTACAGGACTCGCAGAGTCCTGGCAGGACTCGGCGAGTCCCGAGCCGAGTCCGGCCTGCCGAGCGCAGGTGGCTCTGGACTCGGACTCTGCCGAGTCCAGGCGAGTCCATCCGGACTC
>MU225300.1:1819277-1829946 GCA_018584345.1 Thuja plicata | reverse complement strand
ACTATTTATATTTCAGTTTCTAGTGTGTTATTTAGTTTAACAGCTTATAACTTTATACTTTCGTGATCTATGTAAAGTTGAAAACTTGTATATGTGTGCAAAGTAGCTTCTATTTATCTCAATTATTGTGTATTTGATGTTAATTGACTAAATGATGAATGAAAAATGCTTTAAATCTTTAAAAATCTTTGAATTTCTTGGGTTTTTCGATTTGCCGAGTCCGGCCGCCGAGGCCGAGTCCGAGGCCGATCCGGCCTTGCCGAGTCCGAGGCGAGTCCGAGGCTTGTGACTATGATCAATACAAACAATCTGTTCATTATTATTATAGTTATTTCCTTCAAAACTGTACTAATTCTTTGTAGAAGGTTTAGAGGGTTTGTCAGGCACTTCAACCTTTCATCAAAGACTGCGATCAGACTACAGGTTTCTTCATTTGCATTTGATTAATTTTAACTTGCATGTTTTGCATCAATAATTTTGTTGGTCAATCACTAAGGGTCTGAAATAAAAATCAGAATTCATTTGCAGCAGTATATACTTCAGACTTTGTATTTTCTGAGTCATGTATGGCAAGTGTTTGACAAAATGTCAATGTCCTATATGATGCAAATTTGATGTGTTTGGCCTATCATATGTTATATATATTTGGTCTGCAATTCGTTTATGGTACTTTTCAGATTGTATGCAACTTGTATGACAATATTCCTTGAGTAGAAAGATCATCTTACTCCATCATTTAGCAAGGGATATTACAGTGGTATCAGAGCTTGCATGCAAAGTGTTTGACCAAATGTCAAACAACCAAAATTGAAACAATTCAATGTTTGTCATGAGTTAGAACCTGCAGGGGTTCTTACAGCCTCCTTTTGTTTTCATTGTTATTTATGTGTTTTTCCTTAGCTTCTGAGGTTTCCCCTCATGAAATTAATCATTGAAACCTAAAAATTATTTTCTTTCAAGTTCTTAAGGGTTAACACTTTTCCCTCAGACTTATGCTCACCTTGGGCTTTTTAAAGTAACTACAATATTTAATTTAATGTTCCCTTCTTCGACATAAGTGTTCGGTAAGAACCCCCTGGCCTCTTTCATTCTCTTAGGCTAATTCTAGGGCTTGGAGAGGGACTATTTTAATTGATTAAATTTAAGTTGTCTTACATTTCTATTTTTTGAACAACTTTAATTAATTATTTGGTTTTTAAAAATGACCTTTTGCATTAAAGTGGCTGTTTAGGGGCCCACATTAAATTTAAAATTAACAAGGTCACCTTTTACAATTCAAAAATAAAAGTTCTGGAAAGTTCATAGGTGGGATATAAAAGGAGTTGTAAAAAGGGAATAAGAACATCTTTGGTCATTTGTCATATTTCTCATTGTGAAGTTTGGATTGCATGTTCAACTTAAAACCCTAAGACGAAAACTCTAAGGGTATTTGGCTTTAGAGATGAAAGATTTCTTCCTAGTCAAATTGCTGGTTGAATTCGCATAGAATTCACAATTGGGCGTAATAGTTCAAGAGCAAGAATTGTTTCAGGTCCGGGGAGTTTTCGTGAAGAATAAAATAATATAGAGGAGGTTTGTAGGAAAACAATACATCATTGGGTAGCTGAGTTTCAGGTGGAAAAATATATTGAAATTGATATTAACCTATTGCTATCATCAAGGAATGCTAGGTATTGATTGTTGGACGCCATATATTAGTTATTTGTTAAGATTGGCACTCTTAATTGTGGAACATGAGGACACAGAAGGATAAACTTGGGAACCATGAGTCAAACATTGGCCTAAAGGCATATGATTGGTAGAGAGCTTCAAGTCTGGGTGCAACCTACAAAAGCTCCTCTAGGGAGTCATGGGAACTTGTGAGCCCTTTTCTGTTGGCTGCAACATTGGCATTGCATTGTAAGGAGGTATTGTGGCATCTATAGGGGAATTTCAAAGTTCATAGAATGATTAGGGATTGGAGGTGATCCTATTGAAAAGATAGAATTTTGATAGTTTGTAGATTTCGATTATCGCTTGTCGTTTCTGAAGTATCAAAGTGCAAGTCTTGATAGCAGAGAATCATCCATATATTTGATGGGATGTGACTTTTAATTTGTATGAGCTCATTCTAAAGAACCAAGATATTTTAGCTCATTTGAATTTAAATAAAACTGGGGCTGGGAGCATTCAATAAAACATTAAACAATAAAATATCAACACTGCACATTGGACTTGAAGAAGTGAATTTTTAAACACAACAAACATTGACAGCCTATATCCTATGTACAAGAACCATTTGACTCTTGTCTATTCCCAATAGATAACGACTTTCTGCACAATATCTGACGAGAAACATATGGCAGAAAAAGACAATGTCGTTGAGATAGTGCATCTAATCCTGAACTTAAGTAGCAACCTCTCAACCACAAGCAATGTAGTGGCATTTTCACAATCCTAGACAAAATTCTAATTACTGAGCACCATGATGAGCATGTCTTCAATTTAAATTGTTAACAAACACTCCCATAGTGTGCAAATGAATTCTGACAAATAAACAGAAAATTGAAATTGTCCATGGAAAACTAATCATTAAATCGGGTGATGCAAAAACAAATGGGCCTGATCTCCTTTCTGTGATATTGTGTATGCTAAACAAATAATATTTCATTAGCTAGTGGGAGAAAGGGCTCAAACAATAGCACACGGTTATTAAGATATCCATGTTTGAGCTCATCTGCAGATATATACTCCAGCAGAGTAAACACACCAGCCACCAAAATGAGCTAAAAGTTTAACAAATGAATGGAAAATACAAAGGAAATGGACACACACTGCACCAGAAGCCACTGCATTAAGATTGATAGTGCTTCTAGAGAGAATCCAGGTGCCTTGGATCGAAAATTCAAGAAATATTCTGAATGTGAAGCATTAAGACAGATTATCGTTGCAGCATAATAGCATTGATCAAGGCACCCAACATTGGAATTACTTTTTGTTGATGATTTCAGTCGTAAAATGCGGGTGTATTTCCTTCATCAAAAATCAGAAGTATTTATTTTTGTTTCAAAAGTCCAAACCAACTGTAGAAAAAGAGTCTAGTCAACATATTGTTACTCTTAGAACTGACAATGGAGGAAAATTTTGTTCTTCTACCTTCTCTCATTTTTGTGAACAACATGGCATAAAGAGCCAATTAACAACACCCTGCACCCCTCAGCAAAATGGTGTCGTTGAGCGGAGAAACCGCACGATCACTGAAATGGTCCGATCTATGCTTCAACACAAGAGTGTTCCAAATAAATTATGGGCTGAAGCAGTCGACACTACTGTCTATCTTCTCAACTGCTCTCCTACAATGGCTGTCAAGAAAAAGACTCTGGAAGAGGCTTGGTCAGGCCATAAGCCCAGAATCAATCATCTGAAAGTTTTTGGCTCCACTGCTTTTGTCTGGATCCCTGATGCTAAGCACACCAAGTTAGATGCCAAGAGCCAGAAACTTCTGCTAACAGACTACAATGATAATCATAAGGCCTACCATCTCATTGACATTGAGACAAATACTATCATTTTCAGTTGAGATGTGGTTTTTGACAACAAATGAGGGTCATTTCAGCTCTATCCTCCAGTTATGGATTTAGAGGATCAACCTCTCAAGGCTCAAGACTTGGGTGTTCGTCTTCCATTAGGTCCACATGATGGGAGGGCTTCAATTGTTCCAATTCCTGAACCTCCACCGGTTCCTTCTCCTGCAGGATCACCTAGAAATGCAGTTGCACCACCTGATTTTCCTCAGGATTCATCTGATCTTCTGTTTGATGAATCTAATCTTGTTGCACTTCCTGTTTTTTATGTTGGCACTTCTTCTCTCCGGCCTAAATGATGGGCTAAGACGATTGGCGATTTTCATGATGATGAGCTCATCAAGGGTAGAACAGCACTGAAGAAGAGCAAACCTTCTAATTCTGTAAATTTTGCTCTCATGGCCAACATTCATAGTGTGTATGAGCCTCAAACATACACAGAGGCGAAAGGGATACCTGAGTGGGAACAAGCTATGATAACTGAGCACCACAGCTTGCTAAAAATAACACTTGGGTTCTGTCAGATCTTCCTCCGGGGAAGAAACCCATTGGATGGAAATGGGTTTATAAGGTTAAAGACAAGGCTGGTGATACTTTAGATAAGTACAAGGCTCGTCTCGTTGCCAAAGGCTTCTCTCAGCGTGAAGGAATTGATTATGAGGAAACCTTTGCTCCGATAGCAAAGATGAGCACCATCAGATTAGTCTTAACCACCGTAGCTCAGTGTGGCCGAAAGGTCCATCAAATGGACGTCAAGAGTGCCTTCCTGAATGGTGAGTTACAGAAAGAGATCTACATAATGCAACCTCTTGGATTCAAGGTTGTTGGTAAAGAACACCACGTACTCAAACTAGTGAAAGCACTCTATGGCCTTAAACAGGCTCCTCGGGCATGGTACATGAAAATTGATAAGTACCTCGTAGATCAAGGTTTCTAGAGGTGTCCTTTTGACTCAAATTTGTATGTCAAGACTATTGGCGGTGATATCATCCTTCTGGTTATATAAGTTGATGATCTGATAATCACTGGCAGTTTGGCATCTTTTATTCAAGGAATTGATTATGAGGAGACCTTTGCTCCGACAGCAAAGATGAGCACCATCAGATTAGTCCTAACCATCGCAGCTTGGTGTGGTTGGAAGGTCCATCAAATGGACGTCAAGAGTGCCTTCCTGAATGGTGAGTTACAGAAAGAGGTCTACATGACGCAACCTCCTGGATTCAAGGTTGCAAGTAAAGAACACCACGTACTCAAACAAGCGAAAGCACTCTATGGCCTTAAACAGGCTCCTCAGGCATGGTACATGAAAATTGATAAGTACCTCATAAATCAAGGTTTCTAGAGGAGTCCTTCTGACTCAAATTTGTATGTCAAGACTACTGGCGGTGATATCATCCTTCTGGTTATATAAGTTGATGATCTGATAATCACTGGCAATTTGGCATCTTCGATTCAAGGATTCAAACAAAATTTATGTCAGTCTTCTGACATGACAGACCTTGGGCTTCTCCACTACTGCCTAGGTGTTGAGGTTTGGCAGCAGTCTCATGGCATCTTCATCTCTCAATCTAAGTATGCATGGGCTCTACTAGACAAAATCAGAATGCAAGACTGCAAACCTGCATCTACACCTATGGAGTTTGGTCTGAAGTTGTCGGCCAAATCTGGTTCTCCAGTTGAGAATGAATCTGCATTCAAGCAACTAGTGGGCAGTTTAATCTATCTCACCGCCACTAGACCTGATCTCAACTATGCAGTGAGTTACATATCCCGCTTCATGATAGCTCCTACTTCAGATCATTGAGTTGTAGCGAAGTGTATCCTATGCTATGTCAAGGGCACTTTGGACTTTGGCATCCTCTATAGACAAACCAAAGATCCAAGACTCATCGGTTACACAGATTCGAATTGGGGAGGCTCTATTGATGACAGAAAGTCCACTTGTGGGTATGTCTTCAGTTTGGGCACAGGTGCTATCACTTGGACCAATAAGAAGCAGCAGGTTGTATCTCTTTCCTCGACAGAAGTTGAATATCGGGGAACAAACAAAGCAGCTTGTGAGGCAATTTGGCTTCGAAGGATGCTTTCACACATCCACCTGTCTTAAGCAGGCCCTTCATCCCTCTTCTGCGACAATCAAAGGGTGCTCAAACTCGCCAAAAATCCAGTCTTCCATGAGCGAACCAAGCATATTAAGCTTCATTGTCACTTCATCCGCCAGCCGGTTGAAGATAGATCCGTGGATTTGCAGTACGTTCCTACAGCGGACCAAACTACAGATATTCTCACCAAGTCCCTACTTCCAGATAAGTTTGTTAAGTTCAAGGGGCTCCTTGGTGTAGTAGACAGATTGACCATTAAGGTAAGGTATTAGAATAATAACTCCGTAGATATCTTTCTATTTTTGTTTAATGATCAATATTGTAAATCTTGTACATATTAGAATGTTTCTAATTCTTATGATTGTTTCATTATGGAAACATCGTCTCTTTGTAAATTATAAATGAACGTCTTGTTCATTCATTAATTCATCCAATATTTTACCAATTACCTGTGTAATAAAAACAATCTATTATATTCCTTCACGACGGCTCTGCTACCAACTGCGAACGTGAGTTTGGACAGACAAAGGGTTTCCTTTAGCAAAAGGAAATATGCGATCAAGCAGGCTGCAAAGGTAATTTATTCCGCATTTCCCCAACGGAGTTGGGCTCCCCTTCCTCATTCGAATATTGATCAAGGGTGGAAGATTATCAAATCCAGAAAGGCTAGACGGGCTGAGGCTAGGGCATCCCACTCCTGGCATCCAACTCCAGCTTCGAGTTCTTCCTGGGATTATCGACACCCTTTAAATTCCAATAAATTTCATTTACTGCAAAATCTTGAGGAAGGTCCCTAAAACCGGCTTCGAGAAAGGTTCTAACTGCTAATAAATATCAGCGAGGAAACCCTAAAGGATTTTTTTACAGTAAGAATGATAGAAGGGTGTTCCCTTCAAAGGTTGGGTGGCATAGGAATCAAGGAGCCACCAGATTTGCCAGGAGTCCACAAATCCCACCTAAGAAAGATGATAAACCTTCGGAGGTGAAGCAAAAAAGTGATTTAGGGCAAAAACTTCCTGCCCTAATTTCTGAAGATAAAATCACCATTGAATTCAATAACGATTTCATTGAAGGAAAGCAAAGGCACTGCATGACCTATGGGCTTTTCGCTAGATGGTGTGGCTTCGGGATTCTTGGTGAAGAGGTAGCCAATTGGTTTCAGGAAACCTACAAGGGCCAAGTAGGTATAACTGTTTTACCTGAGGATTCGTTTTATGTTGACTGCTATAGCACTAAATTGAAAAATGCATTCCTTTCTGGTAAATCCCCTCAATATAAGGGGCATGATTTTAATTTCTTAGATTGGTTTCCAAATTTTAACCCTCGGGATTTAGAAGCTTTTAAGGTAGATCGATGGATTATGCTTCCTAATCTCCCAGTCGAATTAATGGAGAAGGATATTATTAAGAAAATAGGTAATCAGCTTGGGGATTTTGTAGGTTTTGAGGAAAATATATTATCATACTTGGATTGCGTGATATTAGTTAAAATAGATATTAAAATCAAAACTCTGAAATGTATAGAACTTAAAACAAAAAATGCAACTTATAATATCAAACCAGTGTTTTTTAAAGGCTTTGTTAATAATTAAATAGATCTCGATCTTGGTATGGAAATTCCACTGCCAAAGATTCGTCCCCTTGCTCAAGCGGTCAACATTAGGTTCAATAATCATGTGGGAGGATTTGTTGTTGAAAATAACAACCCTCTGAGCAATAGCCCAGTGAAAGATTATGCCCATCCCGAAGAGGTGGAAAATGGAGAGATTATCGAGACTTTGGAAGAGGGTAATAAGGCAGATGCTCATAACAACCCCCTTGAAGACAATAGAGGTAAGGAAGTAAAAACGAGGGATGGAAGGGAAGGATCGGGCGGGAAAGAAGGAATCTTGGAGGAGAAAGACAAGAGTGCAGAAGTTAGGTATGTTGGGAGGGATAAAAATGGTTATGAGGAAAATAAAATTATGGAGGCTGAAATGGTACCCAAGGATCAAATGGAGCAAGCTAGAGAAGAGATTTCCGATGATACCTCTACTGGGCAAGTAAGTAGTTTGAAGATTATCTCGATGCCTTCTCCCGAAATTGAGAGAAGTTTGGAGGTGGGAAATCATAAGATTAATGAAGAGGAGGCAGGATCAGAGAAGAAGATAAAGTGGAGGGAGAGGTGAACATTATTGTAAATCATCTATGCAATGAAGTCACCGAGGACCTTATTGAGAAATTTGTGGATGAAATAGCTGATGAGGAGGAATTAGCTCTACAAAAACGTTTGCTTATGGAAAAAAACTATGAATTTGATAATCCTCCTCCAAGATCTGAGATAGAAGAAATGTTGGTTGAATTAAATGATATAGAATGTGGAGAGGATGCTGAGATACTTGGTATTGCACAATGCAGTGAGGGAAAGAAGACTCCAGACTGCACTAGACAAAGCAAGAAAAGAGGCAGGAAACCCTTAGCTGAGTTAAGAATGATGGGTATGTTGAAGGACAAATCAAACTCACGGCTATGTTTTATGTAGGGAAGGGGAAGGTCCTTCCCAAGGAGCCATGAAGCTCCTTACATGGAATGTTAGGGGCAATGCCCCTAACAAGCAGCGCATTATTAAACGTTGCATATCTAATACCAACTCAGATATAATTCTGGTTCAGGAAACAAAACTGAATAAAGAAGACCTAGGAACATTTAAGAAAAGGATTGGTTTTAGGGATGTTGGTTTGCCTAGAAATGTTGCCTCAAGAGGATTGGCTTTAATATGGGATCCGCAGTCTATGGTGTTCACTTTGGATGAAGGCAAAAACAATTGGATGAGTGGTTGGGTAAAAAGCATAAAGAACAATCTCAATTTCCTCTTAGTAAATGTTTATGGACCAACTCAAGGTAGAGATAAAAAAGCAAGTACGGAATGAGATTGAACAGTATTTAAATAAGGCTCCTGATCAGATCTGTATTATTGGGGGAGATTTTAATGCTATAACTAGTCACTCAAAAAAATGGGCAGGATGCCCAAGAATGTCACAAGCAAACTTGGATTTCTCAGAATGGATTAATAGAAACAACCTTCTGCAAATAACAACGGCAGAGAATGCTTTCACTTGGAACAATAGAAGGCAAGGTTTCAGCAACATTGCAGAGAAATTAGACAGATTTTTTCTAAGAGAAAGTTTAGCGTATTTCACGAACACTATGGACCCTGAAATCATGCCAATATCAAGGTCGGACAACTACCCTGTCCAATTCAGGATTGTGGAGGATACAGGGCCCAAATAATGCCCGTTTAAGTTCAAGCAGATGTGGTTGAGAGATGAAAAAGTGTTAAAATTAATAGAACAATGGTGGAAAGAAGCAAAAGTATCAGGCTCCAAGCTATATAAGGTAGTCAACAAACTGAAGATTATTAAACAAAAGCTTCAAGAATGGAATAAGGAATACTTTGGCAACATTTTTGAGTCCAAAGAGAAGCTTGAAGAAAAACTGGTTGAAGTCAATTTTATAGTCATTGAGAAAGGAATGGATGAGTCCCTTTACTTAAAAGAAAAAGAATTGTTGAAAGAATATGAGGATATATTGGCTAAAGAGGAAATTTATTGGCATCAAAAATCCAAGGAAACATTGTTAGAGGCAGGAGATAAAAATACCAAATTCTTTCACAACAGTACCAAACAGAGGAGAGTAATCAATAGAATAACCAAGATCAGATTGAGTAATGGAACTGTTATAGAGGAACCTAAACAGATTGCAGAATAGGTAGTTAGCTATTTTAAGAATATTCTTAATAATGTGGAAGGTTCTAATCTAGGAGGACAGAAGGACATAATTAAAAATATTCCTAAACTGGTAACACAGAGTCAAAATAAAGAACTGATGGCTAAATTTACTAAAGAGGAAGTTGAAGCTGCTCTGATGCAAATGAACCCAAATAAGTCACTAGGACCAGATGGGTTCCCGGCTGGCTTCTTCCAGAATTGTTGGTTCTTTATTGGGGATGAAGTGACTAAAGCCTTAGAAGGCATTAGAAACTCTCGTAGTATACTCAAAGAGATTAATATACCTTCCTAGCATTAATCACTAAGAAGGACAAGGCAAAAAGCTTGAATGATTTCAGACTGATAGCACTATGCAATACTATATATAAGCTACTTACTAAGACAATAGCTAATAGACTCCAAAAACTTCTCCCTCACTTAATAAGTGAGGAACAAACTGGCTTTGTCCCTTGGAGATCCATTTATGATGGAATAATTATAGCTCACGAAGCCAACCATTCCATCCAAAAGAATGGAGAACCTAGTATGCTCGTTAAACTAGAAGTCTCTGGATGAAACCCCCGCTGGATATCAAATTCACCAGATATCTCACTGGCTCAAATGATGAACACACAGAAGAACTACGCTCTCCAATGACTGCACTGTCAAACCCTTTCTCAGAGCTCAAGAGTATAAGAAAATTTCAATCAATAATCAAAGTTGGCTGCCCTTTGCTTCTCATGCTAAGCATATATAACCTTCCAAACCTAAATCGCACCCAAAAAGCAGGAATTGTGATTTCTCTCAAGCAAATACAATTTAATGTTATAAACATTAAATTCATGATATGTTTTGACATTTAGACTTAGGAAGATGTCAAATAAATTATTAATAAATTTGGCCCCTTTCTCATGACGTTAAGACCCTCAACTTAAGTGATTTTAATATAAAGTTATAATATAACTTTACATGTAATAATTTATCCTTCATTAATACTTAGCCACGAAATATGTCATAACTCCCATAATATTGTGAATCTGACCAAGCCGTCTGAACTGGGAGCTAGTGAAAATATTCTCCATGTGACCATGAGGTATTTCTAAAAATAGCAAGGGTCCATCTCTATAGCTCTAGAATAAGCCTAAAAATAGCCATTTCTGCCAAAAATAGCAGAACCCATATAAGTGAGCCAAAAACCATCTCACAAGCCAACTGAGAACACTGAGCTCTGCCAAAACTGAGCCATTAGAAGATCATAC
>MU225300.1:1803577-1817125 GCA_018584345.1 Thuja plicata | reverse complement strand
GTGAGACTGTCTTGGTGGATGCATAGAGAGCTCGGGAGGAGCTGACCACCCGGTTGGAGGCAGTAGAGCGACACTTGACTCAGCGTACCGAGGAGTTGGAAGCAGAGAAGGCAGCATAGGTGGCTATTGAGGTCAGATTGGCTAGGGAGACAGTATTGTGTTAGCAGATGCTACAACTGAAACGTGTTTTTTGGCGACCAGTTTGGTGTAGGCACAGGAGGAATATGATGTGCTGGAAAAAGAACTACGAAGCAACATTGATGGGGAGGGCGGCACTTCAGCTTTTCCAGGGACGCCCTCCGCCCCTTCTCTTCAGTGATTTTCTTATTCTATGTGGTGTATTTCATCTCCCTTTTGTTGTAAGTCGTTGGAGACGACTTGTTTTTTTGGGGGGGATGATGTTGTCGAGATATTTGAATGTACTGGTTAGTATATTAATAAAGTATTATGTTAGTCTCGGTTGATTAGTGACCGAGAGGTTAGATAGTTACGTCACGACGTTTCGGTCGTGGCCCTTCGGGTAGTTTATATACCCTCTCGGAGGATGGACACGGGGAGAATAATATATGATCATTTTGATGTAAATGTACTTGCCAGTCTGGAATGATTAATGAAAGTATTTATTATTCTATGATATATTCTGTGTTTATTATATTTCCTGTACTATGTCTATGCATTATTAAGTTACCCGTGACGGTAAACACCTGTGCCATAACTGACCCCCTATCCATGTCTATTAGCCTACGAGGGTCCACTGATAGGCTAACCACTAACTAGCATGATGTCACTAGCTTGAAGGGGACAGCACAGTCCACCCTTCCTGAAATTGCTTGTCCTCAAGAAATCTCAACTCTGGATGATGTAGAATCTCCTCGCTCTCCCATGTAGCATCCTCAACTGGCATATCCTTCCATTTCACCAAATACTCTTTGATAGTGCGCCTCCTCAAATTTCTCTCCCTGAACTTCAAGATAGCCTCTGGCACTAAAACTAATTTTCATCATCCAATGGTGGAAGAACTATGGAAGGAACAATATGGTGTCCTAAAGCCTTTTTGAGGCGTGACACATGAAAGACATTATGGACTTTGCTCTCTGCTGGCAAGTCCAACTCATACGCCACCTCTCCAACTCTTCTAATCACTCTGAAAGGTCCATAGTATCGTGGCTTCAGTTTCACGGCACCACTCCTCTTGAGAGTAGACTGGCGGTAAGGCTGTAGCATCAAGTACACCATATCCCCTACCTCAAAAGTCCACTCAGTCCTCTTCTGATCCGCATACTGCTTCTGCTGGTTTTGCGCCTTAGCAATATTCTCCTTGAGAACCCTAACAATATCTTGACTCTCTTGCAGTAAATCTCCAGCACTAGGCACACGATTGTCACTTAGTAGCAAATCCATAAGACTAGGTGCCTCATACCCATATCATGCCATAAAAGGGGACATCTGTATAGACATGTGATAAGTGGAATTGTATCAGTACTCGCAGAAGTAAATCCACTTGACCCAAGCCTTTATCTGCCCTGCTATGTAGTTCCTAAGATATCCTTCCACCCATTTGTTGACTATCTCAGTCTGCCCATCCGTTTGAGGATGGTAACTGGTACTTGGAGTGAGCTCTGTTCCGCACAATCTTAACAACTCCTGCCAGAAGTGACTCGTAAACCTGCTATCCCTATCACTGACTATGCTTCGAGGTAGGTCGTGCAATCTGAACACCTCACGAAAGAATAATCCTGCCACCCGTGTAGCAATGTATGTAGGCGTGATCGGAAAGAAGTGGGCAAACTTTGTGAGCCGATCAACAACATATATACAGTCTCTGCCATGAGCTCTCGGCAATCCTGTGATGAAGTCCATGGATAAACACTCCCATTTCCTATCAGGAATCAAAAGTGGTTGTAGCAAACCGACTAGGTAAGAGTGTTCCTGCTTATTCTGCTTGCAGGTGGGACACTCTCTAACATATTGCAACACTTCAGCTTTGAGCCCTTTCCATGAGAAGCGCTCTCTAATCTGTCGATATGTTTTGTAGAACCCGGGATGACCTGCCATAGGTGAATTGTGATAAGCTCTCAACACCATCCTCCTCACCTCTGACCCTAGCACCAAATAAATACGCCCTTTGTAAATGACGAGCTCATTCATAAGGGAAAAATCATTGTCCTAAATGGATCCATCAATAAATCTTGCTGCCCATGTATCCTTTGCATACTCTGCGAGGATCAAATGTCTCCAGTCCTCTGCTATGTTTGTCATCATACTCAAGTGAGGTCTCTGTGACAAAGCATCTACAACTACATTGTGTCCCCTTGAAATAGGTGATATCAAAATCATAAGCTTGTAACTTGCTTACCCATTTTTGTTGTCTGTCATTGAGATCTCGCTACCCCAGGAAATGTTTTAGGCTATTATGGTATGTTTTGATGCAAAATTTACTACCCACTAAGTACTGCCTGAATTTGGCCAAGCCATGCATTATGGCCAACATTTCCTTATCATATATGCTGAAGCTCCTCTCAGGTCCCTTGAGCTTCCTGCTCTCATAAACAATCGGGTGCTTATCCTGCATAAGCACTACTCCAACACCTTCCCCTGATGCATCACAGTGTAGCTCAGAAGGCTTGTTGAAATTTGGTAAAGCTAATACTGGACAAGAAGTCATTAACTCCTTGAATTTATCAAAACACTCCTGTGCCTCAGGAGTCCACAAGAAAGCCCCCTTCTTCATCAAATCATCCAAGGGTGTTGCATGCTTGGAATAACCGCTGACAAACCTCCTGTAGAACCCACACAATCCCAAAAATCCTCTCAACTATGTAAGGTCGCCCAGAGTAGGCCACTCAACAATAGCACGAATCTTCTCTGGATCCATGTGTACGCCCTGTGCACTGATAGTAACTCTGACAAGCCTAGATCACATTTTGATTCCTTGGCATACAAGGACTCTCTACTCAACATGCTCAATACTGTATCTAAATGTTGTAAGTGTTCATCCCATGTTTTACAGTAAATCAGGATGTCGTCAAAGAAGACCAGCACAAACTTCCTCAACTGATGTTGAAACACCCTGCTCATCACTGACTGGAAAGTAGCAGGTGCGTTAGTTAGCCCAAATGACATAACTACAAACTCAAAATGCCCACAGTGACATCTGAATGTTGTCTTCTCTACATCCTGCTCTCTGACCCGGATCTGGTGGTAATCTGATCTCAAATCTATTTTGGAGAAGAAACATGCTCCATGAAGCTCATCCAATAACCCATCAATCCGCGGAATGGGGTACCTGTTCTTAATTGTCCTCTTATTCAAAACCCTATAATCAATGCACATCCGAAACGTGTCATCCTTCATCTTCACCAGTACTACAGAAGAAGCGAAAGGAGACTTGCTCGGACTGATATGGCCCATGGCAAGTAACTCCTTGATGGTTTTCTCTATTTCATCCTTCAATCTTTTCGGATGTCGGTATGGTGTAATCATTATGGGCTGAGCACCCTCCTCCAGCTCAATAATGTGCTCAATATCTCTATCAGGAGGTCTACTTGGTGGAATCTCGTTGAAAATCTTGAAGTGATTAATCCTCAGCTCCTGTATGTCGAGATGATACTCTGATTTCTACTGCCCTTGTGTTGGCATGAAAGTACAACGCGCTGCCCACTCAACCTGATCGTGCTTCAGCAAGCTCTCCATGCGCCTACAGGACATCATCCTGAACTCAGTGTCACGGATGGCCTTCAATATGTGTGTTTTCCCATCCGACTGGAATTTCATCTCCATTTCTTTCAAGTCGAGAGTGAATACTCCAATGTCACGAAGCCAAGTCATGCCCAGCACTAAGTCTGTGTCGCCCATATTCACCACATAAAAATCTGCCTTGAAGTCAAAATTGTTTATCTTCAAGGGTAAATCCGTGATCTTCCTATCACACTTGAGGATATAGCCATTAGCTACCCTCACTCTCAGGCCCTCAAACTGCTCTGTCTGAATCCCACGTCTCTCTACCAACCTGGAATCAATGAAATTATGTGTGGCGCCTGTATCTAGCAAAGTGATGACTCGGCGCCCAGCCAACACTCCTCTCATTCTGAATGACCCCTCCTGTTGTACACTGGTGAGACGAGCCTCCTTAAGTCTTCCCTCAGTCTTCTCCTCACCTATGGTTATTTTGTTCAGTTTCTCTTCATCATTTTCCCCCTGTTCTTCATTTGATTCCTCTTTGTCGGACTGCTGGTCTGAAATTTCAATGTCTGAATCCTCATAAAAAGCCCACATGATCCTATTTGCTTTGCCCTTAGGCCATAGAGGACAATCATGGTCTTTGTCATACGTTCCTTTGCAATATAAGCATAACTTCCTTTTCCGCAAATCATTAAGTGTATCCCTATCAAGTGGTGCAAAAGACTTATCCTTATTTTCAGTTTTAAACCCTGTCTGCTTTGGTTTCTTGAAGAACGGTTTGCTGTCCTTACTAGATGATGCCTCTTTTGAATGGAATTTGTTTGCTAGAGCTGCATGTTCCATGTCCCTGGCCTTATTCATAGCCTCCTGCAAAATCGGAGAGTCAAATGCCTTAACCCAACCCCTCAGTGGTTCGGTTAATCCTTCACTAAATAAAACTATCAGTCTTTTCTCAGATATGTCAGGTACCATTACTGCCAATCTTTGCAATTCATTGATAAACTGATCCAAGCTGCCTGTTTGTTTTAACTGAGCCAATTCTCTGAAGTAGATTTATGGATCCTTCCTGTCAAACCTCTCTACTAGCCTGTCTACAAACTCCTGGTAAGAAGTCACCTGGTTATGCTGAAGAGTGATCAATCCGTGATACCACCAATCATGTGCTACTCCCTCCAGATGCAATGTGGCATATTTTATTGCCTCTATCTCCGTCATAGGCCTCAGGGCTAAAAAAAGTGTCAAGCTTGTGGATCCAAGCTTGCGTTGTTGACCTCCCACTACCATCAAATGTAGATAACGTGAGCTTGCCTGTAGCATGTTTTAGTTCATTGTTTTGTCGAGGTCTCCTCTCTTGTCTCACGGAGCGGTAATGTTCTCTCCTCTGATTAACAAACCTGTCAAAGGTCATCCTCTCCCAAACCTGCGGCGTTAAATGTTCCCATTCATCATTTGCGGCCATAAGGTTATCTGCAAACATCTCCTCACCAGCTTCTTCTACCTGTTCCACATCTGGCTCATCTCTGACAAAGGTAGGGCGAGTAGGCCTATTTGCTGTCCTAGAACGGGTTCTCCGTGCTCTGGGAGGACCAACTTCACTCTGATCATCTTCATGTTCACGATTCGGCCTGGCCTGTGGAATTATACGCTCCGTCATGGCTATAAGTGCCTATAACGTCTGAGCCATTTGTTGCTGCCCTATAGTCATGACTCTGAAGAAATCTCTTGTTTCCTGATCTTCATTATTTCTGTTTACCTTGGGCGGGCTATTAGCCTGCCTTTCACCCATGGTGTCCGGTGGCCTGTCTAAATCTTGTTCTCCCTCAAGCAACGCTCTTCTGCGTGTATAATACCTGTGTGGACCAACCTCTGTTGGCTGCAAGTAATAACTAAACCCTCAGGATGGTAGGATTAGCTCTGATACCACTATAAGAACCCCTCTCAGGCTCTTGTTGTTGTACTGTTTTGTTTTAGGAGTTTTAAAATGTTTTTGTGTTTTTGCAAGGGTTTTTGACATAAAAAGCAAATAACATAATGCTTAAATACTGAATAGAAATGAACTACTGCTGCCTTTATTAACTTTTAATGAATCAAATTCAGTACAAATGATAGTATCCGAATTAATAACAGCAAATAAGACTGGATTCAATACACATTAAAAACCTAAGAATTTATCGATGAAAATCGCACTTTCCCAGCATAACTGCGTCCCAGCATAAAGACGCCTTTTGTAGTACTCTGCTCACACTGGATGAATGATAGTGTACTGTCTGCAATCCAACCTCTCTGTAACCTGTAAATCAATGCCACAAATGCTGAAGTAAACCTCCGCTGAAGCACAATAGAAGTCTCTGGATGAAACCCCCGTTGGATATCAAATTCACCAGATATCTCACTGGCTCAAATGATGAACACACGGAAGAACGACATTCTCCAATGGCTGCACTGTCAAAACCCTTTCTCAGAGCTCAAGAGTATAAGAAAATTTCAATCAATAATCAAAGTTGGCTACCCTTTGCTTCTCACGCTAAACATATATAACCTTCCAAACCTAAAACGCACCCAAAAAGCAGAAATTGTGATTTCTCTCAAGCAAATACAATTTAATGTTATAAACATTAAATTCATGATATATTTTGACATTTAGACTTAGGAAGATGTCAAATAAATTATTAATAAATTTGGCCCCTTTCTCATGACGTTAAGACCCTCAACTTAAGTGATTTTAATATAAAGTTATAATATAACTTTACATTAAATAATTATCCTTCTTTAATACTTAGCCACGAAATATGTCATAACTCCCATAATATTGTGAATCTGACCAAGCCGTCTAAACTGGGAGCTAGTGAAAATATTCTCCATGTGACCATGAGGTATTTCTAAAAATAGCAAGGGTCCATCTCTATAGCTCCAGAATAAGCCTAAAAATAGCCATTTCTGCCAAAAATAGCAGAACCCATATAAGTGAGCCAAAAACCATCTCACAAGCCAACTGAGAACACTGAGCTCTACCAAAACTGAGCCATTAGAAGATCATACCTTCCCTGTGCCATAACTGACCCCCTATCCATGCCTACTAGCCTACGAGGGTCCACTGATAGGCTAACCACTAGCTAGCATGATGTCACTAGCTTGAAGGGGACATCACAGCCCTCTAGTATTTTCAGATAAAAGTCCCCGCCAAAAGGATCTCGTATTTGGAACTTTATGTTGGAATGTAGAAAGACTATTACAGATAAGTTGACTTGGAATTTAGGCAAGGGAGAGGATGCTTTATTCCGGTCGGATTCATGGGTCGACTTCAGAGCATTAGACAAGGTGTCCAACTTTGAAGCCTTTTGGAGTCTAGATGGGGGAAATATGTGAAAGATTATATTGAAGTTGTAGAGGGTGATTTATCTAAAGACAGGAAATGGAAATCCTTGGAGAATACGGATATCCCTGCTCAAGAAAAAACAGCGTTAGAAAGGATCCTAGGTAGAAGGCATATTACCTTCCACTTAGGGAAAGATATCCTAGTATGGGATGGTTCGAGGACAAGAGAATACAACACAAAGGACAGATATAAGTACCTTACTAGTACACAGCTTAGACCACACACACACATACCCTTGAACTTATGCTGGGATAAGTACTGCTTGCAAAAGGCAAGCATGTTTACTTGGTTGGCTCTACATTACAAGATTCTTACAACCGATAGGTTTAGGAAGATGGGTTATGAAGGTCCAAGTAGATGTCCTCTGTGTGAAGAAGAGGAGGACGATACGAATCATATACTTCTAAATTGCAAGTTTTCATACCATTGTTGGCAATGGTTAAGAAGTAAACTAGGTTGGAGCTCAGCCTTTCCTAGAACCATTTTAGGTATGTATCAGACATGGCCTATCATCAAGAAGCGCTGCCTATATGAAGGACTTTGGAAAGTGGCTCCCTCGATTATCATTTGGGAATTATGGAAAGAGAGGAAAAGACGCTTGGTTAAGGAAAAGAAAATGGACTTGAAACAACTCATAAACAAAATAGAGATCACCATTATTGAAACCCTAAATTGCAGAATTATGGATCAGCAGAAAAAGGAAGTTGAGATGACCTACTGGGATGAGAAGATGCGTGGAAGATGGGTTGGGCTTAAAATACCCCCTTATGTGGGTTTGGGAGCTAAAGAAAACGAGCAGAAAAGAGCTAAGTGTCTTTGGAAAACCCCTAAAACTGGATAGTTCAAGCTGAATTTTGATGGAGCCTCAAGATGGAATCTCGGGAAAGCAGGGATAGGGTGTTGTCTACATAATGCGGAAGGTACAGAAGTTGCTAGATTGGCGCAACCAATTGGCGTAGAGACTAATAACATGGCAGAATTGAAGGCCCTTGCAGAAGAACTTCTGATGTGCAAGAGGTTGGGGATTGAGAAGTTAGCTATAGAAGGTGACTCGATAATTATAATTAATGCCCTAAGGAAAGTTTCTATGCCTAATTGGAAATTAAATGCTACCCTTTCTAGAGCTCTACACTTAATTCAATCTTTTAGGAAAACTACCATCACCCATATCTATAGAGAGGGCAATATCGGAGCAGATAAACTAGCTAACATAGGAGCAGATGGAACTATGATCAGGTAATCAGCTTAGCTAGTTGTTTATCATCAAAGATAGGGACAATTTTTTAATCGCCTGGGTAAGTCTCTACTCTCCCTCTGGGAAACTAGAGGTCCTAAATCCCTTGTGTAAAGGTTCTTGATGAGATAACAATCTCAACTCTTGATAAAGGAGGGATGAGGGGGTTTAGCTTCTGGATGGATGTGATAGAAGACACGTGAACATGCTATTAGCTTAGGATAGAATCCTACGTTGATATTTATTGAGTGCCCTTCTTCTTAGGTATGAATATATATATATATATATACATATACATATATATATATATATATATATTGACATATATATTTTTGCATCTTCTCTAGTATTGATATATAGATACATATATTTAAATATTTATATCGACAAATAGTATTCTCGTTCACTCATATATATATATATATATATGCATACTCATGTATAATTATATATTAATATACATTTATACATATATATTGTTATTTTCTTTCATGCCTTTTGATGTTTAGTATCTCCCCTACCTTCATCTTATAATTTGTCTTATATAGGTTCTTTAGCTTCAAGGCATATATTAGTATATATGTATATTTCCAAGGATATATAGTCGACGGCTAAAAGATCGTGGTTGTCTCCTTTTCCTAATCCGTGACGTCATATTTGATTGCAGTTCCATTATTATATATCTCCCATTACCTTTTCTGATGATGGCTTATGTTTTAAAGTATGTCTAGCTGGGCACCAATTACATCCTTTTGGAGTAAGTAGATCGTACTTGTAAATTTTTTTTGTAGTTGTAATCATAAGAAGCTTAGAAGGAATTTTTTCGACGCAAGCATTGCCTTCCCCAAGTGAAGGTAGAGGTCTTTTCAATCATGGCAAATGCAAGACATTTAAAAGAGCGTCCTGAGAATGATATCAAGACGCTTTAAGTACTTTTAATACCCCATAATAAATACATATCCTTTTACCCATTTGTTCTCCAGGTCTGACGACATTTTGGTCTTTGTCTTCTCTGCTAGGGAATTAGGTAGAAGATCATGGAAACTCTAATTAAACTTGTGAGCCAAAATCACCTGATGGCCTTTGATAAAGGGGTGACAATAAATAGAATTAGGCAGATTGTTGATGTCAAGAATAGAGTTATCTAGAGGGCAGTATTTAGGAGCCTAGGTGACCAGTTTGTGACTTGCAAAGATAGGTTTAGGGCAAATCCAGATACTCTTGCAATGATCATCGCCATTGCAATGCATATCTATAACAACCAAACTGACATTGCTAGACTATGTCGTGAGGTTTTCATAGAAGAGATTTTAGAAGACCTAGATAGGGTTCTAGTTAATATCAGAGATGATCTTACCATTCTCCGCCCTAGTAACTATGATGTGCTTATGATTAGAAATAGACCGGTTCCCACTTACCCAATTCTCTTCTCGGAGGACATGGAGGGATTCTGAGCTTAGAGACTAGTTATCGTTAGGAATCTAGATTTTCTTGTGCATTTCTTCTAGATTCGAACACCTGCGAATGAAAATTGGCTGGAGGACTACATTGTTGTTGATGAATTTGAGAGGGATATAATCCATGAAGAAGACATTGAAATTATGCGTCAAGTCGTCTAGCGGAATCCTTGAGAACATTAACAGGACCCTTTTGGTACAGTAGGCCCTTCTTGCAATATATATTATAAAGGCTATGAACCTTCCGATGATAGTATAATCTCAAGTATTACCTTTTGATGGCTTAATGCTTAGGACCCCAAACTCTTTAGGGTTAATTTCTGGTTGACTCCGCAAACGGTTAGCTCGACTATTATACTTTAAATGTGATATATGATTTTGCATTTCCTGTGGAAACCTACGACGATATATATACAATTAAAGACTTTAGTGTCAAGACCTTTTTTGATGAATGCTTTCCATCTTTACAAAGCATGCTCTCTTATGTCGTGGTATTAGTTTTTCATGGATTGTCTGGCTTATTTACGGATGTTTTCCTTTTCTATTTGTAGCCTTTTAGATATTCTTATAGCTCTTATATGTTTTAGATTAATCTTTTGAATGATACTTGGAAGGTTTATAACTTCATTGATTAATCTTTGGCATAGCAATTCATATGTCGGTTTAATAGCAAGAGCTTAATTTACAATCAATGCCCCTGCTGAACATTGTATGGTTAACATTTCCTATTGGTGGCTATCGTTTACCTTCCTGTATTTTATATTTTATGTACATACATACATATATATATCTTCCTCTATTGTCCTGTTACTTTCTACTTGGCTCAGCTTTTTGTTTACTTAGGATCTGCATTGCTATGTTGTTGGTAAGACTGTTAACTTTGTCTAGTTTGTATCTTATTTAGACCAATGACTTCAAGATTCACTCTGTTTTATATGGAATTATGCCATCTTGGATCTTATGTCAGATTAAGTAGACGGTAAGATTATATGGATTGATTTGGGACTGTTCTAACCCATGTGTTTCATATTCACTTTGATTCAATAGTATTGTTTGATGGTGAATTAATTGAGCTAGTTATTTTCATAAAATGAGATGGTTTATGCAAAAATGATTCCCTTTGCAGCTTTATGGTGATACTTAATGAGATGGTTATAATGAAAAATGATGGAATATTTTTCAAACGCTATCTTAGTCTCAAGCAGTTGACTAACTAGGATATTATGCAGAGTATAAACAGCATTTTGTTTGTCAATAGTGATAAATTTCAGCTAACAATGGGGGCAAGTTTGGAGAGGTATGGTTAATGTCTTATGCAGGACCTAGTTGGCTCTTCAATTGGATTGCTTATTGGAGGTCTCAATGAATATGAGAGAGATAAATGGGCACAAAGGCAGAAGGCCAGCTTAGCCGCAGCTACACTTAAAAGGATTAATCAGAGAGATATTCTTAGCAAAGAGTTCAATTCATTTCCATGAATACTAAATGAATGTAGATCTTCGTAGAAGTGGCACTAGTGGTTCCACTGAATATGTAAATACCATTGGCATCAATTTGTATGTAATGTCCCCAAACATCTGAGACCTCTAACTACAACTTGACGTGAAGCAATTTCCCCGTCGACGTCCAAGAGTGCAATGTCCGTACAGTCAGGAAGAGGTTGCACGGCCAGTGTGGGGCCGTACGGTATGTGAGGAAGCCGTACGGTTGATGGTCGTCAGGTATGAGAGGAAGTCGCACTGTCAATGTTGATGGTTGTACAATATGAGAGGAAGTTGTACGGTGACTGCAAAGATAAAGTGCGGACTAGGGGTGGCGTACGGTGGTGACAAGGTGCATAGTGAAACTAGAAGTCAATGTCGCATGGTGTAGGAACAGTTGTTCGTACGGTGCCAAGAGTGAAGTCGGTTAGTGCAGTATTACCTCTAGCATCCGTTATTCGGAGCCGTACGGCTTATTTGTGGTTATGCCAATCTAAATTTGATACACTCCGCAATGAATTTGATGTACAATACAAATCCGGAACAAGTACTTGCAAAGAGGAATAATACTAATAATGATAGCGCTCAGATTTGCCAGATCCGAAACAAGGGAACAAGCAGAGTAGGGTGAGGGTTGAATCCCACCGAAACTGCAACAAACCAAATAGGGAGGATCTTTCACCTTCGAAATGGCAGACAACAGAATTCCAACTGGAATTCGTAATTACAAATAAAATATCAAAACTCAACATATATCAACAGCTACCTACATGACGGGCATAAATACCCCATCGAAGAAACTCCCGAAGGTTTTCAAAAGAACGCCGACATGGTAAACACCTACAGACAATAAGATAAAAATGGGCCCCCCATTAATTAATTAATTAAAGGTCCTTAATAATATTTCTTTTAAATAGGGACCAAATTTTTAATTAATTTATTCTCTATCAATTTGGGGACATTACAAATCCTCACTGCCCAAAGATTGCTTGCCCTCAAGCAATCCCTCATCAAAACTTCAGGATCCCAAACTAAGCGCGGGCATCGATAACTGTATCCATTGAAACCCCCATGCCACATCATGGCCACACGCACACACCTGGAAGTAAGTGAGAAGAGTAAACCTCCATCAAGCTTTCGCTGCGCCACTCAAATATAAATGTCGCCATGCCTAGAGTCACCAGGATCCCATTGAAGCCAATCATCAAGTACATCGATGCTCAAATCCCAAGCCACGCTTGGACGTTAGTTGTAGTATCCATTGAAATTTTCGTGCTTCTTTTGGATCACATGCACATAGTTGGATTTAGTCGGGATGAGTAAACCATCATCAAGCTTCCGCTTCGTCACTCTAATATAAACATTTCCATGTCCGAAGTCACCAGGATCCCATAAAAGCCAAACATAAACCCCATCGACGCTCAGATCCAAAGCCTTCAGGCTATGATACTCACCATCAACATTGCGCAAGTAGATTTTGTTGTGTCTACTGGGAAGTCCTTCATATGAATAAAATGTGGTCAGGCTAGTCTCATGCTTAATTAGAGGGCAATCACCAAATTCACACAACTGCAAACATCCATCTGTAGAGTCAGTCTCTTTGCAACCCCTTGGAGGACGTGTTCGAGAACCATGATTCTGTCTGTGACTCCAGATCATTATCCATGCTCTCCTCTAGACTGTCCCTAACATGGCCTGCATATTGCCACCTCTGAAATTCCACCTCAATGCTGCCAAGCAGTTGCTCAAAGGCATCCCCTTCCAGACGCTCCTTTTGTTCGTACCAATATGCTCTATCGTAGGACTGAATGTTGCCTTGCAACATCAATGTCAGATTGTACAGAGGAAAAACTGACCGTTTGTCGTACAGTGTGAAAGAATTGACCGAACGCATTGCCAGGAGGGGTTGTATGGTAGTACAGATTTGAACGTACAGTATGTTGATTTCGTCGTACGACGCTACAGTTTGCCACTTGTTCAAGCCGCCAAGGTCGTTGCTCATCCGGATGGAAGTTGACATGCATACAGTTCAGAGGGGGTATGTTGTACGATAACCGAGAACAGGTTGGACGGCGCCTTTTGTGCAGGACCTAAACTGTACGGTAGTATTAAGTTGCCTTTGGACTGAGATCTCCTTCGGGCCGACTCTTCCTTTGAGCCAAGTTTTCCTTCGGGACGAATCTTCCTTCGGACCAAGTCTCCCTTCGGACCGAGATTTCCTGCGAGCTAAGTCTTCCTTCGGGCCAAGATCTCCTTCAGGCCGAGATCTCCTTCGACTGAAGCTTCCTTCGAGCTGAGATCTCCTTTGGGCCGAGTCTT
>MU225300.1:1765877-1787834 GCA_018584345.1 Thuja plicata | reverse complement strand
CTCTCTCTCTCTCTCTCTCTCTCTTTGTATTAATCTTTCCCAAGTCTTCATGTGTATGCAACTCTCTCCCAGAACCCTTTGTAAAGAATCAAAATTTCCTTCCATACATGTGTGTGTGTGTGAATGTGTGTGTGTGTGTGTGTGTGCTTGTGCATGTGCATGTTCCTGTGTATGTGCCTGTGTTTGTACCTATGCATGTGCGTGCGCGTGCACATGCATGCGTTTGTGCGCGCGCGCATGTGTGTGTGTGTGTGTGTGTGTGTAGGAATGAACCAATTCCTAACCGACATTATAACTATTAGTTTATTAGACCAATGTTATAATGTTAATCTCCTCCCAGAATCATTTATTAATTATTTATGTTTAATTCCTTTTTCCCCTATTTGAAATATTTAATAGTGTTTAATTACTAATTGCTAACATTAGATTACCTTACCTCCTTACATTATACCATAACTTAATGATATATGTATAACCTATCCACATTATTAATAATTAACAATTAAGAATACTATACATCACATTATTAATAATACTATAATTTATCTTAATCAAAATATATACACCATATACAGTATCCATAATCATGCAAGTACGTACATACATACATACATACATATGTGTGTGTGTGTGTGTGTGCGCGCACACCCATATATATACTTACATATGTTTATAAGAATACATGCCAAATACAAACATTATAATTCCTACGACATTAATAATATTAGACATACATACTTATTATAGGAAATATCACCTAAACTGAATAATAACACATTCCTCACAATAAATCTAACATCCAAAAGAGGTCATAACAAACAACTATGAAACACATCAAGATAACCACAAGATCAACTAAAATCAACAAGGCAATTCAAGCCAAGCTCCTGACCAAGCAAAGATTTACTAAGAACCATCCCATGAAGGACAAATAAATGAAAGGAATAAACAAATCATACACCCAAATAAATGAAAGAGACCACAACACATTGTCCACAACCATGCCCAACTGAGTGAGGTGACATTGGGTTTGTCACCCTAACAACTAACTAACCAAGAAGGAACTCCAATGTTCCCAAATTAGATAATGGCAATGAAAGACTAAAGTAGGGGCCTTAGTACTATCTCCGCAGCAAAAACCATCGAGGATTTGAGGGCATGCTCACACCTGTGGAGACAAGTGAAGTTGATGCCTAGTGCCTACAAACATGCAGCACAAAGCAAGTATACATGTGCATATATATATAGAAGGTAGTACAAACAATGGCGGGGTCGAGACATCATGTCGATCTCACTAGGTGAGTAACTATGTATTCGCCCCTAGTCATACAAACAAATCATAGATACAAGCACATGGGTAGTCATCAAGTATACAGATCATTGTGAATCAAACAAGAGTTAGATCAAATCCATAACATCAAATTTCACATGATTAGGGTTAGTCTCATATTCGAAATCCACAACTGAAGAAATTACCAATATAAGAATAGATGACAATAATCATGACAACATATAAATCTAAATTATATGAAGAGAATAATCATTATATGATCATAGGTTAGTTTCAATAATTGTAATTATCAATCATCAAGGAGCTTTGAAAACTTATTCTTGAACAAGTAATGAAAACAAGCATACAAAACACATAGATTTGCCCAGGTGACCACATAACATCAAGATCTTGAAACTACCATTAACACATAAGTAAATATGGACACATACAATGCAAGTAACTATGATCAATATGCCAGAAATATTTACCATTATAATAGCTAGATTACAAAGTTATTGTATATAAAATAGAAAGGATTAGGCAAACACCTCAGGCATAATCATACAATCAAAGCATAAAAGTCCCTACAACTCTCCCTAAATTCCTACCAGCATATCAAAGATATGTTAGGGTTGGAGAGGTATTACATCAGCCTCTCCTAAGATTTGACTTACTCCTAAAATTCAGAAAGCACTAAACTATTCACCATTCATAAGAAGTAAACAATTATCTAACATAATTTCAAACATTTCTACTCTAAAACATAATTATTATTCACATACATAATCATTCTATCAAGATTTTTGGCATATCCTATCTTATTACAATTTAGTGTAGATTAACTCAACTCAAGCATAAAAATACTTTTAAAAGGGCTACTATAATACAACAATATTCTTCATGCAATAAACTAGTCAAAAAGACACCTAAAATCAGAGTATATTTCCAAAAATCACTATTATTTTTACCCCTTTAAACAAACCTTTAACTCTTGAGTGTTCTTGTTTACTCATTTCCACTTTAGTTTATTGGGCAAAAGGTGTGATATCAAAAAGTCTCTATTTCCTAACAATCTCTCTATATATAGGGAACAAATCTCACAAAAGTATGCAATAATAACACAACCCTACTAATGAAATGAACACATGTTCATAAGGATTACACCTCATGATTCAATTACAGGACATATTTTTTATGTTCCAAAATATAACATGCAAGACTGTATTACAAATACGGTATGAAATTCATGATCTTTGCTTCTATAATAACAATACATGGTCAACACAAGGGGTATACATCATTGATACAAGGGGGTTATTTCTTTAATTAGGGGAATGCACTTCCACATTTTCTTTTAGTTATCATGAAACTTATTTTTTTACATTAATACATAGTTCTATAAGAAATCATTTAGACGACACAACAAAAATCTCTCTTATGATATAAAAGTTAATTCTTATCATCAAGGTATATGATGAAACATAGAAGAATATCTAGTACATATGATAATTACCCACCTCTTTACATAAAATAGAATTTAAGGCATCTTTGTTTATTCTACTATAATAGTTTTTAGTTATTCAATTACCAAAACAACATGCATACTCAAAGGGAAAATCTAAGCAATTTAACCATTAGTCTTCAAGCTTCACTTGTTAAACTAGCTACATTGCTACTTATACCACCCTGAATTTTATATGTCGGACACCTTTCATAAAAACACACCTAACTCCAATCATATTTGAAACAGTAATGTGTAGAGTTCTTTCAATATGTTGTTTCAGAAATAATCATAGACTCGCTAAGACAAGCAGAAACGCATGAGTCCTACTACTACTCCACATTCAATAATTTTGAACAATAACATTACCTTAAGGTGCATAAATTTTATATGTATCTTTAATTTCATTAATAGGAGTATATTAAATAGCATGTATTTGTATCATTAACCTTAAGTGATCTAACCAAGATATCAACAGTTTCCATTTTATTCTAACATCATATACATATTAACATTCTTCTAACATTTTCTTTAAAAAAAAATCTAATTCTATTCCGATAAACATACATTCATATTACCCAACTATTCCATGTATACCCCTATATACTATTATAGTCGACTAACTAATAATATTGTTAGTCTCATACCACAAAACATCAAGCATGGGTTTCTTATTACCTGATCAGAATTCATTTTTATAATACTCATCTAGGATCTTAACTATTTAATAAAAATCCATTTTATGACTATTCTAATTCAACCATTAGGATAAATAATCTATTTCCTTTCTTGAATACTCATTCCGTAAAACAACATTATGCATACTCTTCCCTAGACTTGCTCGACTACATTTGTTGAACTTGTCTTTCGTACAAATTAACATGGCATGCCAAAATGATATAAATCTTACAAAAACAAGATTAAAATACTTCTTCTCTTATCGCAATGTGAATTATAACCTATCTATGATAAAACCTTGGGAACATGGGTCCTTTACCCAAGGGTTTTCTAATTAAGCATATACAAGCTTTACCTAAGATAATAATGACACATTGTTTTTCCTACATACTTTTAGTCCTTCAAACTTATTCCTTACAAACAAGAGAGAAAGATGCATTAACTATGCAACCATAATTTTTTCTTTTCTTTTCAATTTCCAATTTAAAAACAGAAGTGGAGAGAAAGAAAAGAAGAATATTTCCTACACTTGTCATCAACCATATTTGTGTGCAAAATCACAAAATTACTTAATTATTCAGCCATACTATAACATTTGTAAACACATAAGTTGCTAATCTTCTTTTAATACTTGGTATGAAAGTTAGATTTCTATGCATATTTTATTACACCATAATGCCTTTTATTCATAAATCAAGAGATAATGAGAGAATCAGTTCAAAATTTCAACATGATGCACAATTTTCAACTTTTGTAGAAGTACGAGCCCACTAACATTCTTTATTAATCATGCAAATATTTATACTCTATAAAGAATGAAAGTGAGTGCTACCTCAAGCACATATCTATTCTATCTCTTTTATAGTTATTGGACAATTTATTGATAGTTACCTAATGGATAGCATATTGACTAGTATAAGCAATCATGACATAACAAAAATATGAGGTCAAAGAGTATTTAAGAAAAAATATTGAGTGCACACCCTTTCAATCCCTTAGGATAACCTACTAATCTATAGAGAGATCATTCATGATAGCAGGATATAATACACATAGAATCAACAACTACCAACATTTGAGATTACTAGAGTTTATAGGAAGCTAAGTACTTTAATAGAAAGAATCAGGTAAAAATGGAATAAATGATGGATTTTGATTTACTAATATGTCACAAACATTTTATCAGACATTTATTTGGATACAAGATTGTTCTTAGAAGGTGTGAAAAAATACCAACTATTAAAAACATAAGTAAATGCTAAGAGACAACTCAACCCTCACAAAACATACATACTCTTCCAATCTTAAACAACAATGTAGCATAGAAAAGAGATAACATATTTTCAAATCCAAGGTTCAAGTTCACAATCAATGATGTTAACATCAATAAGAAAACAATGCAAGGTACTTAAATGATAAGTATAAGCGAGTTATGAGTCCCATAGTTCCAGGTGTGGCAACCTAGGGCTCTAATACTAGATGTAACGCCTCGTTAGGGAACCTGGAAGGACAAGGCTTCAATGCACTAAAGATGCAAGTACAATTTTTTTAATAAGCATCCAACTTCAAGTGCAATGCATTATTACTTAACTCATAAAATCATAAATTAACATAATCCATTAACAACCTAAGGATATTAGTTGAAAGCTAAAACAACCTATGTCCCGCACATGTTCCCTAACATTGTTAATTTAACAAAATTATCTAATTATTTACTCATTTGTTAAGATATTCTTATGAATCCACATTACTCTTGTTTCATTTTAGTGCACCAAATAAATGTTCCTAGTTTGGTCTTTTCCATAATCATAAACTAACCATCTATTGCAACTAATCAATTTACTAAGTTTACTATCTCATTTCATTACTTTAAACATTAAACCAAAGGGTAAATTTTTCTTCTTTCCAAATAGAAACAATCACTCCTTAATGCTAACAATTCATTTCTCATTCCATTGATTCACAACTATCCATTCGTTACAAATTATATTACTACTCTACCAAATTCTAACAATTCCTCCTTATAGTTCGAAATCATTCATCTAATCAAATTATCATTTTACTTCATTGAAAACAAAACTATTTATTTGCCTATAATTCATTTACTCATCAACCATTTCCTAATACACTTCTTTGAATCTTAACTGATAAATATCTTTTGTTTTAATACATCAACATAATCTAGATCTAAGTTCATCTATTAAAGATGAATACCATAAAACATGAACAAGGAATATAAATAATTTTCTTTCCCAACAGTTTCCTATATATTGCAAAATAAAGTTATACCTAAGTTCATTTTCTTTATAGAAGGGTAATATAAGAGAATGAAGAATTATAAATAATTAACATGGTCAACTTCTTTTAATTCTTGTAACATATGCAAATTACAACATAACCATTCCATTTCATTTCACCTAGAAATACCCCTTCCCATTACATTGGTTTGAATTAATTTACATCATTACATAATATATGTAAATGTCTTCTTTCAGAAGCTCACAATTACACAAATATATTTTACATCAAGTACATCTCAACAAGATACATGATACAATATAAAGTCTTCAACCGCGAATCAAGAAAGGACAATGTGCAGGGATCATCCATGGGATCATGAAAATAGCTCGATATAATAACGATTAACCAACCAACCAAATGGGACCAATAGGCCCACTCCCCCAAGATAGGAGATAGAAACTAAGGCACGTAATGTGCAGGGATCATCCATGGGATCATGAAAATAGCTTGATATAATAACGATTAACCAACCAACCAAATGGGACCAATAGGCCCACTCCCCCAAGATAGGAGATAGAAACTAAGGCACGTGCAAGAGATAACAACAATGACATTCCTAAGGTGGTGATAATCCTTCCTAGAAGCACATCATAAGTTATGAAAGACAACAAAGAAAACAAGACCACCATAGGTGTGACAAACAATTGTATGGAATCTAGGATACATGCTAAGTGAGTATCATCACATATTCCTCACCCCTTGGGTTACCTTGATAGTCAACATTGGACCCTGACCACCAAGTATGCAAATGCGGAACCGAACGCCTTTTGTAAAGACAAGGTTGTTTGATCATGCCATCCCAAAGAAACCTTCACCCACTCCCATCCCTATTATGTGCTAGAACAAGCATCATAGGAGAGGCATCAAATTAATCTTGTTTAGTGTGTGTTTACCCCATTCCCAATTAATTGATTAAGTTTTTCACTTGATTAAAACAACTCATTACTAGGTTACCTTGCCAGCCACTAAGAGCCCCAAACCCACACTATGAGACACTCACCTAATGTGCCTAGGTTCTCTACCTATAGAAAACATCATAAAGCATCAAAGATTCACATAAATCATAATTCATTCTATAATAACAACACAGTACTATCCTATTAGGTTTAGGTGATCATTGGTTGTCCCGAGTCCATTAAACAACCCTAAACCCTAATATTTCATTCACAATGCTTCAAAATGCATATGAATTATTCAAAATGAACCATACAAGATATCATAACAATATTGAGTGTATTCAAAGCTCAAAAGCATCCAATTTATGATACTAACAGCCTCTGGTACCTATTTAGGCCATGAAACACCAAAATGACCCTAAAATCGACTTTCTGGGAATTATCTACAGTTTTTTTTTTACAGTTGGGCACTTGGACCTCAAATTTGTGCACTTGGTCATGCAAGTTGCGCACTTAGGGCCCAAAGTTGTGCACTTGGTCATGGACTGAGTTTTTTTAAATGCAAGTCAGATTGGACTTACGGCTAAAATTGGGAAACATTAGGGTTCAGGAAGTAGAATATGAGGAAGACCCATTTGAGATCTCCTTGATTTCCTTCTAGTAAAATTAATAAAAAAACCCAAAACATTAGATAATCACGTTCATTTGTCCAAGAATAGAAACAAGTCTATATGAAGTAATGAAGAGATAATGAGGAGATGTCATCATAGAATTGTTTTAAAAAAAAATCATTCCAAAATGATATAAAATGCTTTGCAAGCATAATATAAACATATCAAATATAAATAAATAAATCATATCAATCATAACATCATCTCATTGATCAAACACATAAAAAGAAGACTACAATAACATGCATATTATTCATCTTTCCAATGTAAGATTTCTTCCAAGGATGGATCCTACCTAGAGCCCTACAGAGATCCAAAAATGAGGATGGAAAGGAAGAGATTCAATCTAAAAGCATACCAATTCAACAGAAGATCCAACCAAATTCTATCCACTCCAGATGCAACTCAAACCAGGAGGATTGACGTCACCCATAACTCTCTTTCTCCTCAAAATTCAAAGGTATTACCTCATGATAATTTTTTATTTTTAAAACTATCCCTCTAAATCTAACAATGCAACTCACACCTAAAATTTCAGCCTCTAACTCTCTCTCTGTATTTTTCTTTCCCAAGTCTTCCTATGTATGCAACTCTCTCCCAGACCCCCCTATAAAGAATCAAAGATCTCTTACACACACACACACACACACACCCCTACACCTTTTAAAGGGAGATATACGGGAATGAACCAATTCCCAACCGACATTATAATCGTTGGTTTATTAGACCAATGTTGTAATGTTAATCTCCTCAAAGAATGATTTATTAATTATTTATATATAATTCCTTTTTCTCCTATTTGAAATATTTAATAATGTTTAATTACTAAATGATAACATTAGTTTATCTTACCTCCTTATAGTATACCACAACTTAATGATATATGTATAACCTATCCACATTATTAATAATTAACAATTAAGAATACTATACCTCACATTATTAATAGTACTATACTTTACCTTAATCCAAATATATACACCACATAAAATATTCACAATCATGCAAGTGTGTGTGTGTGTGTGTGTGTGTGTGTGTGTGTGTGTGTGCACCCATATATATATATATATATGTACTTATATATATTTATAAGAATACATATTGAATACAAACATTATAATTCCTATGACATTAATAATATTACACATACACACTTATTATAGAATATATCACATAAACTGAATAATAACATATTCCTCACAATAAATCTAACATCCAAAAGAGGCCATAATCAACAACTATGAAACATATCAAAATAACCACAAGATCAAACAAGGTCAACTGAAACCAACAAGGAAATTCAAGCCAAGCTCCTGACCAAGAAAAAATCAACTAAGAATCATCTCAGGAGGGACAAATAAATGAAATGAATAAATAAAACATACACCAAAATAAATTCAAGAGACCACAAAACTCTATCCACAACCATGCCCAATCAGGTGAGGTGACTCTAGGTTTGCCACCCTAACAAATGAATAACCAAGGAGGAACCCCAATGTTCCCACATCAAATAATGGAAAGAAAAAACTCAAGCAGGATCCTTGGTACTATCTCTGCAACAAAAAACATTGAGGATTTGAGGGTACACTCAGACTTGTGGAGCCAGGTGAAGTTGATGCTCGGTACCTGCAAGTCTACAACACAAAGCGAGTGTGTGTGTGTGTGTGTATAAGACATTACAAACAATGATAAGGGTCGAAACATCATGTGTATCTCACTAGGCGAGTAACTATGACTTTGCCCCTAGTCATACAAGTAGATCATAGATACAAACACATAGGTGGTCATCAAGTATATAGATTATTGTGAATCAAACATAACATAATATATCACATTATTAGGGTTAGTCTCATATTCAAAATCCACAACTGAAGAAATAACCAATATAAGAATAGATTGGAAATAATCATGAGAACATATAAATCTAAATTATATGAAGAGCATAAGCATCATATGATCATATGTTAGTTTCAATAATTGTAATGATCAATCATCAACGATGTTTGATAACATATTCTTGAACAAGTAATGAGAACAAGCATAGAAAACTATCATTAACACATAAGTAAAGATGGACACATATGAAGGAGTTAATGGTGATCAATATGAAGAAAACATTTACCATTGGCGTAGCTAGATTCTGAAGTTACTATAGATAAAATAGAAAGGATTAGGTAAGCAACTCATGCAGAATTGATGTACAATCAAAGCATAAAAGTCCCTACAATGTTCCCTAACTTCCAACCAACATATCAAAGACATGTTAGGGTTGGAGAGGTAATACATCCTCTCCCCTAAGATTCGACTTACTCATGGAAGTCAAAAAGTACTAAAATATTCATCATCCATAAGTATTAAACAATTATCTAACATAATTTCAAATATTTCTAGTCTAGTTCACATAATTATTATTTGTATACATAATCATTCTATCAAGATTTTTGGCATATACTATATTATTACAATTTAGTGCAGATTAACTCAATTCAAGCATAAAAAGACTTTTAAAAAGGCTACTATGATTCAACAAACATCTGTACAACTTGTATTCTTCATGCAGTAAGCTAGTCAACAAGATGCCTAAAATCATAGTATATTTTAAAAAATCACTATTATTTTTATCCATTTAAACCAACTTGTAAATCTTTAGTGTTCTTGTTTACTCATTTTCACTTTAGTCTAACATTAATATAGTGGGAAAAAGGTGTGATATCAAAAGTCTCTATTTTCTAACAATCTATCTCTCTATATAGGGAACAAATCTCACAAAAGTATGCAATAATAACACAAGCCTACTAAATGACATGAAAATATGTTCATAGGGATTACACCCCATGATTCAATTACAAGACATATTTTTAATGTTCCAAAATATAACATTCAAGATTTTATTATAAACAAGGTCCTAAGTTCATGATCTCTGCTTCTATACTAACAATACATGGTCAACACAAGGGTTATGCGCCATTGATACAGGGGGTTATTTATTTCATGAGGGGAATACATTTCCACATATTCTTTTGGTAATCATGAAACTTATTGTTTTGTATTAATATATAGTTCTATAAGAAATAATTCAGATGACACAACACAAATCTCCCTTATGAAATAAAAGTTACTTCTTATCATAAAGGTATATGCTAAAACACAGAATAATATCTAGTGCATACGACAATTACCCACCTCTTTACATAAAATATAATTTAAGACATCTTTTTTTATTCTACTATAATAGTTGTTAGTTATTAAATTACCAAAACAACATCCATACTCATAGAGAAAATATAATCAATTTAACCATTAGTCTTCAAGCTTCACTTATTAAACTAGCTACATTGCTACTTGTACCTTCCTAAATTTTACATGTCTGACACCTTTCATATAAACTCACCTAACTCCATTCGTATTTCAAACAATAATGTGTAGAGTTCTTTCAATTTGTTGTTTCAAAAATAATCATAGATTCACTAAGAGGAGGAGAAACACACGAGTGCTACTACTACTGTGTAGAGTTATTTCAATTTGTTGTCTCATAAATAATTATAGATTCACTAAGAGGAGGAGAAACACACGAGTCCTACTACTACTCCACATTCAATCATTTTGATCAATAACATTACCTTAAGGCACATAACTTTTCTATATATCTTTAATTTCCTTAATATGAGTATATTAAAGAGAATGCACTCATATCATTAACCTTAAGTGATCTAATCGAGATAGCAATACTTTACATTTTATTCTAACATCATTTACATATTAGCATTCTTCTAACATTTTCTTTAGATAAAAATATAATTATATTATGATAAAAGTACATTCATATTACCCAACTATTCCATGTATGCCCCTATATACCATTATAGTTGACCAACTAATAATATTGTTAGTCTCGTTACCTGATCATGAATTCTTTTTTATAATACTCATCTAGGATCTTAACTATTTAATAAAAATCCATTTTATGATTATTCCACTTCAAACATTAGGATAAATAATCTATTTCCTTTCTTAAATACTGATTCTATAAAACAACATTATGCACACTCTTCCCTTGACTTTCTCGATTACATTTGTTGAGCTTGTCTTTCGTACAAATTAACATGGCCTACATAAATGATATAACTCTTGCAAAAACAGGAGTAAAACACTTCTTTTAACACAATGTGAATTATAACCTATCTATGATAAAACCTTGGGGACGTAGGTCCTTTACCCAAGGCTTTTCTAATTAAGCATATATGAGCTTTACGTAAGATATTAATGAAACATTATTTTTCATGTGCAATTTTAGTCCTTTAAACTTATTCCTTACAAGGAAGAGAGAAAGATACATTTACTATGCAACCATAATTTTTTCTTTTCTTTTCAATTTCTAATTTCAAAAGGACAGTGGAGAGAGAAAAAGGAAGAATATTTCCTACACTCATCATCAACTATATTTATTGTGCAAAATCACAAAATAACTTAATTTTTCTGCCATACTATAACATTTGTAAACTCAAAATTTTATAATCTTCCTACTAGTTGGTATGAAAGTTAGCTTTCTATGCATGTTTTATTACACCATAATGCCTTTTATCCATAGATCAAGAGATAATGAGAGAATCAGTTCAAAATTTCAACATGATGCATAATTTTCAACTTTTGTAGAAGTATGAACGCACTAACATACTTTATTATTCATGCAAATATTTCAACTCTACAAGAATAAAAGTGAGTACTACCTCAACCGGGCATATATTTTACCTCTTTAAAAGTTATCAAAATTTTTATTAATAGTTACCTTATGGATAGCATATTGACTAGTATAAACAATCAGGACATAACAAAATATGAGGTCAACGAACATTTAAGGAAAAAAATAGACTGCATGCCCTTTCAAGCCCTTAGGAAAACCTACTAATATATAGAGCAAACATTCATGACAATGGGATATAATACACATAGAATCAATAACTACCAATATTTGAGATTACTAGAGTTTATAGGAAGTTGAGTACTTTAATAGCAAAAATTAGACAAAATGGTATAAATGATGGTTTTTTATTTACTAATATGTCACTGAAATTTCATCAGACATTTATTTAGATAAAGATTTTTCTCAGAAGGTGCAAAACAATATCAAGTCTTAAAAACATAAGTAAATGCTAAAAGGCAATTCAGCCCTTGCAAAACATACATACTATGGCAATCTTAAACATAAATATAGCATAGTACAAAGACAACATAGTTTAAAATCCAATGTTCAAGTTCACAATCAATGATGTTAACATTAATAAAAAAACACAATTCAAGTTACTTTAATTATAAGCATAGGTGAGTTATTGGTCCTAGAGTTCCCGATGTGGCAACCTAGGGCTCCGATACCAGATGTAATGCCCCGTTGGGGAACCACGAAGGACAAGGCTTTGATACACTAAATATGCAAGTACAATGTTTTTTTAAGCATCCAACTTGAAGTTCAATGCATTATTACTTAACTCACAAAAGTATAAATAGCATAATCCTTTAACAACCTATGGATATTAGTTGAAAACTAAATCAACCCATGTCCTTCACTCATCTCTCCTTAAGAGATGCTTCTCACACACTTCTCAGGTTCTAAGGTTGGTTCTCACAAGTTGGTTCTCATGGGATTTATTCTCTCTTCTTCTCTCATTCTCATTATTGCTCTCACAATGTTGTAATGAGCTTATTGCTCAAGATCTCTCTCTTTCTTGGATTCTTGCCCCATTCATATTATAAGCACAAGGGGTTTTTCTATATTTCCCCTTCCAAAAACATTGTCTTTGTGTTGATCTTGACCTCCTTGATGTTTTTGGTGAAATCTATTGAATCGTCCTTCATTCATTGGGTTACGGTAAAATTCTTACTTCTTACAAACCCTCTCTTGGATTCTTTCCTTCCTAATCTCTACTTATTTTCTTAATATTTCTAACAATGTCATCACATAGCCCGCACCCCTTGGATTACCATGACAGTTAAATCTGGAGCCTGACCCTCAAGTAGGTACATGTGGAACCAAACACCTTTCGTGAAGACAAGGTTATTTGATCATGCCATCACAAACGCACCTTCTCCCACTCCCATCCCTAGTCTGTACTAGCACTAGTGGCATGAGAGAGGAATCAAATTAATAATTTTTAGTGTTTTTTCCTCCCATTCCCAGTTAATTTATTAATGTTTTCACTTTATTAAAACAAATCATTAGTGGGTTACCCTGACAACCACTTAGGGCCCCAAACCCACACTGTGATCCACTCACCTAGCGTGCCTAGGTTCTCTACCTATAAAAAATATCATAAAGCATCAAAGAATCACATCATTAGTAAATTATGTCATCATAAAAACATGGTATCATTTAATTAGGTTTAGGTGATCACTATTATCCTTGTTGGATGATATTAGTTTTGGGTACTGTTCATGCTGTTGATATTCATGTTTTGTCACTGATGTCAACATGTGTTTCTGTGGAGAGGACATACTGGTTGCTTGACTGGCAGAAGTGTACGGATACTGTATAGATGTTTCAGAATAATCAAAGTTGTTTATATGAAGAAGGATGTGTGTTGACCTTATCCCTAAGGTTGCTTGGCTTTATATTACATATTGAGGCTATTACAGTTATTTGGTGAAGACTAGTTTCTAGCATGTGACTGTGATGCTTGACAAAGCAGGTCTCTGTGTTTCAGGTATATCTTACCGGTGAAGATATTTCAGGTGATGTGAGCTTACTGAGTGACAGAGGACATATTGTGGAATAGGGTTGTGTTCGATTGGCGTGAACATTCTGGTGACGTCAGTTGTGGTGTGTATTCTGGAGGAGACCTATTTGGTGACCAACTTTAGACATGTAGCATGTAATATGAATTGTGAGTGTGGATTGTAGATTGTGGATCAAGGAGTATAATTGATGGATTGTATTTGATGTTTACTTATTATAGGTACAGTGTGTATCTTAGCAAGGGGTTAAATAGTTATTTGTATATTGGGAAAGCCTAATTGGTTGACCTAATTAATTATTTGTGTATTAGAAAAGCTTTACTGGTCGATCTAATGAATTATTGTAATAGGCTATATATGAGTGATATTTACTTTTGGAAATATGTGGTAGTGGAAGAGATTGAAAAGGAAAGAGAAGTGAAAGTTGTGAGGCTTGTTTGCTGCTAGATGTAGAGAAGAGTTTTGTGATAAGAATACTTCATTGGAACTAACCAAGCAAAGATAGTTGCTATCAAAAAGTTCACTAGATTGTATATTCATATATACACTTGTTCAAATTGTAAATCCTTGAGGGTGGTTTTAGCCTTATTTGGGTAGTGTGCCTAGGCAGCGAGCCTACTACTTTTCTTGACTCCTAACAGGGTCTGTCACTTAATAGGGACTGTGTACTGTAATGTTGTAATAAGCTCCTAACAGGGCTAAATATTTTAATAGGAATATTATACTCCCAGTACATTATTTGTGGGTGCTAATTACCATCAGGGTTTTACCTTTAATAGGGTTTCCTCGACAACAAGTATTGTGTTATTGTGTTGGCATTTATTGTGTTAGCATTTCCATTACAATTTTGGTTTATAAATTTTAAAGTTTAATAATCTATATCACAACTGATTCACCCCCCCTCTTAGTTGTCTTGTTGACTTTTATTCCTAATAATTGGTATCAAAGCTAATGGTCCTTAGAAACAAAGCTTAACAACTTGAGGTGATCCTAAAGATGAGTTACTACAGGAAGGATAGTCTGAAATTTGATCCTGAAAACTTTGACAGTTGGAAGAAAAAGATGAGAACACATTTGCTATGTTTGGGAGTTGACTACTGGATGATCACAAAGAAGAATGAAAAGATAGTGACTGAGGATGAACTTGACAAGTCTACTGAAGATGAAAAGAAACTATTTTCATGTAATATAGTTTCAAGGGAATCATTCATCAGCGCACTTTCTAAAGGTGAATTCACAGAAGTAAAAGACTTGGATTTTGCACATGAGATCTGGACAATATTGGAAGCATTATATGTAGGAGACAAATTTACAAAATAGGCAAATCTATAGAACTAGAAGACAAAGATGGAATCACTGAAGATGAGAGAAGATGAGATCATTAGGGCATATGGATAGAGAATTACTGAAGTGGTTACTGGCATTAGAAACTCTGGAGGTACTTACAATGAGGAAGAAGTGATTGTAAAGATACTTAGATATTTGACACCTATTTATAGAACTAAAATACAATCTATAGAGGAGATTATACCTTTGACACCAAACTTCACTAGAGACATGTTAATTGGAAAGCTAACTACTTTTGAGACCGCAAAATTGGGAGATACTTTACCTAAAGTTGATTCATCATTCAAGGCAACCGTGCATAAGAACAAAAAGACCTTATCTGGAATTGTAAGCACCAACAATTATGACCTAAGAGAAGAGCTTGGAGACTATGCTGAGGAATGGGAACAGATACATGAGGAAGAAAGAAATCTAGATGAAGTGGTAGTATTAATCGATAGAAGAGAGAAGAGAGGTAAGGGTAAATTTGAAGGCAAATTACCTTTGAAATGTTTTTCATGTAACAAGATAGGTCATTTTGCATCTAGATGTCCTGCAAGGGTTCCCAAGCACAAACCTAAGTTTTACAAATTAAAGTATCCTAAAGACAAGGAATTTTATTATGCTAGTGAGGGTATTTTTGATGAGGATGGTGACTATGATGAAATTGGATTTATTGCTATAAAGGATGATCATGAACCTATACATGAAGAATCATGTTGAAAAGAAAAATGAATGGGTTGTAGACATTGGTTGTTCACATCATATGACTAGAGATAAAAACAAATTCGTGAGTTTGAAAAGATATGATGGTGGTGTTGTTAGATTTGGTGACAATACTCCTAAACTTATCATTGAAGTAGGATATATTTCTCTGGATGGAAAGACAAATACTGACAATGTATTACTTGTTGATGGACTTAAGCATAATCTATTGAGTGTTGGATAGTTAGTGGACAAAGGTTATCAGTTGAAATTCATTAATGTGAAATGCTCTATCATAAGTAAATCAGGAGATTTGATCGCATCTGGTACTAAATCTAGAGGTAATGTATTTGAATTGAATACATCTGAAGCTACTTGTTTTATTGCGAAGGTTGATGAAAGTCGACTGTGGCATAGAAGATTTTATCATGTTAACTTTGATAACATTGTGAAGGAAAGTATGACTATGTTGTAAGAGATCTACCTAAGATTGTAAATCCATCTAACACTATGTGTAGAGAGTGTGTTATGGTGAAGAAAACCAGAAGCAGTTTTAAAAGCAAATATTATTCAACAAAAGGAAAGTTGGATCTAGTAAATACAAATTTGTGTGGTCCTACAAGAACAAGATCATATTATGGTGAAAGGTACTTTATACTTTTTGTTGATGACTTTTATAGAATGATGTGGGTTACATATTTGTGAGAGAAATCTGAAGCATTTGACAAATTCAAGTTATTTAAAGCAAAAGTTGAGAATGAATCTGGTTTGAAGATAAAATGTTTGAGATCAGACAGAGGTGGAGATTTTACATCATACTTATTTAATACCTACTATGAAGAACATGGAATATACAGACAGACATCAGATCCTAGAACTCCACAACAGAATGGGATAGCAGAGCAAAGAAACAAAACTATATTAGATGTTGCAAGGACAATGTTGCTGGAAGGAAATGTGTCACATGTTCATTGGAGAGAAGCAGTTGGCACTGTTGTGTACACCTTGAACAAAATACAGATCAGAGAAGGTACAAGTAAGACTCCTTATAAATTATGGTTTGATCATGCACCTACTGTAAAGTATTTTAGAATATTTGGAAGTAAATTTTATATCAAAAGAGATGATGAGATAGGGAAGTTTGATGATAGAAGTGATGAAGGAATTTTTCTTGGTTATTCTACTAATAGTAAAGCATATAAATGTTTCAATATGAGATTAAGGAAGTTGATTGAAAGATCCAATGTGAGGATAGATGAAAAGTTTCAGATTCAGGAAAGAATGTATGACTGTGGTCAAATTACAGAGATGAAAGAGGTTACTGCTGAACCTGAAGAACCTTTGATGATTGAAAATGAGATTGAAGATGAAGTGATTGAAGTTACTGAGACTCTAAAGACTCCGAGGTATGTTAAGAAGAACCATCTTGAAGATCAAATTATTGGTGATGCAAATAAAGGTATGATGACTAGAGATAGAGTTAGAGATGGAATTTGTTTGATTTCTCAAGTTGAGCCAAATACTACTGATGAAGAATGTAGAGATGAATCTTGGACTAAAGCTATGGAAGAAGAACTTGAACAGATAAAGAAAAACAATACTTGGGAATTGGTTCCAAGGCCTAAGAACAAAAATGTGATAGGTACAAAATTGGTTTTCAAAAATAAGATGGATGAGGAAGGAATAATGGTAAGAAACAAGGCTAGATTGGTGTGTAAAGGCTACTCACAACAAGAAGGAATAGACTATGAAGAAAAATTTGCTCCTGTTGCTAGGTTGGAAGCTGTGAGATTATTTCATTCTTATGCTACACATAAAGACTTTAAAGTATATCAGATGGATGTGAAATCAACATTCTTGAATGGTGATCTAGAAGAAGAATTTTACTTTGAGCAATCTTATGGATTTCCTTTGACAAAGGATGGAGACATAGTTTGTAAGTTGAATAAAGCACTGTATGGAATGAAACAAGCACCTAGAGCATGGTATGCAAGACTGGACAAGTATCTACTTCGCCTTGGTTTTAGAAAAGGTAATGCAGACAATAATTTATATTTAAGAACTGATGAAGATGGAATCTTAATCATAGAAGTTTTTGTTGATGATATCATTTTTGGAAGCAATGATAAGATGAGTAAAAAGTCTTCTAAAGAAATGAAAAATGAATTTGAGATGTCAATGATTGGTGAAATGAAATTTCTTCTTGGTTTGAAAATTAATCAGAGTAAGAATGGCATTTTTATATCTTAGACTAAGTATCTTAAGGAAATGTTGAAGAAGTTTGGAATGGAAGATTGTAAACCTGTTTGAACACCTATGGTGACTGGACATAAACTGACTAATAATAATGAGACTCAAAGTGTAGTTCAGATAAAGTGTAGATCTATGACTAGTGGTCTACATTATCTAACTCACACTAGACTAGATATTACCAATGCAGTTGGTATTGTGGCAAGGTATCAAGCAGATCCTAAAGAGACACATCTTGCTGCTGTGAAAATAAATTTTTAGATATTTAAAAGGAACAACAGGATATGAATTATGGTATGAAAAATTAGATGATTTTATTTTACAGGCTTATACTGATGTTGATTGGGTAGGTAATGTGGATGACAGAAATAATACTAGTGGTGGTGCATTTTTCTTTGGGAAAATATTGGTTTCTTGGTTGAGTAAGAAGCAGGATTGTAATGCTCAATCTACTGTTGAATTAGAGTATGTTGTTGCTGCAATAAATTGCACACAAGTTGTTTGGATGAAATAAATGTTGAAGGACATTGGAATAATTTTTGAAGAACCAGTGGTTGTCCATTGTGATAACACTAGCAAAGTGAATATGTCAAAGAATCCTATAATGCATTTAAATACTAAACATATTTCTATTAAGTATCATTTCTTGAGAGAGAAGGTAGCAGAAAAAGTGATTAAACTGGAATATATTAGCACAAAGGAACATATAGAAGATATATTTACAAAACCTTTTCCAAAAGATGCTTTTGAGTATCTCCGAAGCATGCTTGGGGTGAGAGCCCCTCCTTGTGATAATTAATTGATGCAGATATGCATCAGTCCAGTGGCTTTCAGAGCTATATCATTTTCTGGACTTGATGTATGGATCTACTCCTCAAGGGGAGTAATCGAAGGAACACTAGAGCACATTTGGGTGATCTTGCACCTGGTTTTTGGACACAAAGATTTGAAAATGCTACAAAATATTACAGATGAGTTATGGCACCCTTTGCCACTACTGCCAAAGGGGGGAGGAATTTATGTGAAAATGCCTACTATTTTGGGGAGATTTGTGTTGAGGATATTGAGAAGATTGTATTGAGAGGAGAAAGTATTTTTGAGTTGATTTTGGGTTGATGGATTTTCCCATATGTTGCCATCAATGCCAAAGGGGGAGATTGTTGGATGATATAAGTTTTGGGTACTGATCATGCTGTTGATATTCATGTTTTGTCACTAATGTCGACATAGGTTTCTATGGAGAGGATAAACTGGTTACTTGACTGGCAAAAGTGTATGAACACTGTACGGATGTTTCAGAATGATGAAAGTTGGTTATATGAAGAAGGATGTGTGTTGACCTTATCCCTAAGTTTTCTTGGCTCTATGTTACATATTGAGGCTGTTATAGTTGTTTTGGTGAAGACTGGTTTCTGGATTGTAATTGTGATGCTTGACAGAGTAGGTCTCTGTGTTTCGGGTATATCTTACTAGCGAAGATATTTTAGGTGATGCAAGCTTACTGAGTGCCAGAGGACATAATATGGAATATTGGGTTGTTTTTGATTGGTGTGAACATTTTGGTGACGTCAACTGTGGTGTGTATTATGGAGGAGACCTATTTGGTGGCTAACTTCAAACATGTAGCATGTAATATGAATTGTGAGCGTGTATTGCAAATCTGGGAGTATAATTGATGGATTGTATTTGATGTTTTCCTATTATAGGTACCATGTGTATCTTTGCAAGGGGTTAAACAATTATTTGTATATTGGGAAAGCCTAATTGACCAACCTAATTAATTATTTGTGTATTAGGAAAGCTTAACTGACTGACCTAATGAATTATTATAATAGGGTATTTATGAGTGATCTTTTCTTTTGGAAAGATGTGGTAGTGGAAGAGATTGAAAAGGAAAGAGAAGTGAAAGCTGCGATGCTTGTTTGCTGCTAGATGTAAAGCAGAGTTTTGTGATAAGAATACTTCATTGAAATTGACCAAGCAAAGTCAATTTCTATCAGACAGTTCACTGAATTATATATTCCTATATACACTTGTTCAAATTGTGAATCCTTGAGGGTGGTTTTAACCTTCTTTGGGCAGTGTGCCTAGGTAGTGAGCCTACTACTTTTCTTGACTCCTAACAAGGTCTATCTCCTAACAGGGGTTGTTTACTATAATATTATAATAATCTCCTAACAGGGCTAAATATTTTAACAGGGATACTATACTTTCATTACATTATTTGTGGGTGCTAATTCCCATCGGGGTTTTACCTTTAACAGGGTTTCCTTGACAACAAGCTAGTATTGTGTTATTGTGTTGGCATTTACTGTGTTATCATTTGCATTGTAGTTTTGGTTTATAAAGTTTAAAGGCTAATAATCTATATCACAACTTATTCACCCCCCTCTAAGTTGTCTTGTGGACTATTATTCCTAACAGTCCTTAGTCTATCAGACAACCCTAAACCCTAATCTGGCATTCACAATGCTTTGAAATGCATAAGAAGGCATAAAAATGCACCATACAAGATATCATAACAACATTTAGTGTATTCAAATATCATATGAATCAAAATTAAGATCCTAATTGCCTTTGGTACCTATTTAGGCCCTGAAACACCAAAATGACTCTAAAACTGACTTTATGGGACGAAGTTGGTTTTGATATTTGCACATTTGGACCTAAAATTTGTGCACTTGGTCATGAAATTTGAACACTTTGTCATGGGAATTGCGCACTTGGTTCCCAGAGTTGCACACTTGGTCATGGACCGAGTTTTTGAAAAAAAAATGCAAGTCAGATTGGACTTACGACTGAAACTGGGAAAAATGAGGGCCCTGGAAGAAGAATATGGTTAAGATCCATTTAAAAATATCCTTGATTAACTTCTAAGAACATCAATAAAAAAACCCAAAACATGAGATAATCACATGTATTTTTCCAGGAACAGAAACATGTCTATATGAAATAATGAAGAGATAATTAGGATATGTCATCACAGATTCACAAAACTCATTCCAGAAGGATATTAAATGCCTCAAAACCATAATATGCACATAGAAAATATATAAAATGAAAGCATATCAATCAAAACATCATCTCATTGATCAAACACACAAAAAGAACACCATAATAACATGCATATTATTGATCTTTCCAATGTAAAATATCTTCTAGCGATGGATCTTACCTAGAACCCTGCAGAGATCCACACATGAGGATGGAAATGAAGAGATCTAATCTAAAATAATACTGATTCAATAGAAGATCCAACTAAATTCTATCCATTGCAAATGCAACTCAGACCAGGAGGATTCATGTCATCCATAACTCTCTTTCTCCGTTAAAATTCATAGGTATTCCCTCATCCATTGCAAATGCAACTCAGACCAGGAGGATTCATGTCATCCATAACTCTCTTTCTCTGTTAAAATTCATAGGTATTCCCTTGCGATAATTTTTTATTTTAAAGCTATCCCCCTAAATCTATCAATGCAATTCACACCTAAAAATCATCCTCTAGCTCTCTCTCTCTAATTTTTTCTTTCCCATGTCTTCTTGTGTATGCAACTCTCTCCCAAAATCCCTTGTAAAGAATCTCTCTCTCTCTCTCTCTCTCTCTCTCTCTCTCTCTCTCTCTCTCTC
>MU225300.1:1733708-1754361 GCA_018584345.1 Thuja plicata | reverse complement strand
AGTGGCCTTGTTAGAGGACTTAGAAAATTCCAATTTGAATGTCACCTTGTTAGAGGATTTATACAAATGACTGTTAAGTCAACCTTGTTAAAGGATTTAACTGATACAATGGTAAGAAAGTAATCAAAAGTTTGTGATCTGGTACAGACAACTTACTTTGCAAATTTAGATCCAATTACAACTCTGATGTTAACTTATTAGATAGCCTGCATTGTCATTTCAACCTTCTGATCTGCTTGGAAATCCGTCAAGCAATCACACATGCAACTTTTTGTTTCTGCCTTTTTGCCTTCTCTGCTAGATCATGCTAAACAGTAAATCAACTATGCAAACCTTTTGCATACACATACATACATCCACACCCAATGAATAACCCCTAAGGTTATCATATACCTCTTTGTCTAGGTCAGATAAATCTTTTGTCGCTTAAACAAGATTGTAGATCTTAGGTTAGGTCAGATTCAATGGATCGTTCCATCTTTGCATTACATTCACTTCTCCAAAGTAGTCTCTAATTAAATCTTGAAACCATGCATTAATTATGATTACCCATACATTAAATGACATGGATCGATCTTTAATTAACATTACATATTCCAATAAGATCAACTAAGTCGGCCAGAGATCTAAAATCTCATCATTAATCCAATTACTGTAAGTCGGCCAACATCACTATTTCCACTCGGCAATTTCAGTGGTGCTCAACATTGAGAAACTTTTTGCTCGTCACAAGCAACTTTACTCGGCACAAGAAACTTTTCTCGGCACAAGCCAAACTTGCTCGACACAGAACAACCATAAAAACTATCTTTGAAAGATAAATAACTAATTACTTTGCTAGAGTGCCAACTGATCAAGTACCCTTTGAATTGCCTTAACTCAACCATTCACTTGGTCTTCTTGTTAAATCTTCTTCATCAACAATAGATATGGTACTCAAACAGATAGCAAGATTCTCACCAGTAAGGGTTTGACATCAATGACAAAATAACAATTGCTTGCAATGTCACTTTCCAACAAGGGCATCATATTTGCTTCTAAAGACGAGGAAGAGGGAGTCTGTGTGGTTTCCTCTCATTTTTTATTTTTAGAGTTGTTTGCTTCTTGTGGTTGGTAGGTGCATGCAGGTGGATGCTGATAGTTTTCAAGGGTTCATCCTGGTTGCTGGGAGTTTTTGGTTATGGTTAAAGGCATGTTTTGGGGTAATGTTGCTCTTTGAGGTTGTTGGTTCTGGGTTCCATGTCAAAACCCTGGTCTTCTATTTGGGAAGTTTTTACACTCCAGTAAATTTAATGATGTAAGGCTTTGGCCTATTTTATGGGAAACTAGGATTTTTAACGTCTCTTCTTTTTTAGTTGCTGGAAGATCATTGTCTGTGGGCTGTTGGTTTTAAAAGTATACTTTTTACCAATGTTTCTTCTTGGATGGGTTTCATATTTCCACTAATGTCTACTTGTACAGGGTTTCGGGGCCCCTTCAAAACTTGTTTTTACCATAATAAAAAATAAAGAGAGATATAGATAAGGGGATAGATAAATAGATAGTGACAAAAATAGGGGAGAGATATAAATAGATAGAGATAAAACTAGAGTGGAGAGAGAGGGAGATAAATAGAGCAATTAGAGGTAAAGTAGAGAGAGAGAGAGAGAGAGAGAGAGAGAGAGAGAGAGAGAGAGAGAGAGAGAGAGAGAGAGAGCATAACTATAATTAGTGTAAGTATAATGGACCATAATTATACTTAAATTCTTAAATAAAATAAATTAAAAAAATAAAAAAAATCTTTTTCTAATAAAATATTAAAAATGAATATAATTTGCATTAAAATTGCTAGAATTTTAACTTCTATATCAAAAGTCACGAATAAAACCAAACTTTTAACATTAAAAATAAAATGAAAAAAAAGTCAATTCATATTTTCTATTCAGGTCTACTTTTTTTTTTTTAAGTAAGTTCTGCCTAGGGGGTAGTACCCTTTTATATTTCCATAAAAACCTCGGTTACAAAATGTTGTTTCAAAACAACCTTAAGAACTGACAACCTTAATCTGACCAACTAACAACCTTACAACTGACCAACTGACTCAGTTGTACAAGTACATGATTGCATTACCGATGGAAAGTAACCTATCCAAAACTCCTTCAGAAAAGAGATCGTCATTCTCTTTAACAAAAGTGTCAAACTTCTCAAGGCTGTAATCCTTGAGAATTCCTATTTTGAACAAGGACCACACCTTACTCATCTTCTTCTTTTTACCCTCTGCATTGAGCCAGAAGTGCCCTATCAAACAACCTTCAACTGGATACACTGTAATATGATCCAGGCAAGCAAGCACCTCACGACGCATACTCTTCTCCACAGTCCTGCGCGATAATGCGTTGAGGGCCAAAGTGTTACCCACCACTTGAGTCACCGACCGATATAGTTCTTCAATTAGAATTCCATCATGCACATGTCCCACAGACCAAAAGTCTTCCCCCAAGATCACCATAATGGCAGCATGTTCCTGTTCGTTTGCCTTTTTGAATATATGACTGATTTGAATTTCAAGCACCTCATCTGTAACTCCTTTGGCACACCCACAAGTGATACATAAGTAATCCGCCATTGCTTTGTTGGTTGTTTTGGATATTTACCCATCTATGGATCTATTTATAATTTAAAGCTCTGTCTTCGGCCTTGCTCACGGGTTCCATCTTTCCCCACTATTTCCTAATTACCACAGAGATTCTGCGTACTTATCACTCATGGGCTTGCAATGCTCTTCCCTGCCCTTCCATCATTCATCACCTCCTTAGCCTATTCTCTCATTTGGAGGATCACCTAGGTCTGTAACAATAATCCTTTGCATATCTGATGGCAGAGATTCTGTACAATCGAAATCACAGGCTGATTGTAATTCGATCCCTAAGTTGGCCAAGAAGTTTTCCGCCTTATTGCCTTCTCTGTATACATGTTGAATGTGATATTGACCAATGTTATTAAGGTGACTCTCGATTCTAGGTAACCAATCCGCCAACTTCCACAAATGAAAACTATTTTTCACAACACCGTTCAGGATAACTTGGGAGTCCCCTTCTATAATGAGATTGGTTATTCCATTAGACGCACACCAGAAAAGACTTGTCTCTAGTGTTGTAATCTCTGCCAAATTATTAGAGGTAAATCCTATGGAACCTGATATAGCCTTAATAACTGTTCCTGTAGAATTATAGATTAAGGCCCCCATCCCAGCATTGCCCAGATTACCCTTGCTAGCTCCATCGAAGTTAAGTTTCATCCATCCTTCTTGGGGATTTTGAAAAAACACCTGTTGCCTCTTGACTTTCCTGTCCTTCATGATGTGATAAGTGGATTGCTTCAGAGTCCACAAATCCTCCATATCTGAATCCCATCTAGATTTGAATTTATATAGGAGACCTTGACACCTATTATTTAAAACTTCTTCTATAGCAAGCCTGATAACTTGTACTAAATTGTCCACTTCTTTTGAAGAGTCTTCAAAGATTCTTCTATTTCATTCCTTCCAAATCTACCACAACAGAATTGAAGGACAAATTATCCAGAGAATCCCCCACTTAGAATTTCTTCTTTTGGTCAGTCATGAAGACAAAAATTCCTTGAGCGTGGCACTTCTCGCCACCTTCCATTGGAGCATACTTAACAACCAATCCCAACATGCTTTTGTGTAAGGGCACCAGTACAAAAGGTGGTCTATCGTCTCTTCCTCCTGTCTACACAAAACACACCAATTCGGTCCTACTATCCCAATCATTCTCAATCTATTACCTGTCAGAATCCTACCATGCTATGCTAACCAAAGGAAGGCTCCTACTTTTGGAAGAGGCCATTTTCCCCAACATAGTATCAATGGCCAGTGTCTATCCTACTTTCCGATCCTTTGAATTTTGTAACCAAGATGTACTTTGTAGTCCCCCTACTTAGATGCGCTCCAAATAAGGTGATCTTCTAGCTTTGACGAGGGCACTCTCCTACTTAAAAGAATATCTGATAACTTCTTTTGATTAGCAGAATCTTCGACCTCCACTGAGATCCAATCCTAAGTAGATGAAAGTTCTGAGGATTTTAAATAATCAGCTACCCTCCACCCCTTTGAAGCTTCCACCATGTCCACCTATTCCCCTCCAAAGAAGTCAGCAAGAGGAAGATCTCCATTCCAAGAATTCCTCCAGAAGCTGGCTCTATTTCCATTACCAATCTTCCATGATAAATGGTCAGTAATGATATCCTGGCTGTTCCAGATAAAGTTCCAAGTATGCGATCCTTTAACTAAGTTGGCCACTGTGAGAATCCTATCTGGTTCCAAGGAGTCCAAATATTTGGCAGCCATCACTTTGCACCAAGGTTTGTCTGGAAATTTGTACATATGCCAAACCAATTTGGCTCCTAAGGCTTTATTCAGAAGCCCCATCTTCCTCAATCCAATCCCACCGTCCTCTTTATTCAAACATGCCATATCCCAGTTGATAAGAGGAATTTTTTTTCCCCCTTCGATCCTTCCCACAAAATTTTTTTAAGCAGTTCGTCTAAAGATGTTGTTGCTTTATTGGACATTTGATATATCGACATATAGTATATGGGAACAACAGAAAGAACTGATTTAATCATCTGGATCCTACCTGCTTGAGATAGCCATTTATTTTTCTAGGCCCCCACCTTTTGTCGGCACCTTGTCAAAATATCTTCCCATATTTTGGGATCTAATCTACATGCAAATAATGGAACACCAAGGTATGTAATAGGAAATACACTGACAACAAATCCTAGCACCTCTGCAATCTTACTACCTAACTTTTGATTGGTGTTGAGAAAGAATAATATAGATTTACTTTTGTTCATACTCTGGCCCAAACCAGTTTCATATTTCTCAAGAACATCTTTCATCACCTTTGCTTCCCTAACCGACACTTCTCCAAAGAGTATAGTGTCATCAGCAAACTATGAATGCGTAACCGGAACCAAGCTATTATGAACTGATACTCCTCTGCATCAGCCCAGTGAGGATTTCAATTTAATATTTCTACCCAAAAATTCTGCCATCAAGACAAAAAGAGATGGGGACAGGGGATCTCCTTTCCTTAAACTGTTAGTAGCTTGAAAAAAGCCATTCAAGGAACTATTCACCAAAATAGAGAAATGTACAGAAGATATACAGTGGGAAATACATTTAATCCACTTACGGTCAAAGCCAAAATGTGTAAGAACTTTCATAATAAAGGACCATCTAACTTTATTGTACGCCTTATTCACATCTAATTTGACAATCATACCTGGACATTTATCAGACTTAATAGAATGGATAGCTTCTCCTACCAAAATGATACTATCCACAATTTCCCTTCTTGGAACAAAGCCATGCTGTTCTGCTAAAATTAATCTACTCAACATAGGTCTCAGTCTATTTGCCATCACTTTAGACAAAATTTTGTAGATGGAGTTACATAATGATATCGGCCTGAAGTCTGCCATTGAGTCACAGCTCTGCTTCTTAGGAATTAATACAATAACTGTATTGTTAATTTCTTTTACAAATTTGCCATGCTTCCTGAAATATTCTACCACCTAGAGGATATCCTCTCCCATAAAGCTCCAACACTTCTGGTAGAATTCAGAAGGTATTCCATCAGGCCCAGGGACCTTGTCAGTTTGGTTGTCAAAAACTGCCTTTTTGATTTCCTGAAATGAAAAAGGCCTCATCAATATTGAATTATCTAAAATGTTCAACCACAATGCCTTCCATAATCGCGGATTCTTCCTACCATATGCCAAGCGAGTCCTGAATATGGTGTATACAATTCGCGGATCTCCTTGCCTTAACTAAAGCATGAAAAAATTTAGTTTTGGAATCCCCTTCTTTAATCCAATTATCTCTCGACCGCTCCCTCCAGTAAATTTCTTCTCTGAGAAGAATCTCTGTCAACTCACTCTTGAGAGATTTTTCTAATATAAATTCCTCATTAGACATGCCTGCGGCTATAATATGTGAGTTGAGCACCTCGATTTCAGATTCTACTCTGTTCCTTTCCGCAAATACATTTTTGAAAGATTGCTTATTCTAAACTTTGATATTATCCTTCATAAGTTTAATTCTCTTCATAAAGCAGAAATTGGAAGTTCCTATAAAAATATCACTATCTATCCACCACCTTTCCACCTACGGCAGAAAATCCTTATCTCTCCACCACATACCTTGAAATATGAAACTACCTTTCCTCCCCTGAGAAACATCTTTGATGCAAAGCTAAAATGGATAATGATCGGATAAAGACATCAAAAGAATGCTTGTTTCGATACCGAATGAAGATTCTACCCAAAATGATCCAACTAGAAATCTGTCTAATCTTTCAGAAATTCTAGTAAATTTCCCTCGACGATTAGTCCAAGTGAACTTACCATTTGAAGGGACCACATCTGTCAAATGATTATTATACACAAAATCTTGAAAGTTCTCCATGATCTAATTAGACATTCGTAGCCCCCCTGATTTCTCTTCTAGTTCCATAAGAGCATTAAAATCACCTCCTATAATCGCTCTTTCACCCTCAGTAATATATAACATGGCTGAAACTTCCATCCACACTTTCAATTTGTCTGCTGTTTTGATTGGACCCTAAATATTAAAAATATGAAAAAATTCATTTTTGGATAGACTCGTTACAGCTCCATACATCCAATTAGAAGTTGTGATAATGTTTGACATCCTTACAATTTTTGGGTCCCACAATATCCCAAGGCCTCCCAAAGAGCCACAAGCTTCCTAGAAATATCCTTCCCACTTATTACAAAAGTGTAGAAAACTAAGAGCTTTATCAAGATTCAGTTTGGTCTCTTGAATGAGAATGATGTCATTCTCAAACTTTTGAAGCGCCCATTTTACCAAGCACCTCTTGTTAGGGGCCGAGAGGCCCCTGACATTCCAAGTAGTAATCTTCATCTCTTACCAAGGGAGGCTCCTACTCCCTTGACTTTTCTCAGAAATTCAAATACATTAACAATCCCTTTTTCAGATGCTCTTTCTTCTCTCTTCTGTTTGTTAGTCCTCCTTCCCCTACCACCTTTGGATTTACCCATAATGTTATTAACCGATTGGCTAATGCTCCTTGGATCCACATTATCTAGTTTGTCAAATAAATCCACATTTTCCTCCAAATTTCTATCATATTCTATCTCTGTGTCTGAGAAAATATGTTTTTTAAGAGGCTCTTCATTAAGAAAATCATTCTCCTTTGTAGATTGCATTAAACCTGGCTCCAAACATTCTCCCAAATCTCCAGAACCCACTATATTGGTATTGTTATCTGGTTTCTAAACATAACCCATTTCTGCAGAAACGGTTTTTGTAACTGATTTTTGTATGCCTTTCTTGACCCAGATTTTTGCTGGTTTAGAGTTATGCTCTCTAAATCTTAAGCCTATCCCCCTGGTACCAGAACACCGAACACTAGGTCTAACTTCTTCAATTTCTACTTGCTGCTTCCATAAGCTATCTCTCACTTTGAGACAAATGATGTTTGGAATCTTTTTGACCACCGCTATCTTAATTCTCACATATAAATACAAATCATTTTCTATGATATCTTCATCTATTTCAATCAGGGTACCCAGGGACCTCCCGATACATTCAAGGCTCGAATCCCCCCAATACTCGATTGGGAGATTATATAATCTGATCCACATCGGATTCTCATAAACTCCCAGAACAGTGGAATCAAAATTTGGTTGCCACTCTTGAAGGTAAAGAGGATTCGAATCAAAAAACCAATTTTGTTGATTCAGAATGTCATTCCTGGCTTCTTCATTATTAAAGACAACCACAAAAATCCTTTGGGAATGAATTTCAATATCGTTTCACTGTTCCAATTTGTCTTAACCCAATCCCTGATACGCAATCTAGAATATCTTGCTCCAACAAACCGCCCAATAACTGCCAATTTACTCCAAAGATCGGCATCCAAATCGATATCTTCTGGCAATTCAATCTCCAGCGATACTGCATCCTCTTTAAGATAATCCTTCGATTGCTCATTCCCATATCTGTTTCCTCTTCTACCATGTGCTTCATATTCTGCAATCCTCTGGCTCTGCAACCTCCATCTTCTCCTCTCCATCCTCGCTACCAATTCCTATTCAGGTCTACTTATATACATGAATTATATTTACTTAAAAAACAATTGTATTTATTATTAGTAAAGGTGAAATGGTATTTTTATTAAAATTTTCATCTAAATTTATATATCCTTCATACTATAATATAATAATTATTAAAATCTTAAGATCAAAATTATATTTAATTAAAAAAATTATTATTTATTTATATATTATTAAAATTAATTTTCATATATTAAATATATTATAATATAAGCATTATGAAAATTAATAAAATTTTTAAAAAAATTAACATGTAATTTATTATTTAAAAAAAAAGGGAAAAAATTAATTCAAAAATACAACAAGAAGTAAATCATAAATCATAACATTATATATTTTTGTCCTCCAAAATTAACTTTTCCAAAGTCTTTGAATAATTAGGAGGTAGTAATCCGCATTCCCCGACATCCCAACCATCAATATGCTTAGAAGCCCATTTAGCCAAATTATCAGCCACTTTGTTCCATTCTTTAGGAATATGATAGAAAGAAGCATAATCCAAGGAACTGAACAAATTTAAAATTTGATTAGCCACTAAAGAAAGCTACTAATTAAATCCATCCAATATTCACACATTGAACAAAGCCACAATAACCTAGGAATTAGACTCACAAATAATTCTCCTCCAGCCAAGGGACCATCCTCTCTCAGCAACAAGTAAAATAGTCGAAGCCTCCGTCAGATTATTAGAGTGCCTCCCTTTGTAAATAGATACAAAGAACACCACACCACTATCATTTCCCCTCCCAATTCCACCAATTCATGCATTATTAAGATTCCCATAGGAAGATCCATTAATGTTAACTTTTAAAACTCCCCCAGGAGGAAGATGACATCTCTCTTTATGAATCCTTTGTTTTGCATGTTGAGGTCTATTGGTAGCTTTGAATGCCCCACTACTTCCCCCCAAATTTAAATTCTTGATAACGTCATGATCACTATGATAAACCACCACAAATAGATCACACTTTGCAAAAATAGTTTCCTGGAGTTTGCTAACAATTTTCCTCCATACCTGAGTCTCCCAATTTATTATCCTAAAATATTATGCGATTACTTTCCAGATAAAGGTTCCAAAGAATGAGAGAAGGACCAATTACCTAGACAACTTGGAGAAACAAGGTTTTAGCTGGAGGTCTTCCTAGAATTTCCCAAAATTATACTAAAGAGGTAGCATGAATAAAAGTTTGATGCCATGCCTCCCACCACCAATGCTAAATCACTCTAGAAAATGGACTTATCATCTCATCTTATTCTATCTAATCTATGTTGTTGTATGGAGCATAATCAAACTCAGAGGTTGTTTTTCCCCACTCTTATCAGCGTGATTTTTCCCCTAGTTTTTTTCTATAGGGGTTTGGGGGCATCGCCCCCAAGATTGGGTCAAGGGGCAACACCCCTTGCTGGGTCAATAATAAAAGGCATAAAAAGTTAGAAATTAAAAAAGAAAGAAAGAAAAAAATGACCTTCTCCCTTGGCTGGCCACCCTTCTCGGGCAGAGCCGCAACCCATCTGTGGGCGGAGACACCCGTTCGCGGATGAACGACTCTACAACACTAGTTTTATGCCCCCTTTCTTTTTCAAAAATACAAAAAATTACAAATAAATAAATTTAAAAAAAGAAAAAAAAAAGAAAAGATAAAATTAAATTAAAAAATAAAAATAAATAAATAAAATTATAAAAAAATGCAATAAAATCAAGTGCAATCAATCCTAATCCATGAAATCCAATATTTCAATCTAGCACATCAATCTTTAATCACATCTTCATCCTGATCCAAATCAATTGGTAATTGATTGATCAATTTTTCATCCAATCATCATCATGGGATGCATCCTTCCCAATCTTTGTGGCCTTGCCTGCATATCCTTGATCACTCAATCAATCATCAATTGGTTTTCAAATTCCTAGGGGCAACATGTTGGTTTTCTTTTGTGTTTGTTGTGCATGCTTTCTTGTAGCTTCTATGTGTCAGTGTTTTCTTGTATTTCATCGTTTTTATCATGTACTTGGCAACTTGTCATCTTGGTTCCTCATACCTTTGTGCATATCGTCAAATACCATATCAAAATTTAGGGTGTGGTCCCCAACAATTACACAATTCATTTGCATTTTTTGCATCTCGTTAAATTATATTTTAGATAGATTGTATTTTTCATAGTGAGGTCTATTTTTTATCCCCTCCACCCATCCCTTGTCCATATTCTCCTCATATCCATTTCGAGAGCACATTCATGTTCTTCAAACCCGCATGTCCTCTCGAGGGGTCATACCACTACCTCATTGTCATCCTTCTTCATCCTTTCATGATTGGGGCATCTTCCTTTTCTTTTCTTTGACACGATGTCAATTTCGACACCACATCAAAGAGGGGCAAAATGTAGACATCCAAAAATATCTTAATTCCTTTATTAATTAAATTATTAATTTAATTAATTCACTTAGTATTTTTAAAATTAAATAATATTATTTAAATAAATATTATTATATATTTATATAATTCATTAGTCTTTTCTCTTTTAAATTAAATAAATATTATTTATTTAATTTTGAGGCTTTTTTCCTCTATTTATTAAATAAACATTTTTGTTTATTTTATAAATTCACTAATCTTTTTCTTCTATTTTCCTAGCCAATCATGTGCAATCACATGGATTAACTCCAAAATTTTGAGCTTGTGACACTTGACACTTGTCTCTTCATTTGGCTTTTATTTTAAAATTCAACCACCCTACATAACCTTTAATCTTAGCCACTCATTTTCAACCTCTTAATCCCAGCCCTTCATTTTTGGGACAAGTCCATAAAAGGAGGCCTCACTCCTCATTTTGCAACTAGTGAATGTAAGCATTTGAAGTTAGTTGTGAGCACTTGAGCATTCTAGCATTCCTAGCAATTTTATTTTCATAGTTGTTGCACTTGCATCCTAGTTTAGAATTCATTGTTTGCATAGTAATCTAGATTTAATTTCATAGTTTAGCTTTGAATCTTCCATCCTCATCTTTAGTTTAGTTTTCATTTGAATCTAGTTGGTAATCTCTTGCATTTGTCTTCTTAGAATAGGTCTTGCATTTGTATTTATCATTGTGATATTTGGGGTAAGTTCCACATACTTGTACTCAAATCCATCATTTCTTTATCATTTTGCATCTTGCATAATAGTGGGATTATTAGTATTATGTTGGGAGAGCACACCCACAAATTCTCTAAGAGCAAATAAAAAAAGGTTGATTGGGTGCCCTTGTTTTAGCTCATTTGAGGTTGTGGTGAAGATTTCTTATTTTTTTGCATGCTTAGGTTGAAAATGTTTAGTTTAAGTTGAATCTTTATTTTGCCTAAATCTTGCATGTTGGTGGTTTGCAACATACAGGTTATATTTTCACTGCATACATTGTGGCACGCCTAATGAGACCCACGTCCTAGTTTTTTTTTTTTTTTTTTGCAAGTTTTTCGGGCGGACTAACGGATAAGCGTCTCCGCATCTATAGAGGCATCTCTGACAGAAAAGCGTCTCCGCCTGTACATAGGCAACTCCAATAGAAAATGATTTTCCCCTTTTTCTCTAAAACCCTTAATCATTTAATCTACATTTTTAGTTATTCTAGGGTTAGTCCTTAGTGCATTTTGTCATTAGGAGCACTTTTGTATATGTTAAAGTTTATTAGGTTTCAAATTCTTGCAAACTTTAGTCATCATTTTTCTTTCTGTCATAGATAGGCATCTCTACCTAGAGATAGGTGTCTCTGATAGCAAGGTCTCTCTGCTTGTACACATGCAACTGTGATCTAGAAAGGTTCCTCATTGAATATTGCATCATATTATAGGGTTTTATTTTCTCTCTTAGGAATTTTTATAGATACTTGCACTCTGGCTTTTCATAATAAATAGTGTTTTAGAAGATTTAGCTCTTTTAGGTTTTGGTTCTTTGCAAAGTTTAGTGTTTTTTTTTGCATTTTGTTCTAGAATGACATCTCTTCTTGTAGACAGGCATCTTTGACAGACAGGCATCTCCGCCAGTAGAGAGACGTCTCTGCATAGTTTAGTTTCATTTCATTTCATTTGCATTTTAAGCATTGTTAATAGGGTTTTCTTGTAGGTTTTTGGTGTTTTTTGCCTTCTAACAATGGTTTTGCATAATGTTTGACCAAGATCAAAGTGTTTTCAAACTACTAATCCATTTTTTTATAGGACACTTGTAGAAGGCTTGAGCATTGAAACTACTAATCAAACTATTTTGTAGTTTGCCTTAGAGATACAAATAAACCTTGTATTTTTGGTTTATCCCACATAATTTAATTATGGGGGCTTGTGTTTTTGTGGAAAATGGTGGTAGGGATATGAACTCACCCTTCTTAGGGTGATCAAAATACCAGACCCACTAAATTTCCTCTAGTTAGAAGAAGCCCAAGGAATAATCAAGTGTCTCATGCTCTTGTAGGATCACAAGTAGTAGGGATATGCTCTCACCCTTTTAGGGTGATCAAAACACCAAACCTACTTGTGTTTTCTTTTTGTTTTTATTAGGATTTGGTACCCCTTTTAGAGTGGCTACCTCCTGAGAGATTTAGCATAGCCGGTGAGAGGGATTTCCCAAGTGGGAACAAGGCGGACCTGGCCTCTTCCAACCCACTATAATAAAAATCTCTTGAGACTAATCTCTCAAGGAATGTAGCTATCTTGAGATTCATTCTCATGCTTGATAATTGTAGAGCTGCAAGCCCTAAATCCTGCATTCAGGACTACATTATCTAAGTACTCATAAGGATATATGTCTCAATCCTTCTTGCAAGACTACAAGAGATAGTTGCAAATGAAAGTTTCACTAGACACTCTAGGACAGAGGCCTACGCGGTTCATGTTATCACTTAAATCTGCACCCTACTGAGTACAATCAACAATCTAGTGATACATGGGAACACTTCTGGGTTGTGGGTAACCTGAAAAAGAAGTGAACCTCTGGAGAAGGCCGACTTCCTGGGTACTTCACCTAAACTAAAGATTTTTAGAGGGAAAGGGTTAGAAGGATGCATAAAATGAAACCCACTGCTAAAGGTGATGCACAAAACTGTATCTTTGAGACTTAACAGGTATCCAACACACAAAAGAACTAGTAAAAAAAATCTATAATACACGACCCAATAACACAATCCTTGCACAAGCAATTTGGAAGAAGACTAAAAAAACCAGTTCCTAAAAGGAGAAAAACTTCCTCACAATATGACACTGATACAGTACAACTTTCAACCTACAAAGGGCTATATAAATCTGTAGAAGGCATCAACATGTGATACACAAACACATAAAAAAGAGAAGGCAAGCTATATTTTACTACCAAAAGGTGTTACAAATATGTATAATCTCTCTGAAATGGGTTACAAAAATAAATTTTCCTTTGTCAAGAACTTGGGAAAAGTTACAAAACAACAAGCCAAAGGGAAGAAGGACTTGTTACAATGAGGTTTCAGCTCATATTTATGCTTTTACATGCCAACTGCCTCATAAATGAGGGCCATAAATTTTGGGTTGGATTCAGTTCATCAGGCCATTTTTTAGCCCCTCAGAAGACTTCAAAAAGGGATACAGGTGTCCCCAAAGTCATCCCTCATGAATACCATCATAAATACCCTCCATAAATGCAATCTTATCTTTTAAACAAGCACATAAGGAGCCTCTGAAATGTAATAACTCCCTGCAGACTTTAACAACTGCATTTTTTTACTTCTAAGGCTCTGCCATTACTTTGCAAAATATCTCTATGTTTTGACCTTTTAAAAGTGAAAAAATAAATATCTTATTTTGCATCACAAATATCAAATGATTTATAATTCATTTAATTAATAAATATCAGGATATTGATTAGATAAATGAACTATAAGGCATTTAGTACTTTTATTAATTTAATAATAATTAATATTTAATTTATAGTTTATTATTCTCATAAATATTAATTATATTAATAATGTTTATTAAGTGATAATTTAAACCACTTAATAACATTATTAATTTAATAATATTTGTTAAAATAATAAATAATAAATTAATTATTAACTATTATTAAATTGTGTAAAATAAAATACTTATTGTTTACTTTTAAAAAAAAAGCCTACATTCCACATTTTTAAATAACATTAATAAAATGATATGAGAAAATATCATTTTAATAATATTTTTCTTTAAATCTTTTCCCTTTTTAGTGATATCACATATCACTTACAAATAATTAAAATCCCATAAGATGCACGGGAAAGAAGAAAGAAAAAATAATAATAGAAGGGAAAATAAAATGAAAGTCATAAAATGTGTTCCATGTAGTCAATATATGGTATCGAAAACCTAAGAATCCTTCACTTTCATTTCATTTTGTATAGTCTTCTCTGCTACGCTTTGGCCGCCAATGAAGATGCTGCCATTGTGAAGATGAGGGTTGGATGGATTATTTTTTGGAGATCTTCCTACTGATTTCAGCGTACATACAGGTATGGCTTTAGAAGACAATTCAAACTCTATTTGATCACCAAACTTATGAATTTTTTTGGGTCCTGTGGCGTATTTCTGTGTTCCCTTGGCCGCTATAGATTTTGAAGGGCTTTGAGCTCAAATTAAAGATTTCCATTCTTGCTCTTAAGGCCGCCATTTCAATGATTGGAATCCTTATTTGTTATACACTTTGAAAATATGCTGCTCACACTTTCAAACTTATAAAAAATGATAAAAATGGGCTCTAAGTTGCATGTCGCCACTTGGAAATTTGTACTTCTCCTAGCTTTGAACTCTTGGATGGATATAGTTTCAGTCACCACTGAAAAAACCTTGCTGGAAACTTTGTTTGTACAGAAACAATAATGTAACAGGAAAACCATCTCATTCCTTGCTCTCCATCCCATGTTGGATGCAATTTATATATTCTGACTACTGTTGTATTGTGCTTTCATTGGGCTGCTTGTGGCTGTAGATGAGTATCATTTGTTCTTTGCAACTGTAATGAAAATGAAGAAATATCTTTGATTCTTCTGTAAATTCTATCATCGAGCTCCATACTCCAACTCCACAAATTTGCTAAGAAAATATGTGACAATATTAGATATCCCTGAATTTGTTGTAGCTTGAATGAGGCTTTGAAGAAGATTTTTTTGGAAATTGCTGGAAAATTTGTGGATCTCTTGTGTGAGCTGTAGCCTTTAACTGTAAATCTATCGGACCCCTTTGTGGTTGCGACCATGTCTGTGCATCCCTTTTTTTCTTTTAATTTGGAAAACATGGCTTCGAGCCAGCCTCCATTTGCAGGTTGTCGATCTCCATACTTGTGCCACTCATTCCAACTTATCAAACCATGCTTAGCTACTACTCTAAAACTATACACAACAGAATTAAGTCTTTAATGTGCTCCATCTACTATGGCCTCTCTGAATATGTAGGTATCTAATGACTTTACTTCTGAATGACAACATTCACCAATCTATTGTTTGTGATGAGAAATCTAAACTTTTTTAGAGAGAAAAGATTGCACAAATACTAGTTATTATTTTTTCTTCTATTTATTATCTATCTTGCATTATGACACACAACTTTTGAAGCACATATGTCTTACTGGTATAAGTCATCTTAATGATTATTATGAAATTGTCAATATTTGCTGCTGTATTAAGTTAGCTACATTCTCCTTCCATGGTAAATGCATTGTTCATGATGCTCTGCCACTGTTAAGACCACTTCTCTTGATTTCATGAAAAACTATAGTTAGTCCTCTCACCTTGGCTGCTACTACTGCTCTCAACATGGAAAACTTGCAAAATATTTGCATCTCTCTGTATTTCTTCTCACTGTTTTGGTGACATGATTTCTCTTTTCTTTATTTACTACTTCTTCCTATTCTTGTATTAGTCTTCAATTGATTGACTTGGCATCCTTTATTTACCCTTCTCCATTGTATCAAGGGCTTCTCTTTTGCATCATTACAATGCTAAAGTCTCCTTTTTATAATAGCAAGGTATATTACAACAACAATCTCAATTCATATATGATGTGTTTGGTCTATGGTTACCATCATGGTTAGCATAACACACTATATGTCATTTCACGTTGAGACTATAAAGCTGCTATAAAACTTTTTTATCCTGCCATTGTGATTGTATAGCACTTACTTGGAACACACACGGTGATCCATTATCTGTCATTTTTTCCTCTACAATGAATTTTATTGCAGTTCAAATTACCACAATACCTTGGCATTGATCTTATGTTGTCCATTCTTTATCACTTATTATTTTGAAGTACACTCTACAGTATGACTATGTCACTCAATAGCATACTGGGCTCTACCCTCATGTGAGCCCAATTTTTTCCACATGCTAAAATATTTAAATGAAGCAATCAACAATAAAATCTTGCTCTGCGCCTGCACATTTGGACAAACCTGTTATATAATGAATTCAATTTTGATGTCTTCTTTGCCTTTTCTTCGATACATATGATGATTTCAGACTGATATAATTCAATATAGGAGTAAATTATGCATGTGATGATGATATATATGCAAATATTTGGAATGTTGAGCCTTGACACAATTTTTATTTTCCTGCAGGTATTTTGGATGGTGAAGCAACCAAAAATGAAGATGCGACACTCAACTACGAGGGTTCGTCATTACGAGGCAATGATGGATCCCTTATCTTTGTTTATGCTTTCATTTTTATATGTATCATTTCCTTGTATAGTTCATTATAGTAGTTACTCCCACGGCTTGTGTGGGATATTGCACATTGTCATTTATGAATAAAAAGATCATTCCTTTAAACTTGCAATGTTGTATGATTTTTATCTGTTGTAAACTATTGCATCTTTCAGTGATTCCTTTATGACATTACTCTTTTGGAAAAACACCATTAATAATTGAGAGGCACCTTTAAAGCTACCTGAAAAACATACCCATCTCCAATTTATTGAGCTGGGAAATGAAAATGGGTAACATTTCTAGCAACATCTACGTGATGCTTTCCTGCTAAGCATATCAGACAAGCTGCCTATTATATCCACTGGGCACAGAGTTACTTATATGAACAAAACTCTAAACAACACACCTCCTTCCATTGTTGCAACCTACTTCTAAACAACCACCTCTTCTAATCCATCCAAAAATTGTGTATGGCTTATGATAGTGAACTAATAGACTCACTTATCATGAATGATATGCTTTTACTTGATGTGTTAGAAGAGAGAAAAAAACAAAAGTACACCTTCCTGACAAGTTGTTGTAGTTAATTAGAGCTCTATGAGGGAGGCATGTATGATGTGCAACAGTGGATACATGTATTCAATATTTCATATGATGGATGCCTATCTCATGCAATTGTAGTTCATTACAACAGCTTGCCCCTTCTCATAAACAACTATCTAAATGTTCAACCAGCACTTAGGGGAAATGAAAAATGCAACTAATCTATGTGTGACAACACTTATTGAACTTGAAAACTACCCTACCCTAAACTAACCAACAAAGAGACCAACTTAAACAAACCATTTACTGGTTCTACAAAATAGTTCCCCTTTCTCCTCAATTTGCAATGATTGACATATTCAAGGCCAGCTAGAGGAAGACATATTTTGGATATAACTTCAACAAAATATTGTAACTCCTCTAGAAAGTCATAGACATTTACCAACCTCTTTATGATGTGCATGCACACTATCACTTGAGAGCGTGTCGATTGATTGAACATGCTCTCTTTTGACCTCATCTCCAGCTGGAACTTCATGTTTTGGTGTCATCATGATGAGTGATTCTTTTTTGTCCTCCACCCTAGATAGATGCCTAACAGGGCATCCTCTTGTAAGAGAAAATTTAGAGCTTCTATTGCTGGCCTTTGGCTTTTGGATTGCTTCTTCAACACTTTTTTTGTTGATCTAAATGAACTAGCTTAGGTGGCTCTAGCTGTAAAATGGCTACCACCACATTACGTTCATGTTTCTCATGACTTTCAAAGTTATGAGATGTTAGTTTTGTATCAAGTTCTGAGAAAAATAGCTCCAACTCATCCCAAAAAGTGTCCTCCTCTAAGTCTTCCTCACTTTTTTGTATGAAAGGTATATTTCCAACAATAAAATGGCCCTCTCATAGAGTTGAATAGGCATGCTCCTCCTGTTGATCATCAAGCTCCATTTCTTGAGCTAATGTTGGTAACAACATATCATCTTTATCATTGACCAAGAAAGGAAGCTCTTTACATAAATCAACCAATACTTGACAACAAGTGTCACTTTTGTGCTCTATATCTCACTGCTCTAGACCTACTATTGGTGTGCTCCTAACCATTGCCTCATTATATTCAATGAAAAGAGGGAGTTTATCAAAAGAAACTGTTGCATCTACTTTCTCACCAGTCTCTTGTTGATCTTCATACTGCTGCCCCAACTCCTTTGTTGACATCTGCATAGGATTTTCGTCCTCATCAACAAACAAAGGGAGCTCATCAAACCAAACTATCAATCCCTCCCTTTCATCTTGTTGTCCAAAGCTTGTTGATATGGGAATCAATGTGTCTTCCTCATCTTCAATAGAAAATGGAAGCTCATTGAATAAATCAACCAATAGTTCAGGTTGAGCATCTTTTTCTTGCACTACACTCTGCTGCCTCAACTGGTTACGATCATCACTTAGCTATAACAATTCTAATTTTTTCATTTCTTCATCATATGGAAGCTCATCAGCTTCAATACTTTCTTCCTCTATCTCCTCAAATCCCTTGTGTCTCTCACTATACCAATCTTCTTGGTAAACAATAGGTCCTCAAGGATAAAGGCAAATAGTGGTAGGACACGAAGGCCTACTTGGTGGAGGGTTTTGGGAAACTTGAGGAGCTTCTTGGGATTCAAAAAATTCCTGAGATAGCTGATCTTGAGGAATGGACTGAATTTCTTTATGTATAGTGCCTTGCAAAGGGTGATGACATTTGAAACTTGGAATTTTAGATTTAGCAGCCTTACTTGGGGATGAAAGAGGTTGACTGGTGCAGAGCACCCTAGGTTTTAGCTCCAAACCCTAGCAATTCTTATTGAGTGATCAAAAGGAGCAGATCAAAGTTAGTTTTTGGTCCTTGTCTTTAAGCCTGAACAGTTCTTCACTCAGTCGCAAAGTCGCAGAGCCAGTGGAGAGCAGAAAAATCATGCATCACACACTCGCGAGCTAGTCATGAGTTAAGTTTATTAGTGAGCGAGTGCGCGACGAGGAACTAGTCGCTCAGTCGCAGACGGCTAGCAGAAAAGACAGTGCATGACAATGCGACAAGGAGCTCATCGCACAGTTGCGAGTCAATTCACAGTCAGTGAAAACCCGGTGCAACAACGCGACGAGCGCTTAATCGCTCATTCGCCGAGCAGCAAACAACTAAGTAGGATGTGCGAGTGAGCGACACCTTGTGCATCGCAAGGTCGCAGGTGACTTGACGGTTAAGTGAAAAGCACAGCGAGTGCGTGACTACGGTGTATCACCCAGTCGCAAAGCAAAAGTCACCTTGGATGAAAGCATCGCGAATGCGCGACGGGAGCCCATCGCTCAGTCGCAAAGGAATTAACAGCTCGGGTTACAACACGGCGAGTGTGCGACTTGAGCTCATCGCTCATTCACCGAGATATGGCCAGCTCGTCAAAATGAGTTGCGAGTGCGCGACTGACGTGCATCGCAGACTCGCTAAGAAAGTAGAAGCTCGGATTGAAGTGCAGCGAGTGCACGACTAATGTGCGTCGCAGACTCGCAGAGTAAATAACAGCTCGTGGAAAGATAGTGCGGGTATGCAACTTGAGCTCATCGCTCAGTCGCAACATAAAACATAGCTCGGGACAATGCATTGCGGGTGCGCGATAAAGAGTCATCGCTCAGTCACGAGGTAAAAGTCAAGTTAGGTAAATGCATAGCGAGAGCGTGACGAGCAGGTAATCGCTCAGTCGCAGACCAAGACATGCAAGGTGATTTTCATTCGCGACTATGCGATAAACAACAAAAATAGTCAAATGATAAAACATGTTGACGTGTCAGAAGGAGAAAGAGTTGAAAAGTCAGAAAATGCCAAAAAGAATGCCACAGAGGAGAATGTCATCCACGTCATCGACCATGCAGAGAAAGATAGTGATGACAGTTACAGAAGGAAGACGAAGAGCCGAGGCAGTTGAGATTCCTCAGGCGAATAGGAAACCTAAAAACGGTTACAGACTAAGAAGTGGCCAAGGATAAAAAGAGAGAGAAAGGAACCATTGGGGGGTTGTTGAAGAACTTAGAAATTGAACAGGCTAGCACAGTAGATTTGAGATTACATTGTAATTTGCAGTTTTCAATAAAGAAGAGTGTTCTGTGTGTTCTGTATATTTTCTGTTGTGTACAAACTTCAGTAGAGTAGTATTCTGAGTTCATTTTAGTTTAATGGATACCTTTTGACTCTCATGATCAGGCGTATGGGATGTGACTGTCAAAAGGTACCCATCATGTATTTTTATTCT
>MU225300.1:1711240-1723458 GCA_018584345.1 Thuja plicata | reverse complement strand
CAAACAGTTGCTGGAAGGTATGCATATGAAGATCAAAGAACCAGTAGTTATTTATTGTGACAACACCAGTGCAATAAATATTTCCAAGAATCCAGTCATGCATGCGAAGACTAAACACATTGCCATCGAGTATCATTACTTAAGAGAACAAGTTCAAGAGAAAGAAGTAATACTTGAATATGTGCAATCAAAAGAACAATTGGCTGATATCTTCACCAAGCCACTACCAAAGGATACATTTGAATACCTGAGGAAAAGACTAGGGGTAAAACCCATGTCTAACAGTCAGTAAAAGGAATGAATGCTGCATCAACCATATATTATTAGCATATCAATCATGATTGATGCAAGCAACAACTGAACTTCAACGCTACATCTATATACAGAAAGGTATATATCAGAACCAAGCACTAGAGAAGATTGTTATATTGATAATGGATAAGGGAAATTCAAGGAATATATTATAGAAAGAAGAAATTGGTTGATAGAATGTCAGATATTTGTAAAATATTTTTTTGGTATTGTTGTCAAAGGGAGAGAATGTATCCATATTCTCCTCATTAGAAACTATTCATTATCAGATTACTCTAAACATGGAGAGATCATATCCAAAGGGAGAGTGTTTGTATAAAAGTTGCAAATACAAGACACAAACATCAAAGAAGCAGAACATTCAAAGAAAAAATTGACACCAACAGAGGTCACAATACATTAGAAGAAGAAAAAGGAAAGCTGCAAGAATCAAATCTAAGCTTACATAGAGCTTATTGGCGATCAGACATTTTATCGGTTATCAAAACAAACTGTTTGGTAATTTGATGAATCTCAACAATTGTATTTCATATTGTATTAGAAATAGTATAAGTGAAAATATAGTATGTTTCCATCAATGCCAAAGGGAGAGATTGATGACATGTAAGTGATTAAATGGTTGACTATATCAAGTTGAAGATGATGCAGGACATTAAATCAGTTAATGATTTGTATTGTCATTGATGTTAGTTTGATATCATATGTATGGTCATATACATAATGCCAAAGACTTCAGAGAATCAATGGAATAAAGGTTATACTTTCAACAATGCATAAAATTCAAGTATTCACTAAGTGACAGACTACACCAGCGGAGTGCACACCATCGGTAAAGACAGAGATAAAGTCACAGTGATGTCTGACGAGTAGAAGGCAGTGTTGCCCGACGAAGCATAATCACAAGATGCCTGACGAGAAGAAGATAGTGTTGCCTGATGAAATAGAATCACAGGTTGCCTGCCGAGCAAGATCCAATGATGCCAGACAGACGGAGATCCCGAAGCTAACTGAAGTGACATCGACAAAACTGGCAGTTGTCACCGGTGACAAACTGAAGAATTGATCGACAGAACAGAGCGATCAGAAAATGACAAAATATCTAGCTGGCAGAGCTAAAGGATAGACTTAACTGGTTTTTTTATTTGTTTTATTTGACCATAGTTAAGTAAGTGATTTGTACAGTTGGCAAGAAGTAACTACGAGATAAATCAGGAGTTAAAACTGCAAATCAATTTGGATGGATTATTTTTTACGCCAAGAATCAAGAATCAAGAACCTAGAATTAAGGAATATCATTTCTATATAAGAGACAAGCATAATTCATTCCCAGGTGGAAGCAATCAGATACACAGGGGAGTGAACTGATAAAAGATGCTAAAGAGAAACTGATGAAGGAAAAACTTCATGTAGTCCTGATCAATCAAGCTAAGGGAGAGCTAAAGAATTCTGCAGACACCGACGAACAAAAAAACATAGCATCACAGAGTAGAAAGAGTTAAGTACAAAGGAATTGTATTGATACATTGATCAGAAAGATATTGTAAGTAAATAGATCTGAAAATCTGTAATTCAGTTGCATTAGAAATAAGTCATTTTGTTTCAGTTTAACCATTGAAGCATTAAGTCTCTTAACAGAGCAGGACTTAACAGTCTTTTGTAATTGAGGTATATCCTAACAGATTACCGGAAGGTTGACTCATGATAGTAGCACCGGTCTTATCTAAAGCCTATTGACAGTCTAAGAAGGAGGCTGATTCAAGGATGGTAGTAAGATTTGCATAAAGCCTATTGACAGTCATGAGACTGATTCAAGGATGGTAGCATAGATGTCTAATAATAAGTGACAACCTATGTATAAAAATCCTCTAACAAGGTCGCACTTAACCGTGTGTTTGTAACCTTTAACAGGGTTGGCTCCTAACAGGGCTCACTTCAGAAGAGTGAAAATTTGGGGTACCAGTCCTAGTGGTTTTTTTCCTTAACAGGGTTTCCACGTTAAAATCCTTGTGTTATGTGTGTATGGTTTATTACTTTATTGTTATACATTCTACATATGCATTTATGGATTGACTAGTATACTCTGCATATTACTGAGTATCGGTAAATACAGTTTACTACTTATCGGTTATCAAGGAGAATAAGGATAGACAAGGTAAACCGACAGCCATTTATTTGTTTCAAGTATTTATAAGGCATACATCTTGTAGGGACTAAATAAATGGAGAAGTACTAATTAGTGGATTAAAGTTTAATTTGGATAAATTATTAAGGTCACTAATTTACCCCCCCTCTCAGTTATTACTAATAGGCTCTACCCTCGTGGGAGCCCAATTTTTTCCACATGCTAAAATATTTAAATGAAGCAATCAACAATAAAAGCTTTCCCTATGTCTGCACATTTGGACAAACCTGTTATATAATGAATTCAATTCTGATGTGTTCTTTGCCTTTTCTTCAATACATATAATGATTTCATACTGATATAATGCAATATAGGAGTAAATTATGCATGTGATGATGTATATGCAAATATTTGGAATCCAGAGCCTTGACACAAATTTTATTTTCCTGAAGGTACTTTGGATGGCGAAGCAACTGGAAATGAAGATGCAACACTCAACTGCGGGGGTTCATCATTACGAGGCAATGACAGATCCCTTATCTTTGTTTATGCTTTCTTTTTTATATGTATCATTTCCTTGTATAGTGCATTATAGTAGTTACTCCCACGGCTTGTGTGAGATATTGCACATTGTCATTTATGAATAAAAAGACCATTCCTTTAAACTTGCAATGTTGTATGATTCTTATCATTGTAAACTATTACATCTTTAAGTGATTCCTTTATGGCATTCCTCTTTTGGCAAAACACCATTAATAACTGAGAGGCACCTTTCAAGATATCTGAAAAACATACCCAGCTCCACTTTATTGAGATGGGAAATTAAAATGGGTAATAGTTCACCTCCAAAAGTGGTCATAATCTTTGACTTTGACTGTGATTTGTGCTTGATTTTTTCTTTCCCATAGATAATTTGATTGCAACATCCTTCAACATCATCAGATAAACCAAATCAAATCAATTTCTCAAGATTTTAGGTTCAAAACATCAACTTTCTTTCCAAATTCCTACATAGGCGTCTCTTCTTGTAGATGTGTGTCTCTGCACATTGGTGTCTCTGTCTCTGCTTGAAACTAATGAGATTTTAAATTTTATAGAGATTCTCCATCTTCAATCCCCTATAGGTTCTCAAAGTGATCGACCAATTGTTTTTTCAAACACCATTTTCTTTCACCTTTCCAGTATTTCATCCTCTCATTTCATTTTCCCAATTTTGGTAACTTGCAGCACTATCATCTACATTGGACTTCATCAATCAATATGAATCCTTATCTTTCATACCTTCATCAGATTTCCATCTCAAATCTAAGGTGGAAATATTTATCAAATTCGTAGAAGGATCCTTATCATTAGCAAACAAACGAATATGTTCACTTGAGAACATCAACCTGTCTTGAGTGGTCAATCCAATCCTATTTTGTTCAAGATTATAAGTCTATCTTTGAGTAGGAAAAAATCATCAGTATTAATCCTTATTGTTTGTACCTCATTGGATCTTATTTAACTAAGGTTTGTCTTAAACCTTCATCATCAATCCGTATCAAATCTAATCATGAGACTTTGTCTCCTAATCCTATCAATCAAAACATCCACTCAACCAATAAACTAATCATTTATCCAACCAATCAATCAATCACATATCCAACCAATCAATCAATCCTTTTATCAATCAACTTATCAGCCAAATCGATCATAAGTCTAAACCTGCTCCTATTCCTAAGTTCATATTTTATCCATAATCAAGTCTTTCACTTCATCCATTCCTAATCTACATCTTCATCAACCTCATATTCTAATCCATTTCCAAAACCCCCTTTCAAACATCATGAACCTAGATTGGATTCACAAAGTGGTCAATGGCCTTCAAATGCAATATTCCAGTCCTCCACCTTCAATCCAACCAACCTATCTCACACCCCCTAATCATCCATATATTCTTCCTCAATCTAGTCAATCCTACTTTATCTCCTATTTCTTATCCTTCTTCCACATTTGACAAGGGAAATCCATCTTCCTATCCTCTTTCAACATATGATCACCTTGCCCAAGAGGTCCAAGAATTCCAAATAATTATCCTTGATACGCATAAGAAAAAGTTTCCCTCTAAAGACATCCATTTCCTATTTTTCCCAAATTCATAATCATAATCCCCTATCTAGTCCATTTATTCCATCTAATCCTACACCCTCATACAATCCTAATCCTCCTAAGTCTCCATTATCCTCAGTTCTCTCAAACTTCTTTAGTGACTGGATTGATGAAATAGAAAAGAAGTATCAATCCTCAAATCCAAGCAAGGTCATCCAATCCCCTCAAGTAATTAACCCATGTCCCAAGCCAAGTCATCCATCTCCCTTTAATTAAAATATATCTCCATCTCCTAATCCCCATGCTTGTTCCATCCATCCAGCTACCCTAATCAGGTATCTTTCATCTTTCCATTCTACCAAATCTATAGCTTTTAAACCATCCTTTACATCACCACCAAAATTTCAAACACATCAAGCCCTTATTCCAAAGAATTCTAATGTAGAATCCTCTCCTCATCTAGATCTCAAAATTCCTCCATCTTGTGACATTCTTCTGTATCATGATATCTCCCCATCTTTTGACATCTTTCTAGATGAAGATCTCATCCTTCCATATAAGAATCCCCTCACCTTTCTTAATCCTACTCATGGCCCTATTCCTAATCATGAGAAAGACCTCCCTTACACCTTTCCATTTGAATATTCTAGCCACCCATCCCAAGATTCCCCTCGTGATCCCATCCCTAATCAAGATCAAGACATCCCTTTTACATTTTTGTTTGAAGATTCCAGCCTTCCATCTAGAGATACTACCCCATCCAATGATCCCTTTTGTGTCCTATCTCTTAATCCATCCCCATGTCAAGATCAAGTAACTTCATCTCCTGAGTCCATTTCCTTTCATGATATCCTTCCATCCAAAGATCCCAAATCCCTTTAGATCCACCACATAATCCTCCCTTAAGTCAGGATCAAAGTCCCCTTTCACTTCCATGCAATCATAATCCATCTCAAGATCCTATTATGCCCCCTAATCCTCCACATGATCCTAATCCTCCACAAGATCCCATCACATATATCCAATCCATCCATGAACCTCATACATCTAATCTCAGTTCCTCCACCTCTATCCAACATGGCTTCCTTCACGAGCCTATTATTTCTTCCACCTCTCCACCCCATTCACATGGACTCGCACCTTGTATTCAAAGTAACAAGTATCCCCTTGAAAAAATAAGTTCTCAAGATATTGGTAAACCTTCCATCCCTTCCAAATCCAAAATTGCTCCATCTAAACTTAAATGTTCCCCTCCATTTTCCAAATCCATTTTGGGCCCTTATATTCCACACACCATCCCTTCCTCATCCACATCCATTTTGGTTCCTTATGTCCCAAAGTCAAAGTTTCCCCTTCCATCCATTTTGGGTCCTTACATACCTCCATCCACAATATCCAAGTTCACCACTCCATCACCTCAAATCCCTAGTAAAGATCAACAAAGGCACAGATCCTTGCATTTCTTTAAAATTCATCCTCCATTATTCCTTCCATAAAATCTCCAAACCATCTACCCTTGTGCACCCATACCCTATCTAATGGAAGTAAATCAGATGCCAACGCTAAAATGCATAAAGTCCAAAATCCACAAAATTCAAGGTTCAACATGTCCCATCTAAAAGACATGTTCAAGAAAATAAAAATATGATCCAAAAGAAAGAAAAAATCAAAAGTACAGAAAGGCCCAAAAGAAAAAATTCAAACTTCATGTGGATTCAAAAGCTACTCATTGAAGCAATGCATATCAAAGAAATTTCCAACTTGGCTTCCAAACTTTCTAATCCAAAATCTTCCTCCACTCATTCATCCTCCAATCCTCCATTTTCCACCTCTATTTTGGGTCCTTACATCCAAAAATCCACCTTTTCTCCTCTATATCCTTCAAAATCCTCTCCTTCGCTACTCCACCACCCTTCAAGGTGTGCGCCACTGTTAATCTTTTCACCTCCCTCATCTATTTATTCACAAATCTTCCAACCTTCCATCCATTATCCACCAATCCTTCCCCATCCTTCCATCCCAATAATCCAATCCTATTCCTAAATACTTATCCTTTATCTCATCCCAAAATCCCAACAACATCTATGAACATATCTCTAAAATGTTGTGGTCTATTATAAAACATATCAAGGGATACCATCCATGGAACTAGATGCTTGAATTCCTTCCCTCCATCTCCTTATCACGTATCCATTATCTTCCAAATCCACTCATATATCCATTCACTTATCTTCCTCTCCTTTCACTCTACACTTGGGGGCAAGCTCCATCCATACTATGTTATCATATGTATCCTCCACATTCCCTATCCACCACCCATTATCTTATCCACATACATCCTCCTTTCCCCATCTTTGATCTTGACTCTCATATTCATTCCATCTATCCATACGCACCTATCATATCCTTTACTCATTTATCCATCCACTATTCATTATCCTACATAATTTAATCTACTTTAGCCATATTTTATCTTGACATCCTATCCATATTCTCCATGTCATAGTCCTTATCCTATTTCTTTCCTCCATCCCCCATCCATAATCCTATATAGGTGCATCCTCATTTCCATTTCTTTGATCTTGGTTATCTCATGCATTTATTCCATACATTATCCATTATCCTATTCTATCCATATCCGCTATATCATTATCCCCTATCCTATTCATATCCCTTTTCCAAATCTATGTCACTTTCATGTCCTTTTCTCTTCATACAAACTAGAGGCACTATAATACCCATGCATGCTTTAGACAACACAAGCCTTTCTCTCCCCCATTCACAACCTTTAAACACTATCCATCCATGTCATATAGTCTTTAACCTCCATCTCTCCATCCTTCCTCCTCCCACCTACAATATGGGGGCATCCTCTGCAACATAGTCCTTGGATCCTACTCCCTTTATTCCCCATCCTTTAGTCTTCCACTCACATACCTTAAACCATCCTCTCATTTTATACATCTTTTGTTGGCAAGTGTCCTGATGAACATATCATAGAGGTTTTTATTTATGGCAACACTACTTATTGACATGGTCACTTGGAATACATTCCAGTTTTGGAGATTCTGTTTGGAAAAATGACTAAGTCCGAGAAGCAATTAATAGGGTATAGTTACACAGTTTTGACTGGTGAGAACAATATGTGATGACTCAAGTATTGTGAGCTTAGAGGAATGTATTATGGGATGTATTAGACCTTTAGTTAAGGTTGCTTTCATTTTGTTTTTGACTAGAGAGAGTTACAACTTGTTGAAGTTATGCGAAGACAATGTAACAGTGAAACATGGCAGATAAGTGGTCACAATGTTTAGTGGAGTATATTGTGGAATCCATAAGTGCCACTTTAGATTTGGTTTGGTTCCTACCCTAATTTTTTTGATATATGATCACCGACTATGTAATTGCTAACTGATTAAGTGTTGGACATGTTTTATGATGTATTTGTGAGTTGATTGGAAGAGTTATGTGATTGAGTATATATGTGAAGATGTTTTGAGATGCGGAGAGATGTGTGGAATAGACAAATGTATTGTGATGTCAAAGCCAATCAGAGGATGTTGCGAGCTATAACTACGACTACTTAAGCATATCAGATGCTTGTTTAGTTCACTTTTGATAAATCATTGTGAAAGAAAATTTTGTTTTGTAAGAGCAGTGTGCTCCTTGTAATACCCCTAACAAGGTTTCTATCCTTTAACAAGGATTTGTGCTAAATGTAATATTTATCTTCTAATAGGGCTAGTTATCCTCACATGGACATTATACTCTTACTGTATTATTTGTTGGTATCATCCCCACTAGGGTTTTCCCTTGGCCAGGTTTTCCTTGTTAACAAATAATGGTGTTATGAGTTGTCTACTTTATATGTATGTTCTTCTTATATCAGTAATTGCTTGGTTAAGTTTGAAATCATTAAGTTTTTTAAAAAATTGTTGTAATATTGATTCACCCCCCTCTCAATATTACTTAATACTAACACCTTTATCCCACATCTTTCCAGCTTTCATTTTCCTACCTTTAGTGTGGGGCATTTAACTCCTTTTCCACATAGTTCTTGGATCTCCATCCCTATATCCCCCATCTTATATTCTTCCATATCCTACCATTACCTATCCATTCCATCTATCTCCTGCCCAAACCACCTCTCCATCTTTCCATCCTTTTATATACATTGGTTCTCCCTTGTCCTTGGTCCTAATCCATTCTCCTCTGCAATCTCATCTACTCCATTTGTCATTTCCACCTCTTATCTAATCTTCTCATCATCCTTATTAATCCTTCCATGATTGGGGCATCTTTCTTTTCTTTGACACTATGTCGATTTCAACACCGCATCGAAGAGGGGCAAAATGTAGACATCCAAAAATGTCTTAATTCCTAGATATTAATTAAATTATAGAATTTAATTAAGTCACTTAGCCTTTTTAAAATTAAATAATATTATTTAAATAAATATTATTATTTATTTAGATAATTCAATAGTATTTTCTCTTTTAAAATAAATAAATCTTATTTATTTAATTTTGAGTATTTTTTCTCTATTTATTAAATAAACATTTTTGTTTACTTTATAAATTCACTAATATTTTTCTTCTATTTTCCTAGCCAATCATGTGCAATGACATGGATCAACTCCAAAATTTTGAGCTTGTGACACTCAACACTTGTCTCTTTATTTGGATTTTATTTTAAAAGTCAACCACCCTACCTAACCTTTAATCTTAGCCACTCATTTTCCACCTCTTAATCATAGCCCTTCATTTTCATGAAAAATACATAAAAGGAGGCCTCACTCCTCATTTTACAACTAGTGAATGAAAGCATTTGAAGTTAGTTGTGAGAAATTACACATTTGAGCACTTAAGCATTCTAGCATTCTTAGCAATTTAATTTTCATAGTTGTTGAACTTTCATCCTAGTTTAGACTTCATTGTTTGCATATTAATCTAGATTTAATTTCATAGTTTATCTTTGAATCTTGCATCCTCATCTTTAGTTTAGTTTTCATTTGAATCTAGTTGGTAATCTCTTGCATTTTCCTTCCTAGAATAGGTCTTGCATTTGCATTCATCATTGTGAGATTTGGTGCAAGTTCTACATACTTGTACTCAAATCCATCATTTTTTTATCATTTTTTATCTTGCATAATAGTGGGATTATTAGTATTGTGTTGGGAGAGCACACCCACAAATTCTCTAAGAGAAAATCAAACAAGGTTGATTGGGTGCCCTTTTTTTAGCTCATCGGAGGTTGTGGTGAAGATTTCTTGTTTTGTTGCATGCTTAGGTTGAAAATGTTTAGTTTAAGTTGAATATTTATTTTTCCTAAATCTTGCATGTTGGTGGCTTGCAACATACATGTCATATTTTTACTGCATACAACTATAAGAACTTTATAACTCATGGGAGCAATTAGTTGATGAAATGTCTTAAAAAAATAAAGGCACAAAAATGCCTCTTGTAGTCATCCTCTTGGGGGAATCAAAACCCTAACTTCCAAATGCATCATCCATTTTGTTATTGTTTTTTCCATTTTGCTTGCTGTTGGGAAAAGACATCGCCATGGTTTCATTCAATTCGCTGAATATTTCGTTGGGTTTCTATGCAGTGTTGGAAAGTGACATTGCAAGCAATTGTTATTTTGTCATTGATGTCAAACCTTAATTGGTGAGACTATTGCTATCTGTTTGAGTACCATATCTATTGTTGATGAAGAAGATTTAACAAGAAGACCAAGTGAATGGTTGAGTTAAGGTAATTCAAAGGGTATCTGATCAGTTGGCACTTTGGCAAAGTAATTAGTTGTTTATCTTTCAAAGACAATTTTTTTGGCTGCTCTGTACTAAGCAAAGTTTGGCTTGTGCTGAGTAAAGTTTCTTATGACAACAAAAGTTGCTTGTGCTGAGTAAAGTTGCTTGTGATGAGTAAAAAGTTGCTCGATGCCGAGCACCATTGAAATTGTCGAGTGAAAACAGTGATGAAGGCCGACTTACAGAAGTTTGATTATTAATGAGATTTGAGATCTCTAGCTGACTTAGTTGATTTTATTGGGATATGTAACGTTAATTAAAGATTGATCCATGTCATTTAATGTATGGGTAATCATAATTAATGCATGGTTTCAAGATTTAATTAGAGACTACTTTGGAGAAGTAAATGTTATGCAAAGATGGAATGATCCGTTGGATCTGACCTAACCTAAGATCTACGATCTTGTTTAAGCAACAAATGATTTATCTGACCTAGATAGAGAGGTATATGATAACCTCAGGGGTTATTAATTTTGTGTGCAAGTGGATGAATGAATGTGTATGCAAAAGGTTTGCATAGTTGATTTACTGTTTAGCATGATCTAGCAGAGAAGGCAAAAGGCAGAAGAAGAAAGTTGCATGTGTGATTGCTTGACAGATTTCCAAGCAGATCAAAAGGTTGAAATGAAAATGTAGGCTATCCAGTAAATTAACATCAGAGTTGTAATTGGATCTGAATTGCAAAGTAAGTTGTATGTACCAGATCACAAACTTTTGATTACTTTCTTACCATTGTATCAGTTAAATCCTTTAACAAGGTTGACTTAACAGTCATTTGTATAAATCCTCTAACAAGGTGACATTTAGATTGGGATGTTCTAAGTCCTCTAACAAGGCCACTCTTGACAGGGTGATTAAATCCTTTAACCAGGTCACACCTAACAGTGTGTTATTGTAACCTTTAACAGGGTTGGCTCCTCACAGGGCATCACTTCAGAAGAGTGAAAACTTGGTAGCATGTTACTGGTGGTTTTTCCCATATTGGGTTTCCACGTTAAATACTTGTGTCAACTTGTGTGAATGCTTATGGTTTGCTTTACTGTTATGTTACTACAAGCTAATTTCAATTGACAGTAAACTACATGATTAAAGTTGTTGATTTATGCTACTGCTGTCGAGTAGATATGAAGTATAGAAAGTTTTTATTTACTACATCTAGACCTGAGGATAACTGATTCACCCCTCCCCTCTCAGTTATTCCAAATTCATTCTAACAATTGGTATCAGAGCATTGGCCTCCTGAAAACAGTTTGAAGGTACTTGGAGCAAAAAGATCAAGATGTATAAGAAAGAGGTTCCCAAGCTGAATAAAGATAACTTCCCTGCATGGCAGAGCTTGATAAAACTACATTTGACTGGTATTGGAGATGATGCTAAATGACTTATCGAACATGCCTATGTACCACCTAGTGCTCCCCTCTTAGTTGTACAACTCAGAGAAAAGCATGAACACAATCAAGCAATATTGGAGATCGCCTCCTCATTAAGTTACTCAGAGTTTGATGATGTAAAGAACTTCATAAATGCAAAATAAATGTGGGACAAAATTGAAACTATCTATGGTGGAGACACAAATTTTATGAGGGTTAAATTAGAAAGTCTAATAGGTAAGTTTGATGAGATGAAAATGCAAGAAGGTGAAAATATTATTCAGTACTATGGTAAAATAAAACAAGTTGTAAATGCCATTAGAGGAGCTAATGGAACTATTGATGTGAACACCATTATGAGCAAGGTACTAAGAACTTTACTTCCTGTATATGCTATTAGAGTTTCTACAATTCAAGAATTGAGATATACTCCTAACAATAATCTGAATCTGGAAAATCTGATAGGCAGACTCACTACATTTGAAATGTCAAATTATGATAACTATAATCCACA
>MU225300.1:1694714-1707939 GCA_018584345.1 Thuja plicata | reverse complement strand
ACCCAAGGATGCTCATGAGTATCTATGAGGTAAATTGGGGGTGATTCCCCTAACTGAGGCTAATTAAGTTCTGTATGGTACTGTTGCATCAAATATTTCATTCAGAAAATCTGACACATTGATGCATAGTAAGTCACACTTTAAGATGCTGGCTAAAGTTGTGAAGATGAATAATGACAAAAAAGAAAAATCCGTCATACTGAAGATGACAGGATCAACATGATACTGAAGATCTACATGATAAAGATATTAACATCTTTGGCATTGTTGTCAAAGAGGGAGAGATTACCTATAAAGAGGAAGAAGTGAAGGAAGAGATTTTCAAGAAAGAGAAATTACAAAGAGGGAAAGATTGCATAGAGGCAGGAGTTACTATTGAAAACATTGAAGTGATTATCTACTTAGAGGGAGTCTATAGTTGATTAGACACAGATGATTACAGTGTGATTACAGACATAAAGAGAGAAATGTTTTACAGATAAGAATCAGAATGAAGCTAAAGACATTAATGAAGATTTGTTCATATCAAGGAACACAGGTTTTGGATTGGTTGGTAACTATGCTTGTTAAATCATTGTTTTAATATTTTGTGTTGCCATCAATGCCAAAGAGGGAGATTGTTGGAAAGTGACATTGCAAGCAATTGTTAATTTGTCATTGATGTCAAACCTTAATTGGTGAGACTATTGCTATCTATTTGAGTACCATATCTATTGTTGATGAAGAATATTTAACAAGAAGACCAAGTGAATGGTTGAGTTAAGGTAATTCAAAGGGTATCTGATCAGTTGGCACTCAGGCAAAGTAATTAGTTGTTTATCTTTCAAAGACAGTTTTTCTGGTTGTTCTGTGCCGAGCAAAGTTTGGCTTGTGTCGAGTAAAGTTGCTCATGACAAGCAAAGTTGCTTGTGCCGAGTAAAGTTGCTTGTGACAAGTAAAAAGTTGCTCGATGCCGAGCACCATTGAAATTTCTGAGTGAAAACAGTGATGAAGGCCGACTTACAAAAGTTTGATTATTGATGAGATTTGAGATCTCTAGCTAACTTAGTTGATTTTATTGGGATATGTAATGTTAATTAAAGATTGATCCATGTCATTTAATGTATGGGTAACCATAATTAATGCATGGTTTCAAGATTTAATTAGAGACTACTTTGGAGAAGTAAATGTTATGCAAAGATGGAATGACCCGTTGTATCTGACCTAACCTAAGATCTATGATCTTGTTTAAGTGGAAAAAGATTTATCTAACTTAGATAGAGAGGTATATGATAACCTCATGGGTTATTCGTTGTGTGTGCAAGTGGATGAATGAATGTGTATGCAAAAGGTTTGCATAGTTGATTTATTGTTTAGCATGATCTAGAAGAGAAGGCAAAAGGCAGAAGTAGAAAGTTGCATGTGTGATTGATTGACGGATTTCCAAGCAGATCAGAAGGTTGAAATGACAATGCAGGCTATCAAATAAGTTATCATCAGAGCTGGAATTGGATTTGAATTGCAAAGTAAGTTGTATGTACCAGATCACAAACTGTTGATTACTTTCTTACCATTGTACCAGTTAAATCCTCTAACAAGGTTGACTTAACAGTCATTTGTATAAATCCTCTAACAAGGTGACATTCAGATTGGAATGTTCTAAGTCCTCTAACAAGGCCACTCTTGACAAGGTGATTAAATCCTTTAACCAGGTCACACCTAGCAGTGTGTTATTGTAACCTTTAACAGGGTTGGCTCCTCACAGGGCATCACTTCAGAAGAGTGAAAACTTGGTAGCATGTTACCAGTGGTTTTTCCCATATTGGGTTTCCACATTAAATACTTGTGTCAACTTGTGTGAATGCTTATGGTTTTCTTTATTGTTATGTTACTACAAGCTAATTTCAATTGACAGTAAACTGCATGATTAAAGTTGTTGATTTATGTTACTGCTGCCGAGTAGATCTGAAGTATAGAAAGTTTTTATTTACTACATCTAGACCTGAGGATAACTGATTCACCCCTCCCCTCTCAGTTATTCCAAATTCATTCTAACATGCAAGTCACAAGCTTCATTCAACGAGTATTTAGTAAAATTTTCATTATTTTGAGCTTCCTGTGCAAATAAATTATGGTTTCTTTGTGTCTTTGATATTATCCCTCGATCTATATAGTATGTCTTCATTTTGCATGTTGGAGCTGATGACTTTGTTATCTATTTGTTCTAATATTGAGTCTTTAGAGGATTTTAGCAAATAGAACTTTTCTTCCAGATTTGGAGGTCACCATATATACTACAAGTTTATTGACCACAACCCTTTATATATATATTTGTGTTTCATTCAAACATGGGTTTTAAATTTTATAGTAGGGTCATGGCATTATATTTTGTATATTTTATTCATATTTGAAGCTATGAATATAGGAATAGTGGGTTATCTCTTTGTGGAAAAACTAAAAACCATTTATTTTATCACCTTTCCTCTGCTCCAAACGTGAGCTTGGAATTCTATCATGGTACTTTTGAGTTGTTTAGTTCTTGAATTTTGCAAAGATCTCCACCTCTGCTACTAGAACCTGTAGCATTCATCTTTTCTTGTAGGCTATAAAAACCCTTATGTTTCTCTAATATGGGGATTTGAAATGTGAAGTAAATAATACCTTTGTGATCTCTCGATGATCTCTAGAAAGATGTGAAGAAGCTAAAATATCTTGTTAGATCTTTAATTTTTTGCCTAGAAAAAACATTTTTTATTTTCCCGGATCTATTCCTTACAGGTTGAAATTGCCATTAAAAATTGTTATCTTATATTGGTGCATTTTGTATTATTCTCTCTTGATTCATGAGATTAGCACTTTTGACTAGGAGTATACTCATTGTTCTTGATTAGATCTCTTTGTCGTTGTACATGAGAGTCTACTCTACCATTGAAGATCATTGTTCTTCTCTTTATGACCTTTAATGTTGCATTTTTGCACTACTACTATTTATGAAAATGACCTTATAATTGGGTGAAATCACAATAGTGTGTCCCACTTTTCAGAACGAAGGAATTTGGTCTTCCAAACAAAATTTCATTTTTGATGGCTTCGTGCGAAGTACCCTCTTCGCGCGAAAGGGTTAATAGGCTTCACGCGAAGTACCACACATAAGGTACTTCACGCGAAGTGGGGTATTTGTGCGAAGTACCCCACGTAGGGTACTTCACATGAAGCCCCCTTTCACTATTATTTTTTTATAAATTTCCAACTACCCATTTCATTTCACCTTTAACTATTGGAGATTTCGTGGACCCGGGGCTTAGAGAAAACCAGTGACGTCCAGTATGACATTAGAACCTCCCAAGATTTTTTGACCTCTTTTGATTGTTAGTAGTATCAGGTACACACATTTTTCTCATTTTTTTATTGTAAATTATATGTTTTATATTTATTTTAGTTAATTATTTGTTTTAAATAGTGTTTAGTTTGTAGAAATGTTAGAAAATTATAGTAGTATGTTAGAAATCATAGTAAAATGTTAGAATATGTTAGACAATTGTAGTAGTACTGTTAGAAAATCATAGTAGAATGTTAGAAAATTTTAGAAAATATTAAAAAACCGTAGTATAAATGTTAGAATATGTTAGCAAATGTCAGAAAATTGTAACTTAGTATACATTAGAAAATATTAGAAAATTGTAACTTAGTATACATTAGAAAATATTAGAAAATTGTAACTTAGTATACATTAGAAAATATTAGAAAACTGTAATTAGAATCTTAGCACATGTTATAAAATTGTAACTTAGTATGTTATAAAATGTTAGAAAATGATAGAAAACCATAGTAGAATGTTAGCAAATGTTAGAAAATATTAACAAAACATTAGAAACCATAGTAGAAATGTTAGAAAATGTTAGAAAACATTAAGATCTTATAAAATTTATTAAGAATATTTATTTTTAAATTGCTTTTAAAGCTTGTAAATTTATTAGGAATCTCTCTCTCTCTCTCTCTCTCTCTCAATTATGTATATATATGTTTTAGAGTTACATTTATATATGTTATTCATATAGAGTTAGATGTTAAAATATTATCCTAGGAGGACTGAGACTTAGTACATCCTAGTACACTTTAAGACACTTAGAGGACCCAAGTAGTACACCTTATGACTCTTTAGGACCCCTATTGTGACATAAAACTCTTTAAGAACCCAAGTAGGACCCTTTAAAATGTTAGAATAGGTAGCAACCTAATCTCCCAAGAACACCTGCATGCATAACCTTGTCACATGGAAGAAGCAAAGAACAGAAAGCAAGAAAAATTTATGGAGGCCAAAAAGCCAGAGGCATCATATGCACATTCAAAAGAAAACAAACTTCTATTATGAACAATGTATTACAATATGATTCAATGTGTTATGAAATACAAAGAGGTGATTCCTTAAAAAAGGAATCACAAAACCCTTAAAGGGAAACCCTAAGGTTGGATTAAGCAACTAGAGTGAATAGGAGAGTTAGTAATTAGATCAAAATGATTTAATTAATAACCCAAAAGGACTATTACTCTAACACCCCCCCTTAAGATAAGCTTAGGGAGAAGCAAAACCTAGGAGACTACTGCAGAAAGCAGGAAAGAAGGGTCCCGACAACAAAGGCCTGATCAGGTACCCAAGTACAAGAAATCTCTATAAAGCGGGGAAATAGGGAAAACCCAGTGGGAAAAACTCTACCCCAAAAAGAGATGAACTAGATGAAGGAAATAAAGCCTCCAATCTAGGGAAAGTCTCAAAGAAAGGAACAAGAAAGAGCATGTAAAGCATCCCCAAAGCATGAAGCTGCAAACACCGTCAGAAGTAACTGCTGGAAGCTCCACTGAAATAGTGCATGACCAGGTAGAGAAGACAAAGTCTGAAGAGATGATCAATCAAAGAGGTGACCTCCAAAAGTAGGAATGAACGAGTGTCTATACAGTAGATGATCCATCTCACTAAAATGCATAGGTGCCTAGCCACTACATCCGCCTAGTACATAGGAACAAAAATTGAATACGTAGATCACTCAGCCGAACCAGGGAAACAATAGAACCAACAGGAGAACCCCCCCATAATGCTGAACAGGGAGAGGGGTGACAGGAACACTGAAATGCAATGCCAGAAACAGCTGTAAGAAGAAGAATCAGAAACACCAACAGTGCAACAAAAGTACAAGCATAGGGTAAAGGGTAGTGTCATGGACACACAACATGGGCTAATGTCATGGAAGGTACGCTCACTTGACAAAGGTGGATTAGCACAAAAGGAAAAACATCATAACCCCCCATGGAACTTTATAACTGAGTGCGAGTACAAACAAACACAAGGTGCTCGAAATCTCAAATATGAAAAAGCACGCACTTTATCTTAGTGCATGTACAGAAAAGAGAATGCTACAGAAGAGAAGCATACAATGCTCAGAAAGTCAAAAAGAAGAGTGAGCCAGAAGAACAGAAGAAGAGATCCCAGGACCTGTAGAACCCAAGTAATCCGTCAGTGTGAAAGTGTGAAACTCCAAGGAGAAAGAACCTGGAGAAGAATCCGGATAAAAGACCCCTACCACTGAAAAACTCACTGAACTAGCTTTCCGACGATATCTGGTTTTCAGAAAAAGGAGTCTGAATGAGTAAGATATGGCTCCCGGAAGGCAAAAACAAATATCAAACTTTGACAGAAAAAAACACTATCAAAATAGTAGAACCCAAAACCCCAACCTCCATCATCAGAAAGAGCTCAAAAAGAGCTTTCTGACGATATAAGGAAGTTGGAAAAAGACCTCCATTTGCTCTAGTTAGAGAAAAAACACTACCATAGGGTCAAAAGGGCATGAAATTTTTTTTTAAAGCCCCTGGGCATATGGCGCGCGCCGGGGTAGAAGGGCGAAGCCCTCAGTCATGGATGTGACCGTCACTAGTGAAAATAGGCCCACGGGGCTAAAAGCCTGTTGGGCGACACGCATGGCGGTGGAGCCGGGGGGCGGTGCCGGGTCGGCGGGGGCCGGGTTGCGGTGGGCCGGCGGTGCTGTCTGCGCGGAGGAGGGTCTGCAGAGTGGCGGAGCCCGATGGAGGAGGGCCGGCAATGGTGGAACAAAGCCGACGGCCAGCGGGGCCGGGTGGGGTAGGACCGGTGGCGATGGAGCGCCAGTGGCACCATTTATTGTATGCATTATTTTTAACGCAAAAAAAATTAAAAAATGATTTTTTTGTATTTTTCTCAGTTTTTGTGCCCGTACGACACTGGAAATCAAAAATATTTTGCCTCAGAGTCACGTTGTCCAAAATTGATAAGTTTTATATGGATTCTGGGGTTTTTGGGTGCTTTGAGCTCAATGGAGATGTCCGTTTGAGCCCAAAATGCACCAATTTTTTTTTCTTTTTTGCATGCAAAAAAAAAACAAAAAATATCATCCTATAGAGAACCTCCTGCTTCTGAAACACTTCAACAAAACACGAACAAAGAGCAGCAAGATGGCTCTGATACCATGTTAGAATAGGTAGCAACCTAATCTCCCAAGAACACCTGCATGCATAACCCTCTCACATGGAAGAAGCAAAGAATAGAAAGCAAGAAAAATCTATGGAGGCCAAAAAGCCAGAGGCATCATATGCACATTCAAAAGAAAACAACCTTCTATTATGAACAATGTATTACAATATGATTCAATGTGTTATGAAATACAAAGAGGTGATTCCTTAAAAAGGAATCATGAAACCCTAAAAGGGAAACCCTAAGGTTGGCTTAAGCAAATAGAGTGAATAGGTGAGTTAGTAATTAGATCAAAATGATTTAATTAATAACCCAAAAGGACTATTACTCTAATATAAAACACCTAGGATGACCTATTAGAACTCTTTAAGAATACCTAGGACCCTTAAGACCTAATAGGACCTATTAATTTACCAATTAGTACATGCAAGGACCCTTTAGGACTATTAGTACACCCTAGGTTCCTTTAGGACCCCTATTGTGACATAAAACTCTTTAAGAAGCCTTAGGATCCTTAAGACCTAGAATAGGACCACTTAAGACCTAATAGGACCCCTTAAGACCTAATAGGACTGAACTTAAGACCTAATAGGACTAATATGACCTATTAAAACCAATTAGTACATCCTAGGACCCTTAAGACCTAATAAGACCACTTAATTGACTTAATAGGACTTAAATTAATACCAATTAATGTACATCCAAGGGCCCTTTAGGACTATTAGTACACCCTAGGTCCCTTTAGGACCCCTATTGTGACATAAAACTTTTAAAGAACCCTTAGGATCCTTAAGAGCTAGAATAAGACCACTTAAGACCTAATAGAACCCTTTAAGACTTAATAAGACTAGAATTAAGACCTAATAGGACTAATATGACCTTTTAAAACCAATTAGTACATCCTAGGACCCTTAAGACCTAATAAGACCACTTACTTGACCTAATAGGACCTATTAATACCAATTAGTGTACATTAGTATTAAGACCCTTTAGGACTATTAGTACACCCTAGATCCCTTTAGGACCCCTATGGTGACATAAAAATCTTTAAAAATCCTTAGGATCCTTAAGACCTAGAATAGGACCACTTAAGACCTATTAGGACCCCTTAAGACTTAATAAGACTGGTACATCATAGGACCCTTAAGACATAATAAGACCACTTACTTGACCTAACATGACCTATTAATACCAATTAGTGTACATCTAAGGACCCTTTAGGACTATTAGTACACCCTAGGTCCCTTTAGGACCCCTATTGTGACATAAAACTCTTTAAGAACCCTTAGGATCCTTAAGACCTAGAATAGGACCACTTAAGACCTAATAGGACCCCTTAAGACTTAATAAGTCTGGACTTAAGACCTAATAGGACTAATATGACCCATTAAAACCAATTAGTACATCCTAGGACCCTTAAGACCTAATAAAACCACTTACTTGACCTAATAGGACCTATTAATACCAATTAGTAGATCCAAGGACCCTTTAGGACCATTAGTACACCCTAGGTCCCTTTAGGACCCCTATTGTGACATAAAACTATTTAAGAACCCTTAGGACCCTTAAGACCTAGAATAAGACCACTTAAGACCTTTAATAGGATCTCTTAAGACATAATTAGAGTAATAGGACCTATTAATACCAATTACCTAACCTAGTATTGTAAATTTAAGTATAATTTTATATATTCAGATATTTGTTTCCATTTTAGACGCAATTATAACATGTAATCAACTACTTAATTATTAACACTTAGCTTTCATGTATGCTACATCTAGATGGCCACTCATGATGTACCATCCCAGGCTGTACCATCTTAGTATGCACCTTGCACTCCTGATCTGGCGACTATTTTTCAGACTGCTCAAGTAGAGATGGATTGACTTAGAGATTTCATCTGTACATCTGAGCCAGGTGGCATATACAGAGATATTTGGATCACTATATTTAGGAGTTTGGAGGATATGAGTGCTAGATTGAGATCCCACTCTTCCTTCACACCACATGTTGTTGATACTATTTTTTGAGAGTTGAGACTTGAGGTATCGGTTGATGTTTTCTTGGAGACGGTCCAGAGCCATGTCCCTAAGGAAATCGTCAAACAAGAGGTTTTCCTATTTTATGAGGGGAAGCCCATGGTGAGGGCATATCAGGTTACACAATGTGAGATTCCTCAAATTGCATGCATGATATACACTTTTTTTCTTATAGCATATGGTCGTTATCCTAATAATGACCATATTCCATTATATTTTGCACAACGGTTGTATGCTGAGTTCCATTTGGGACTCAGGGTAAACTATTTAGATCTTCCCAGATCTTACGGTCGGAGGCGCAGTAGACTTGCCGACCATGATCAGTATCATAGGGCTGATCAAGTTGTACATACTCATAGAGAGATGGTGACGCAAGGAGATTGGAGGAAGGGGCCTAGGGCACACCCAAAACTATCCAACTTGCAAATACAATGCAAAATTAACACAACACACAGTGGGAGAAGAGAAATGCAGAGATCTTTATTATTAAATCATCAAACTCAATACATGCCAGGCTATAAGGCCTTCCTGGTTATGGCCATATACAAATAATGTATTACAATTTGATCTTCTTGCCACATAGATCTCATATCTTTAATATCTTAACATTTTCATTCTTGCTCTAAGACTTTCTAAACTAAGAACATACAAAAGAATATATACAAGAGACCAAAAAAGAGGTCGGCACTCAAAACCAAAAGAGAGACCCAGATTTAGGTCCCCATGAATCCCAAAGATAGATCCCAAATAAGTCCAGCCATGAAAATTAAATGAAGAAGTCAGCCACAGCTCAAACTCCCAAAATAAACCAACTCGGCAAGGGAATGACCGAGCAACAGAGTACTTGGCCAAAGAAGAGCCAAATGACAACAACAAGCATGATCAAGAAACTTGGAAAGCATGCCGAGCAACAAAAAATGAGCAACAGAGAACAAACTAAGAAATGTAGTAAACATATTTTTTGGTTGAGCAGAATTGCCAAGGACCCAAGATTCTCTTGCATCAAACACCTGGGGTTGAAAAGAAATGATACCTGAATCATGTATCCAGTCCAACCTAAAATGAATCCAACTTAGATTGAGAAATCCAAGATGAGTCCTCAATCAGTCTGTTTTTCCACTTTACCAGATATTCCATGTATTCTTTTCCTCTTGTACTTCTGCCAACTCTCTGTTTCAAGATCTTCTCAACTTCCTCTATCCGCTTCTTAGGATAATCACTTGGTACTGTTACTTCTTCATCAGCTTCATGATATTCATACAAGTCTAAAATATTGAATATAGGTGATATATCCATGTCATCAGGTAATTCAACTTCATAAGCATTTCCACAGTCAAATCTTCTCAATATTTTACACAGACCAAATTTCTTAGTCTTCAGTTTCCCATATATTCCAATAGGAAATCTTCCTTTCTTCAAATGAACCATCACAACATCATCAACTTCAAATGTCTTATGTCTTCTTGATCTGTCTGCATCATCTTTGTATTTCTGATTTCTTTTCTCCAACTTTTGCTTTACATCCTCATGCAATGTCTTCATAAATTCTACAAATTCCTCTTCTTCAACACTTCTTTTCTCTTCACCAACAATGTCTCTCAAATTTGATATACCTCTAGGTTGTGTGCCATGAACAATATCAAAATGTGTATTTATAGTACTTTTTTTTACTGAACTGTTGTATGCAAATTCTGCATGTGCCAACATCAAATCCCAATTGCTTGGTGTGTCTCCAACTAAACATCTCAACAAGTTACCCAAAATTCTGTTTACAACCTCTGTTTGTCCATCAGTCTGTCGATGAAATGTAGAACTAAATTTCAACTAAGTATTCAACTTCTTCCACAGTGTTCTCCAAAAATACCTTACAAACTTATTGTCTCTGTCAGAGATTATACTCTTTGGTAATCCATGCAATCTGACAATCTCCTTGAAAAAAAGATCTGCTATGTGTACTGCATCTGATGTTTTCCTACATGGTATGAAATGTGTCATTTTAGAAAATCTATCCACAACAACAAATATGGAATCATTACCTCTTGTTGTCCTCGGAAGTCCAAGAACAAAATCCATGCTAATATCACTCCAAGGTTTCTCAGGAAGAAATATTGGTGTATACAAACCAATATTCTGACTCACTCCCTTTGCAAACTTGAAAAACTCCACAACTTCTCACAAATTTATGAAAATCCTTATACAACTAAGTCCAAAAGTACCTCTCCTTCACCAGAATCAATGTTTTATCAATGCCAAAGTGTCCACCCAATCCACTACTATGTATCTCCTTTATCAGATTAATCCTCATTGAACCTCTCGATATACATAACTGAATACCTTTGAACAACATATCTTCCTGAATGAAATAGTCTTCATACTTACTTGATTGATTTGTATTAGGTGCTCTGCACATTCTTCAGTACTCTAAAAAATTAGGGTCACTTTCATACAAATTCTTCATGTCATCAAAACCAAGAACTTCAATTCTCATTTCAGTCAACAAAGACCTTCTTCTACTCAATGCATCAAAAACTCTATTAGAAACTCCACTCTTGTGCTTAATCACAAATTTAAAGCTCTGCAAATATTCAACCCATTTCATATGTCTCTAATTCAACTTATTCTGACTACCCAAATATTGTAAATCCTTATGATCAGTATACAACAAAAATTCATTTGGCATCAAGTAATGTCTCCATTTCTTCATAGCTTGCACAATAGCATAGAAGTCTTGATCATAGACAAAATATTTTCTATTTGCATCATTCAAATTTTCACTAAAGAAAGCAACAGGTTTGCCTTCTTGAGTCAATACAGCTCCAATTTCACTTCCACTTGCGTCACATTCAACTTGAAATACCTTATTCAAATCAAGTAAGGCTAGCACAGGTAATTCAACAACCTTCAACTTTAAAGCTTCAAAACTATTATCGGCTCCATGTGTCCATTTGAACTCTCTTTTGTCACCTCTCATTGTCTCAGTCATAAAATTACAAATAGAAATGAAATTTTTGATAAACTTTCTATAAAAACTTGCCAATCCATGAAATGATCTTACTTCTATAACATTCTCAGGTATAGGCCAACTCAATATAGCTTCAAACTTTTCTGGATCCATCTTCAAACCATCAACTGAAATCACAAAACCGAAATACACAAGCTCTTCTTTCATGAAGGAACACTTCTTCAAATTTATCAGCAACTTTTCCTCTTTCAATCTCTGCAATACTTTTTTTATATGCATCAAATGTTCTTCTCTGGTTTTACTGAATATCAGAATATCATCTAGGTATACAATCACACATTTATTCAATAATTTCTTCAAAACTTCATTCATTAGCCTCATAAATGTACTGGGTGCATTAGTTAAACCAAAAGGCATAACCAACCACTCATACAAACCTTCCTTTGTCTTGAAAGGAGTCTTCCATTCATCACCTTCTTTGATTCTGATCTGATGATGTCCACTTTTCAAATCAATCTTGGTAAAATACTTTGCTCCATTCAAACAATCCATTATGTCATCCATCCTTGGTATAGGAAACCTATACTTGACTATGATTTTGTTTATTGCTCTAGAATCAATGCACATTCTACATTCTCCATTCTTTTTAGGTGCCAACATAGCAGGTACTACACATGGACTCAAACTTTCTCTGATTAAGCCTTTGTTCAACAACTCATGAACTTGTTGGTTAAGCTCTTCATTCTCGGTGGGTGTTAACCTATGCAGTACTTTATTTGGTAAACTAGCTCTAGGAATCAAATCCATACAGTGAATGATATCTCTGATTGGTGGCAAACCATCAGGTACATTATTTAAAATGATTTCTTTGTATTCAGTCAGCAACTTCTCAACTTCTGCAGGTCTATCATCTTCTGCATTCTTACTTGGTTTGTTAGGAATCAAAGCATAACAAATATCATCTCTTTTCAAATCCTTAATAAATTGTCTACCTTCCATCAGACAAACTTTCACATATGTACATAACTCATCAATAGATTCTTCAACCAAAGGTAACAAAATTTGCTTCTTCCTGTTAATGTTTGTAGCTTCAGTCGTATGATCATTAGAATATATATAATAATTGATTGATGAAACATTATAAGATTGATTAACTTATGATTAATAGGAAGAGGCATGTCCTTTCTTATAAATAATAATGAATAGACATGTCCCATGAAGGGACATGTCTCTCCTAGCCTCATTCCTAATATAAATGAAAGAGAGATTGTTGCATTTGGAAAACACATACAAAATAGAGTGCTATTACATTTGCAGCTATCCTAAAACTTAACATGGTATTAGAGCCAGGTTCCTTCGTCAAAGCCTAACCGCTTGAAGGAAGATCTAGATCAAATTTTTGGAAATTTTGTATTGACAAGAATGACAAATGGATTAAGACTCGAAGACAGACTCGAAGGTACCTCCAATTTTGAATCATGGAAACTTTGATTGATGTTGGTATTAAGGAAGAATAAACTTAAGATAACAATGGAAAATCCTCGTAAGCCTAATGGAAATTGATGAGCAGAGTCAATGGGAAACTTTGTAAGTGCTCACGCCAAACTCTCCATATTTGATTAACTGCATTCAAGAAGAGTATAAAAGAATCATGAAATCCAGAAGAGTAGACACCTTATGATTGAGAGGGAGTTCACTGAACACTTCTGAGGTAAAGTTGACATGATTATTGATTATTATACT
>MU225300.1:1675298-1685829 GCA_018584345.1 Thuja plicata | reverse complement strand
GGTTGAACATTAGCAAGTGATCTCAAATTCTCCACATCCATTGTAAGTAAATGATCTAAGTTTCTATAATTAATATTTCTCTTTATAGTTTGAGATAAATTTATAAGTTCATCCATACCAGTAGGAGCACGTGATCTTGACCCTTCTCCAACATCAATTGATTGAGCTTCCGTAGGGAGTGATCCCGACCCTTCTTCAATGTGCAATTCTTTGACTTGACTTGACCCTCCTACTTCAGCTTGTCCTTCACCTTCTTTAGTTTTATGATAATATGCCAATGTAGCTTCACGATTTCTTTGTTCGGTACCAGGTGACATTTTTCTAGCAGATTTACTTTGTCTTCCCTTCTTGTTCCCCATTTCTTCTCTCCAAAAAATGTCTTCCAAAAGATCGGCGATAAAAATTCTCTTCTTCAAAAAAATACTTTGATCTAATATTTATCGTCTCCAAAATTATACCTTTAAAAAAATAGAAATAGCAATCCTTCTCCAAAAAAGGCCTTTGTAGAAATTGATTAATAATAGAAAAAGTGAATTAACTTATTGCAATTCGGTAAAAAATGGAAAGAAAAAACTTTACATTTATACCATTCTAAATTTAAAAAAAACAAAAGCAAATTATAATTAGCCAACCTACTTCGTGTGAAGTAGGTTGGGTAAAATTATGGCGGGGTGTTTCTTGCTAGGCTTTTCACATGGGGGTCTTTGCGCGAAACCCCTTGGATACCTTTGCGCTAAGGGGTGCTTCGCTTGAAGACCCCTAAATTGAAATTTTGCCCTCAGAAAAAAGAAAACCCCCCAAAAATGGCCTTTCAAGGCCTGGGACAAGGACCAAACAACATGCTTTTCTAAAACACGTGATGTCAAATGATTGCTATTCGAAACAAGCTTTCTAATGAATATAAATTTAATACATATTGAGTTCATTGTCACTTTCAAATATTACTTTAACTAAACATAGGTTGTTTGGTCATTCAACAACCTGTCTCTTCAAGGCTTCAGAAAAAATAGTAAATTAAAAAAACAAATTATGAAAAATATGTAGGAAAATATTGTGTTTCACCTTTCTATAAAAAAATTAAAAATGGATTTCGATATATACAGATCAAGTTAGAGCGATCCAAGTGACCTTATGTCTAAATTACAGTTACTGTCACTTTAGAACTTAATAAGCTATGAAATATTGACCCAAAATGAATTAAACCAATTGCATCCTTTAGATATTGAATTTATAAATATAATCTCAAAAGAATTACATCGTTATCATATTTTTAAAAAGTTATGTTAATCCAAGTGACAATCACTTCTTAAAAACACAGTTATTTCACACAAACCACTTTTCGAAGGAGAAGGAATTTAAATGAATTTTTTAAAATAAAAAAAATATTTAGAAACTAGAAAGAAAATTCTAAAAGACTCTAGTTTACATCATCTCTAAATTCCTAATAGTTTTGCGGCAATAGGTGTTAGAAAGTGAAGTTTTTTCTTAGAATGTTGATCTCTGTGTCAAAGTTGGCCAAAAAGTGGGACACACTATTGTGGGACCACCCAATTGTAAATCATTGTTTCAATTACATGATGTTTGTTCTTCTAATTAATGTTCATGACCTTGACTCTCACTTACCTGTTATAGGAGCAACATTCTCATTGAGTATCACTATCCATTTCCTTTCACACCTGTTGGTCACTGACTTCATTCACTTTTGCACCAATAACAATCCTCGAATGCTATTTATTTCCTTATGCATTGTATTCTAGCACATGAAAATACAATCTTTTACGCAATATTATCTACATCATTCTATTGCTTATATGAATGTCATGATTTGTTGTCTATCCCCACTTTTGTGCTTTGAAAAATATATGTTCTTAACTAAGTGCATTCCTATAAGTAACAATGTTTTGCTTGTTGTAGAGACGAATATGTTTAGAAACATCACAGTTGTAGTGGTCTGCAACATGAAATTTTGATGATCCTTTTCAATACTCGTTGGCATATCTCTACCAGATCTGTAATAAGAGTGGGCTTTGTCTTAGCTTTGTTATGACCTTTTGACTGGGAAACATTTTGTAATGAAATCTTTGTTCTTATTTGGTTTTCATGATGCTAATGGTATTGATTTTGACATGTACTTTCATGTTGTTTGATTGTGGTTCCACTATGAGATCTGAATTCCATAAAATTTGTGTTCCTCTCTTGGATCTCAGGTCTCATCATTGGGACACTCATTGTCCATACAAGGGGAACCACTGTTCCTTCATAAAATGTTGCTTATTTCCCCTAAACTTTTCTTTTCTTTGGATATTCTATTATATCATGACAATCTCAACTTTGTTCTAATGCATTGTTGTCCATATTAGTGACCTCATATGATTTGCATTGACAATTATTTCTATTTGTGCCTTGGATGTCTCTGTCATTACAAATAATAGTGATCTTTGCTACGTTGACACCTTCCTAAAGCAACATTTAGTGCTCTTATCCTTGGGATATGGAACACCACTACTTGTCATCACTTTATTAAACTGTTATAAATGCTTCTTTTATGTTATAGTCATTGTTCTATAGCTGCTATTTTGAAGTTTACCACACCGATTGATGATTTTCTAAAAATAGTTTCTATTCTTTGTTATCATGTTGTCTTCTTAGAATTTGTGATCATTAATGTCTATTTATCTTTGTTGTGTTGAGTACCTCCATTTGTTTTCCTTCTTTTACATACTGCTCATGTAGCTGTATCTTTCCATCTTGTAGCATGATGGGCTCAACCCTTGTGGGAGCCCATTTAACCCAACATGCTAAATTAAAAATGATACCTATACATGTTCCTACACATGAAGCAAATACAAATTAGATAAAAATGTTGAAGTACATAATTTTTTCTTCTCTTTCTCTTCTGATATTCTTGGATGATTGACTTGATGCCATGTGCACAATCATTGTATGATTGTTTTATGATTGCATATGAATGGATTAGCATCCAGAGCTCTATCAAAATTTTGCATCATCTTTTCTCGGCATATGTGTAGCAGTGAGGAGAAAGGACTCGAAGACATACCCATCAACATCAAGACTCGTGATTTCAGCCTCCAGGCAATGATGGAATGCTTATCCCTTCATGTGTTATTCATTATTCATTTGTACATTTGTTTTGCATATGACATTTAGCCAACCAATCCCACGGCTTGTGTGGGGTATTAGACATCTAAATTCATGAATAAAGATAATGTTTATGCAAAGTTGTATTATTTCTTTCTATTTATAACATACTGTAATCACCTAAAAATAGTCTAGTAAACTAAGAGCCCCTAATCTTGATTAATTGGCCTAAAAATCCCAATCAAAGGCATTTAAATACTAGACCTAATTATGTGAGTAAATTCAATCAACCTACTTGCATAATTAAATCAATAATCGTCAACCAAATCTCAAATCCTAGCAACAAGGCTATTAAAATGTTAAATGAGGTCATTTAATTAATAATCCTAACACTTCTAATTAAGTGAACCCATTCAACACATGTGTGTGCATCGAATTCTAAGTAAAAAGGAATTAAAGGGAGAAAATTGCTATTTCGTCTCATCTAAAACCAAACAAGCACAACTTTGACCAATCAATGGCTAATCGCGTGGATTAAACTCACATGGATTGAAGGAGAAAGAATCTCAACCTCTCACCAAGTTTGAATCCAAGCCTCTCAAGCTCATTTACAACACACAATTTCATAGTAACATCATAATGCTAAATTTCATCTAGGGTTTATTGTGCATTGTAGGAATCTTAACTTCCATAGCATTTCCTTTCTTAGATCATTTACATCTCATTTAGCATAATGGATAATGATTTTTAGTTGCATTCTTACCTTAGATTTGTTCTTCATATCATAGTTGCATTGTCTTAGCAAGGTTTTGGAGTAGATAATGCAATCTGTGCATCATACTCACAATGAATCTTCCATTTTGAAGTAGCCTAGTCACTTGTCTACATGCTAAATCTGGGAGCAATACAAAATAGACCATACTCGCTTCATCTAGGAAGCAATAAATCAGTTTCTAATTGGTTTTTATTTTGTTGTGTTGATTGAATATCATGTTACTAACCCATGGATGGAAGGATTTATTGAAGTGTTTGTGGTAACCACTTTTCACACACACACACAGACACGCATACTTGCATATTATCTGGTCTTTACTAAATAGTTATCTTTTGGCAAAACACTTAGAAATTTCAGACATGCACCCTTAAAACGACAAAACTTAACCAACTCCACTTGATGAGCTGAGAAATAAAAATGGGTAACAAGATCATAGTAAGCAAGTTGTATTTCAATGCTCTATTGTCACCTCAAAAACTAATTATTTGTATTTTGTTTTGGTCAATTTTCAAAAGTGTGCTATTGAAGTTTTACTTGAATCAATTGATCAATCCAAGGATATCCAATTATTAGTGCTTGTTTATATCTACTTACCCTGTATCCAATTAAATCAATTGCTTTATTTCTTTTCATTTGGTAAACTCGTTCAATTTTACACCTTCTAAGGCTTAACCTTTTTTATTTGTTTTATAATTTTACTTCCAAATCTAAGTGTTTTCTAAATTTCTAAAACTTATTTGGTCCTTATTGCCATGTATTGTTTGTGACTTGTAGATGTTTGTAAGGTCTCATCCTCACTTCCCAAAAAGAAAATAGCTTGGATCGATTCTACCATGGTTGTAAACTACAATGAGGATGTTTACATCAAGGATTTGAATACTATGAAATACTTTAACAAGGAAGAAGCATTTGATCATGATGTCCATATCGAGATAATGGAAATAAAAAACACTACTTTAATCACATTTTTTTTCATATATCTTGTAAATTTGGCTACTAATTATAATCCTACTACAATAATTGATGTTAATCCATAATGTGTTGATTAATTAGTCATGTGGATTACAAATAAATATATAGGTGAAAGGACACATTTTTTAATGGAGTATGTCCTCCACAAAATTCTATCCCCTATTTTTGGTATGCATACCACCCCATGTCCCTACTTTCACATTATGCCTACTCCTTGTGTTCACTCACTTTATATCTAGTGACCATGTCCACACCACATCCCTTGGTCCTACTTCCCATGTTTATCCCACTAGTATTGCATCTACCTCTCATCTTCCTAGTGCCATTCCTACTTTGCATATTGTTGTCAAACCACTCTACTCCATCATGCCAAAACCCCTTTACACCCTACCTCTCATTCCTAGCGTTGGTACTTGTATGCCTTGCGACAAGTATATGAACATTTGAAAGGTCAATGTAAAAACCTTGATTAAGCTATTTGATGAAGAAAAGATAATAAGGGTTGTAGATTTCTTAATTAAGATGCACATCAAAAGATCCAAGTTGTTGAAGGAAAAATAGATCTAGTTGATGGGAGCCTTCTCTTTTAGACTTTGCTTGCTTTTTATGTTTGTTGGCTATCTATGGATCCCATAAATTATTTGGCTCGTGAACATTATTAAAAACATTCATTCATTCATTCATTGAAAATGATTATTTGTATATTACTTGAAACTATAACACGCATTAATTTGCCTTAGCTATTGATATTTCATGTCATGTTATTACATCTTCAAATAGGTTTTTTATTTCACTTCGCATCCATGGATAGAACAACATCAAAAAGTTCCATCTATATTAGATCAACAATTTTAAATGTTCACAATTGAGAAATAGTTACAGTTACTAGAGATCGACATGAACCTCTATGAAGTCATTTTGGACGCTTTCATAAAAACACCTAAAGAACCTCTATCCATAATCGAGACAAATATAATTGAATATTTTACCATGCAAACGGCGAAAGAACCACTTGCTCCTGGAATTTCAATTATCCTGTCGCTTCTGTGCCTTAAGTCACGTATCATCTGATTAGGTCTGAATAGGTCTGAATAACATGCCCCGAGAAGCCCAGAAATAATACTGATTACAAACGATATTCATCTTGTAAGAACACAAAATGCTTGTTTCACGGATATTCTATGCTTCGATATAATCTGTTCATTATTAGGGAGGAATGGGTGACTGACATGATTCCAAACAAGAAATGCCAGAAGTGCAAGGTTCATAACATTGAAAGGAGCCATTTGTCCTCGTGCACAACATGTTCCAGCATCGCACAGTTAGTAGCCACATCTAGTTACAGTGAGGTTTCCAGATTATACTTTAATAACAAGAGGCATGGTGGTTCCAAAGACAACCCATCAAGAGAATTAACGAATTTTTTATTCTTCCTCCACTTCTTCCTCCTGTAAGAGAATTTCACGATTCTCGTGAGCCGAGAAACCATAGACATCTATCAGTATGATAGCTACAGTGCCCCCTTGTTTGCATGCAAGTAAATCTTTAAGACTGATCTTCAAAGGATCACATGGCTTGACCATATCCCAGATCTCATTCCTGACATCTTCTATACAGAGGTCATCATGTCCGAGTTCAATCCATTTCTGATAGACATCCCTGTATTGGAAATAACCAAATGAGAGACTAGAGTATAATACGGCAATCAAATGTGCAAGCTAGAAACTATGATAGCAAAAGTACCATAAAGATTACAATGAACTAACAAATAGTATTGCAGGATACATTGCTTTTTGGAACATTTACCAAAAATAAACATACGAAGATAGCATAAACAAAAAAATTCAAATCTCATTTTAATGTTATCAATTGGAGATGAATAAAACATTAAAAAAAAAAAAGAAAGAATGGCGTATCATAATGTCATATTGGTTTATAAGAAATTAAAAGTAAGTCGAATAAAAATATAGCATCTTCGAGAGGTTAGGGCCCTTTTGATAGTACTTGTCATTGGAAGAATTTTTTTACTAAACTCTCTTTTGGGGTTTTTCAAAGGTTGTGCCATCCTTAAGGATTCAGATGTTACCCTCCAGTTATTCCTAAAACCTCAAAATTCAATGCATACATCAAAGAACCAAAGGAAACAACAATAGTGCAAAGAAATAAAAAGCTGAAATCATTAACCAGTTTACCTGAAAAGGGTATGAATATCTGCCGCTGTGAGGAATCCTCTTCCATTGAGATCAAGGCAACGAAAGAGATATGTTAAACCCTCGGGTGTATCTTTATTTTCCAAAGCCAAAACAAAGTCAAGAAAGCTCTCAAAATCCATTTCACGACCATTTCCTCCACCTCTTTTACCACAACGGACGTGCTCATCAAATACTGCATACATATAGTTGTACAAGTAGAAATTCTTTTGTTGAATACATCATATAGAAGTGCGCGTTGTTGTTTTAAACGATACCATGTGACTTCAAATAAAAAAAGTTAAAGCAAAATTTAAAGCAGAACCAAATGATAAAACAGATGATATATTATAAATGAATAATCAATAATGTTTCAAATGTGCTCTCATCTGAATACATATGAAAAAAGTGACTTACCTTTCTTAAAGTGCGTCTCCATTTCTTTTTCATATGTGACTTACCTTTCTTAAAGTGCGTCTCCATTTCTTTTTCTTAACTGGTCGGTTTATGTTTACAGAAAATACTATTGGAAATAATCTAATAGTAACAAGATATGCATTGAGTATTCTCTTTCTAGTCAATTTTTAAAAGTGTGTGCCTCAGAACCGAACATTGTATACAAGGTCATAAAATTACTCTTCAAACAAGTTAGGTCAGATTAGTATCGAGATGGACTTTGGTTTTTAAAACTGAAGTTACAGTTCTAGCATTAATGAGTTCTTCATAATCCTGACTTTCTAACTGATATTATTACAAATAACCAAGTTGTGTCTATTCTAGCAAATAGTGAGATTGAAGCTCATAGTCATATGACTAACATTCTAACAAGGGCTCTATCAAGAGTCAAAATAGAATTTCCAAGTTATTGCATTCGGGCATAATACCCAAGGTGGCTTGCATATTTGGTGACTAAAAATTATAACCATTACCACAATGAGGAATGCAAGCAATTCCTAACTAACTCATTACATAGCAGATGAGTAGATGCGATTATCAGCTATCTTTTACAAGCAACGTCATATCTAGTCTTTAATAGACTGTACAACACAAATGAATACAGATAGTTCATGAGACTAGCAATAGCATCAAATTTATTGTATTCATCCTGGGTTTTTGGGCCAACAAAATGCTGCAATTTTGTGATGATATATTTGAAGAGAAGGAAAAAATCTTGTGTTAAGAAATCAGAAAGGTTACCTCGTTCAATAAAAATATCAGTGAGGGTCCCATCAGCATAATCTCGAAGTTCCTGCTTGCTCAATGTCCCATTCATGTCCTTATCCAATGCAAAAAATATATCTTCCCATCCACAACCCAAAAATATGTTAAAAAGGCAATCAACTAGGGAAAAACTAACGACGTTGAATTAAATGTTATTTTTACTTGCTTCACAATTAGATCAATCAGAAATCATCAAATTTGTTATGTAGATTCAAACAGCAAATTGAACAAAAGAAGTTTATCATTTTATGATTTTATCAACATTTCCCATGGAATTTGCATGGTAAATCCCCCACTGGCTTGAACTATAAACAAACAAACCAAAAAATCCAATCCAAAACTGTGAATCGAAGTCCCATCAAACAAAAAGTGAGATAGTTGAGTCCACCTTTTAGACAGAATAAAAGTGTGTTATGTTCACAACCAATGGGAAATAATCCCAATCACTAATCCATCATTGCAATAGGATTACATGAGAGCGGTACAAGATGAACATCAATTTACACTATTCTCAACACTAGGAAGCACATGTTAGCGTGGGAGAGAAACAGCTAATGTAACAAAGTAAATTGTTATGGACTTTCCAAGAGGAAATTTAATTATTATCATTCTAAGGACAATCACTCAAATGAATAATTTTTGAAATTGAAGCGCAAGTTAGCATCATCATAGAGGAAGAAGTAGAAATAATAATAAAATGCCACATTGAGCAAAAGGCAAGGAGATTGACTCCAGCTCTGAGGTATATAAAAGGTTATCTTGTGCCACAATGTATAAGGGAGCATGAGTAGTGGCTGAAGGTTTCCAAGAAGTGGAAGAAATCAATAAATTATTCCAAATCAAGATTAATAACGGAAAGAAAATAGATGCACTGTTTGATACATGTTCTGAGGCAAACCTTACCTCCCAAAATCTGGTAGGTGAGCTTGAATGAAGACCATGGATCATCCTCAAATAGTAGACATCTCAATAAAAGCTCAATGTAAGTTGATATTTTGGATAAATCCCAATTTTATAGATGAAGTTCTGGTAGGGGTGATCCCACTAGATATGCGGTGTCATATTTGGGAGTCCCTACCTAATGTGGGTGTGATGCAATCTATGTTAGGAGGAAAACTAGTGTAAAATTTGTTTAAATGGAAAAAGAATCTCCCTCGAATTCATGTTGGAAGGTTGGACGAATCCACACTTACTGTTTCTCCAGCCAATATGATTGTTAATGTTATGTAGGAGCATCAAAAGGATTAGCAATCAGTGCCACATAATGATTTGCATTTAATATTGATTTGTGTGTGTAGGTGTCATCCTCAAGTTCCTTGGTAATCCTTGTAACTAAAATTCATATTTCCTTTCATTTGGATGTCACACTTGATGGGGGGCTTGGAGAATCCTCTTGACACTTGGGCTTTTTAAGACATCTATTCCTTCAGTTCATCATCCTGAGTCCTCAAAGGCTTTATGGTGTGGTGAGAATTTTATATTTTAATAACCCTACCAGGAAAATTTGCCTATAAACTTGAAATATTTCTGATATTTTGCTTGCTAGCATTTTATCAACCAGTGTGCATGTAACTAGTTTGAAAGTGCGATTCAATATTCTTTTGATAAAATGTCACAGTACATCAGCATAGAATTAATGTTTCCCAATTTTTATATTGATATCAAGTTTCTCTTACAAAATATTAAAAATTGCATACATCTGAAATCTCACAATAAATTTATTTATATTGCTGATTCATGTTAAATTATAGCTTCGATCTGATTGATTTATCAATATACATACATATGATTAATGTTTACGTGTGTATATATATATATATATATATATGAATGATTAATGTTTACATATCTATATATATATATATATATATATATATTCAAATGAGTTATATTGATCAGATTCGATATATTAGAATGAATCGACTTTAGTCGATTACATTCAATATATATTTAACATGCTTTGGATCGGATTCTATATTGTAATATGTTACGATAACTATTGATAGTTATCCGTAACCATTGTAATTGACATAGTCAATACTATTCACAAATGGTATATGTGTTACTATAACTATCATACGATAGTTATCGTAACACATACATATATATATGTGTTACAATAACTATCGTATGATAGTTATGCGTAATACAATGCTGTTACAATTATATATATGTGAATCGGTGTGTAATATATAAACACGGCTTATATTATTAAACAGCAGTTACGAAAGGGTATGTAAGACATGACCCTACGTGGCTCATGCCACGTACGGTC
>MU225300.1:1664292-1675198 GCA_018584345.1 Thuja plicata | reverse complement strand
TATTGTAAGTATAGGACGTACGTCCCGGGCAAGACTGGAGGTTTTCTTCCCCGTTCTTTCCTACCAGTGCCCGTTTGAACGGTGGATATGTAACTTAACATTATTAATAATAAAATCTCTCTGGCTTTGGCCGTTTACTGAGCAAAAAAAAAAAACACTATAACTTTTGTTTTCCACAATTTGCACACGCCACAATAACAAATTAATTATTTGCTGGCAAATCTCAATTAATTTGTACCCAAGATTTTGAAGCCGGCAACTGCAAATAAAATCCTTGTTTCTCCACTTACGCACAACTGTGAATCTTGTTTGAATCCAACATAGATTTGACTAGGAAGAGATCTATAATCTTCGAAGCCAAATACCTCTAGGATTTTCGTCCCAAGGTTTGAAGTTTAACTTGCTATCCAACATTGCAAATGAGACAAATAAAATGTCCAAGATGAAAATGAGCTCCTTCATCTCTCTTTTATAACTTCTAAAAGAACTTTCGAGAAGTTATATTTTAAATCCACCTTTATTAAAATAATAATATTTCTGGCCCACATAAAATGACTGTGTATTATTTATGCTTTTTGACTTAAGTCACTACATAAAAATTAATCAAATACAAGTTGCTCACAACCTTTAAGGAAACTTTATTTAATTACTTAAATTAGTCTCTTTTTAATTTTTCAAATCAGCCAACAGGAATAAAATAGACTAATGAAACTCTCCCAAACACAAGTTGAAGGGGACATTATAGTCCTACCTCCCCGAAATTACTTGCCCTCAAGCAATTGTAGATTTGAGTGCTTAAAAATATGCTCTCCTTCCCAAATGGCATATTTTATAGGCAAATCCTTCCATTTGTCAAAGTTCTTTGAAATATTCCTACTCATGAGTTTCTTCTCATTAACATTAATGATTGCTTTCAAAGTCAAGACTAGTTTTCCACCATCTAATGGTTGTAACTCTACTGAGGATGTAATGTGCTTTCCCAGTGCCTTTTTAAAGCAAGAAACATGAAATAAATTGTTAATCTTGTTATGCTCCAACAGCTCCAAATCATAAGCAACTTCCCCAATTCTCTGTATAATCTTGTAGAAGCCATAAACCCCAGGTTTCAATTCTTTTACACTTCTCTTGAAATATGCCAGAGCAACTAACAAAGATCAAGCAAACCATCAAAGAATTTTGAAGAATAAATTTGCACAACACTGGATCTTTATCTCAATTTGAATACATAAAAACCACAACTTCTGAAGATTCAATCAAGTCAATGATACAAAATGCTGCACCTGCTCTTCTAAAAATTCTCTGTATTTGGAGTTGTGGAGAAGTACATGTGAGGTATTTGGATTGAATGGAACTTGAATGTCCTCCAGTGGCATGGATTGTTGTCCAATTCTGATGATGCTATAATGATACTGAGTTTTCCAAGAGTCAATCTGTTAATCGCGGGGCTGCAAGGTCGTTAACTGTCACAGGATTAGAGCAGCCCACAACAGCGATTCGTTGGGCTTCCCAATCAGATGTATTGCAGAGGCTTCTCAATTCCAGACTCGAATGTCACACTCCAACTCCCACATTCATTGAAGATGATTGTAGCCACTTGGATTTTATGCTCCAGTCCATAATTCACAACAAATCGAGGATCGTAGCTCTCTTATGACCACTGCTGATGTCAAAGGTGTTGGCTGATACCACAGATTTCTTAAGGAGGTCCTGCATCCCTGTAGAGACTCTTTTGTTGCCCGTATCAACAAGCTTCTGATTCTATTCTTCTTCAAATCGGCCTCATATAAGTTGTGTGGGCCCACCCAAGATTTTGTTATAATTAATGCAAACCTGATGCTACCGTGATGTTTTAGGTAGTTGTCTTCTAATATCTCTCACACTAAATCTTGAGAATCGCACCAGTTGTATAATACGTCTCCAATCACCATGATGTTGCCTTCTTGACTTATTAGCCCAGATATGTGAATGCTGCTGTTGTGACAGTCAATGATGAGCCTCCAATTATGTTAAATGTTTGGGTTTGACTCTTGGTATTTTCAACGAACTTATTGCTTTTTGATGTGCACTGAAAACCGATCATAGAAATGTCTTCTAAACTTCAAATTTGTCTCAAAGAAACTTCAACGAATTTGACCAAGCAAACTAGAGTGGAAGTTTCCCCCATTGAAACTGCTTGACTCCTCCTTAACTCACAGCTAAATGACAAGATCAATGAATTCCAAGATATCAATAGTCAATTGCTTCCCACAGTGCTCTTTTAATAGTGCCTCCAAAGGTCCTTTCCATCCAAGATATTTGAATTTCAAACCGGGCCCTTAAGGAAGGAAAACAATAAATGTGGCCTCAAATGATTATTAATTTTATTCAACAGGCCCTTAATTTAATATTATTAATTCCCTTACATTAATTAATAACCTATGGGAATTAAACAGGTTATTAATTGAATCTCCTTTTTGCCTTTTTCAATTGGGAGAGGACATGGCAGTCTCCCCTTCCTGCAATTGCTTGCCCACAAGCAATTTTAGATTAGGATACTCCAAGATATTCTCATTCTCCCATGTTGAGGGATTGCCACTTCACCCATAGCCTTCTTCAAGATTTCAGGTTGCTCTGGAACAGCTAATGAGTCCCACATGGACATAGTTACATTCATTTTCTTCATGTTGTCCACAATATTGAAAGGCACTGCTGTGTGGATCTTCGGGTGTGCTTTCACCATTATGGGCTCAACTTCCTTGGGAGATCGACTCTCCTTGACTGGCATGGTGGGAGCCTTCTTTAGTATGGCACGAATAGATGGATGTGATGACTTTGTAGATGTAGTAGCTTTTCCTCCATCTTCTGCTTGCTCTATGTCTTGGGCTCTCCTCTGGGACCGAGTATTAGCTGCAATTGAAGACTCACCATTCATACCATTAAAGTCTTCACCTTGCCAGTTAGAGAACGCAGTCTCATTGGATTATGCATCCTGTTGGGGGGCTGACCCACTAGAAGATGCCTCTGATTGGATGTTTGAGGCATTTTGTGTCGTGAGTGCTTGGTTCACTAATCCATTCAAGCATGTACTCTAATTATGTTGTTGATTGCAGGGATAGCACCAATCAACCTCTGAGGCAAAACTATTTTGACTTGGAACCATATCCCTAACTGGGTTTGCAGAGTTGAGACGTGATGGGTTGTAAGACTGAAATGGCCTTTGATTGAAATTTTGCCTTTGCCCTTGATAATTTCCCTGATATGGTGGTCTCTTTGCTGATAGGATTGTCCTTGAGCTTGATACTACTAGTTAGGAGCTTGATTTTGTTGTTGGAAAGGTGGTCTGACCTCCTGATTCTGCTTTTTGATATTGGTCAACTCTTTGCTCATGGTCTGTAACAAGATTTTCATTTTTTGTTGACTATTTTGTAATAAGCTATTAGTTACTTGTTGGTCACTTGTCATCTCTTGCAGTTCTTGGGAAAAGCTTGCTCTTGATTCCTCATTGCTAGAACTAGCTTGAGGTGCTATGACAGTAGGTATAGGGGTGAATGGAGGAATATTCATAGGCATATTGGGCTGAATATCAAGGTAGAGAGGCATGGGTGGCCTTGGGCCTATCTTGCAGGCTTGAATTAGACAATTTTCTGCCTTAACAACTATATCAAAAGCTTGGGGCAGTGAGGTACCTCCCAAAGACTGGATCATGACAGATATATCACTATTTAGACTTTTCAAATAATATAGAAAAAGTATAATCCGCTGAGGGCCTTACAGAAATAGGAATCCTATTCCATGTCTCAAGGAATCTGTTGTTGAAATCTGTTATATTTTCCTGAGGGGCCCTTTTGATAGTAGTGAGTTGCTCAACCAGGGACAAATGATCTGACTTATCTTCAAAGTATCTGTTGAGGGAATCTCCAAGTCTGTCCCATGAATCAATGGAACCAACTGCTAAAGTTCTAAACCATTCTAGGGCTTTACCCTTAAAAGAGGCTGGTAACAACTTAGTAGCTACATCTTCTTCAGTGACATGGTGTATATTATAGATGGTATCCACATCTCTGACGTGTTCACAAGCTGTTGTATGGCTTTCACCTGTGAAATCAGACAAATTCTTGAGTGTTGCTAGTGGCACATCATGATGTTGAGCAAAATTTAATGGACTCCCCTGATTGAAGGGTACAAATGCAAACTGTCTTGCCATTATAGGAACCGTAATTTGTTTAACAATAACCATGTGGGTTGTATTTGGACTAGGGAGTGAAGCTGAATTTTCTAGTAACTCTTTGCTTAAAGACCTTCCTCTCCTAAAATGGAAAAGCAAGGGTCTCTCCTCTGAAAAAGGTGGTGTAGACTGTACTCTCCTTGTAGGGGATGTTTTTGAGATGATCTCCCTTTTCTTCTTGTTGGAGGCAGCTGCAAAAACTCAGAAGGCTTTGAACTCCTTGTTTCTATCCTTCTCCTAAACTTGAATAGGACTGGATCTTCTTGTTCTTAATACCAATGGAGTTGCCAGATATGCCTTAAAGAGAAACCTCTTCTAGGTCAGTACTATGTAATCAACATATCAGAAATAACATAGTTAAAAAATGAAACTTCTTTTTGTGGTCCCACCAAGCGTGCCAGAACTGTTATACACCAAATGTGCACCCTATTAAGCCCTTGGGCCTAATGATCTGGTATAACATGGGAATCACTTCTAGGTTGTGGGACCTATGCTAAATAAAGTGAAACCTCCAGATTCTAGGTTGGTTCCTCTTGGATAATCACCTATTTTGCTATTTAAGCTAGAAAAGTAAACTTGGGAGGAAAAGGGATAGAAGGATAACTGAAGGGAAATAAAGCAAAACTTTAACCTACAAGGTGATGCACCGAAAGTGACATGAATAACAACACAATGACTAAGAACTAGCATGAAATTCTTGAATCTAAACAAGCACAACTTCCTGAATAGGCTTGCATAAGTATTTCATAGACAGGTCTAAGATGAAAAGAGGTTATTCAGGGAAAGAGAAGATTTCACAAACAATAGCATATTCAAGGAATAGACACGGACTATGACCTGCAAACAAACATTCACTCCAGCAAATAGGCACAGGAACGAGGCAAGATAATAGGGAATGAACAAAATTCACAAGATTATCTAAATCAATCACTCACAGTAGTGCAAAGAGATGCAGAAAGAAAGAGGGCTCAAGAACTCCAAGATTTCTCTAATATTAGCCACTATATTATGCTTCAAATAAGAGAAATACAGACAAGAAGACCTAGGGACAAAGAAAATGTCACAAAAAGCCTTTGCATAATCTGAATTCCAATGAGAAATTACAAAGAGATGAAAACCTGGGGGCAGAGAGAATGCCACAGAAAGTCTTGCATAAGCTGAAAAACCTCACTACAAAAGCTCCTAAAAACACTTATATACAACCTCCCCTAGCACACAGGCTTGGGAGTCAATCCATCCGATCAGATTAGGGCAGAATTAGGATTACAATAGATATCTATTAAACAACGCAGAAACCCTAAAATAGTCTTGTCTGCCCATTAATGCATTTGGGAAATATCTTAGAAGATCATATTAGTCTCGAAGATATCTCCCATCGCCATTAATTCAATAAGAATAAGCGGCGGACTCATCTACCTTGTCTGAGACTTGAAAGACTACGCCACTGCCATGAAACCCTGAAATCATATTTGAATAACAACGGTTACAGGTGGCGCGGAAATTCTCATCAACGACTCAGAAAAAGACTTGGTTTCCTATTTAAAACGTAGCCGTAGATCTTTATCTTTATCTTTATTTTGTCTTCGAACTCAGATCTGATTCAGACACGTGGCACCCTGTTGCATTGCCTTGAACGATAACTTCCTTCATCTTCCTCTTTGAGGCAAAGTGTTGACCGTCAAATCGAAAGGAACTTGCCTTATCATTATCTTGCCTTTGCCTCAAAGATATTTGTCGTGCATCTTGGTCATTGAGGCTTAACGCCGACCTTTGCATCTGTCTCTTGTCTAATCTTTGCCTCTAACTTGCCTCTGACTCATCTTTAACCTCGGGTACCTGAAATCCTTCGTATCTCCAAGTCGCTAGATAATGGTTTTAACTCTAATTTTATCACGAAATTAAGCGACAACCGCAAGATCCAACCCTGATCAACTCTATATCAACGATCTGCGCTGAATCTCGAGATGCATTGGCTGACTTTGACTTAGCGCTAACCGTAGATCCTTTCTTCGAGCAACGGCCACGATCTCTATCTTTGCAAACTTGACTTTAACATTGAGCTAACCGTGCTTGACTATGGTCAAATCTGGAGATTCAGAGACTGAAGAAAACTCCAAGTCGCTAGATCAATTCACTAACCCCAGAGTTTATTCCGAGATCTAGCACCAGCCACAGGATCATCTCAGCATCGACGGCTCACATTTTAACCTTGGCTAGTCCATTTGACTTTACTTGACTTGATCTTAACTCAGGTCTATATGGAGATCTGGAGATAAAGCAACCGCCAAGTCGCTGAATGAATTCACTAACCCTAGTCAGATTTGGAGAATTGGCGCAGACCACAGGATCAAAACTGCATCGACGACCCTCGCTTGATCTCGAAATAAATAGTCTTAACTTGAGTCTATCGAAAGATTCAGAGATAAAGCAATCTTTGAAGAAGAATTGAACTAGACTTTAACTCTGATTAATTCTGGAGATCCAATGACAAGGCTATCTCGTGATCTCCGAATGAAATAGCTAACTCTGGTTTGATCACAAGATCTGGTGACCACCATAGGATTAGAACTTGGTCAACGGCTTGCGCTGAGATCTCGATCAACGGCTCGCGCGTAATCTCATAAGACTTGCCTTAACTTTGGTTCTATTTGGAGATCACGCGACAAGCTTACCTCTGAATCACTAAATAAACCCAACTTGACTTGGCTCGACCACAGGTTCCATTACGAGATCTAGCGCCATCCACAAGATCAATGATTGTGCTTAATCTCCAGATCTTTCATGGCTTAAGCTTTTCCTTGCGAGATCAGGAGATAACCGTCCGATCAAAAATGCATCCACAGCCTGCGCTGAATCTCGACATCTTAAGAGCATATTCTTTTTCTTTTAGAGATCACGAGACAAACATAAGAGGTTAAAGCGCACATGACTAAAAAGATACTTAAGTTACTCGGAAAAGCAGCTTGAAAATAGAACAAGTCATGTAGGGTTTAGGGTCTAGGCATGAATTAGGTTTTCAAGACATGAACAAAGGCTTAAACCAGGTCTAGAAATATGCAAAGAACAAGGCAAAAACCAAAACGCATGAACAGAAACTATACAAGCTGGGCTCTACCCTTGTGGGAGCCTCATTTACTCTTGTAGCCAAATTTTGACAGGATGGGAAATTTGGGTAACACTAATATGGAGATTGACTGAGAATATTTGCTGCCATCTTGTAAGCACTCATTACAGTGAGTAATTACGTTAATAAAACAAGTAGTTAACAAAATCAGTAACCGTCGTACCTACTCATGTGATTTTATTCATATTCTACTGAAGTTGTTTTTTCGTTTAATATGGTAGTCATCTCAGAGGTAGATTTTTAATTATCTTTGAAATTCTTAATGGAAATGTTAGCTCCAAAATTTGCACCCAAATGCTAAGTCCTGAAACTTTAGCAATTTTGGAGAAACATGGGAACAATCACAAGCCTGTGGGTAAACTTTTAAGCATGACTGAACCTCCGGGTTCTAGGCCAGCTCCTATTAAATATAACTTGGTATTTCACCTATTCTAATAAAACTGGAAACTTGATAGAAAAGGGATAAGAAAATTTAAAGTAGATAACTTGGATAAAACAAAAAAAAAAGAGGTGATACACCAAATAATTCTTCCAAACTGATACTGCCATATCTAGCATACTTGGGCTCAAAAAACCCAGCTATAAACACAACTCAAATTTTACCCATACTTCTACATAAGCATTTCATAAAGAAGGTGCAAATGCTCATAAACCCAAGAAGGAAAATGAAAGTTTCACAATTGGATGTTGTTTACATCACTCACACAACTATATAACTTGCAAAAGTATGACATCCTGTCCAAAGTTGCTGAAAGTGATAAATGTAAGAGGAAATACATGGGATTTCACAGAAGCACTTAACCATCTATGCTCCACACACAATGAAACAAGCCTTGAGAAGATAAAATCACTTAAATATATTGAACAAATGATGCTCATAACAGTATACAACTCTGAAACTGAGTTACAAATCTCATCAATCCTGTTAAAAGAACCTAAAACAGGTTACAATACAACATGGAAGAATGGTAAGAACTCCCTCAAAATGAAGTCTCAACCCATACTTATGCATTTTTCAGCCAACTGCACCATCAATGCAAGCAATAACTCCTGGGTCGGATGCAGGGAAAAAAGCCACCTTTGAACCCTTCAAAGGACTTCAAAAAGGTATATAGGTGCCCCCAAAGTCATCCCTCATCAATACCATCATAAATACCCTCCATAAATGCAGTCTTATCCTTCAAACAGGCCCATAAATGACTCTGGACAGTAATAACTTCTTGCAGACCTCTATAACTGCACCTTGACCTCTTTACATGAGTCACAATTTGACTTTCCAACCGAAAATGGACTTAGATATTTAAATTTGCATCTTTAATAATAATTAATCAATTTATAAATCATCAATTAATTATTTATTAATTACATCATTGCAAACTTTAAATCAATTTTACATATTTATTAATAATTAACTGATTTATAAAGATCAATTAATTAATAATAGCAATATTGCAAAAATCTAATAACTCATTTAATAACAATTATTAGTAATATAATAATATATTACTTAATTTTAAGTAATATTTAATTATATTACTTAAAATGTTATATTGAAATTGAAATATTAAATAATATATTAATATGTTACTTAATATAAGTAATATATTAATACGTTACTTAATATTGAAAGGTGAATGAGTTAGACTTTTATGTTTTCAAGCTTTATAAAGAAAAGACATAAAGCTATTCATTTTCCAAAATGAATACAAGGCATTTAAAAAACTTTGGAAAAAGCATAACCTAAAAGTCTTACGTTCCAAAACAGAAGGCATTTCATTTTCATTTGTTTGATGTCTTTTGCTGAGAAGAGCACAACAGCTGAGAAGGAGGGTTTGAAACCCTAAGGAACCGCCATGAATGAGGAAAAAACACTGCGCCATGAATGTTGTTTGAAATCTCTTATTCGTGGCCTTGCTAAACACTTGATTTGGAGAGGAAATCTCTCTTTCGTGGCCACCATTCCTGGAAAGACTACCTCTTTGCTTTTGGTTTGGCATATTTCATGGCTGCCATGGAAGAATCTCTGGAGTTTAACTACAAAATGTCTCAAAAACGAGTAAAAGACTACTTTGCTTTGTTCTGATAGACTGTAAGCTTTATTTTTTTGAAAACTTATGATTCATTTTGAATCATACTGCTGTTTTGTAGATGAAAACCGCCACTTACTATGGAGGAACGTTTTTCATAAAAATGCGATCATTTCCTTTTATACTATGTTGGCTTTTCTAGGTAAAAAACGTGGCTGTTATTTGATAGATATTTCTAGAAATCTGCATCTCTTGAATACTACAATGAAAACGTGGGTTTCATTAAAGAAGAAATATGGCTTTACTTGTTGTAAAAAGAAAACTTGTTGTTATGGACTCTGTTTGATATTTGTTGTTGAATCCCTTTAACATTTTCAAAAAACACATGGCTTCAACCTGTTGTTCCTCTGAGAATCTGAATCTGGGCATAAAAATCTCAAACTGGGTGTATAAAAATGTGGCTCTATTCTTGAAAGAAATGCGTTTTTTCTGTTGTTGTTCTGATAAAAATCATTGATTTTTTCCAGAATAATTATGAAATTCTAAGATTGATCTGAAAATCTGTTCTTAGATGAAGACATGGTAACACTTGAAATAAAAACTCACTTTGCAACCTTTCATTAAAATTCTGAAAACATATAATGACTGTTGTAGCTTTAAACCTGGAAGAGTTAATTGATCTGTCTTGAAAGGTTATGAGACCTCTGAAATTTCACTAAAAAGTCCTCTTGTCCAGATCTGGTTTATTCTGGAAGTAAAAGACTTCCTCTTGCTATGACTTTAATGCTAGTTGTGTTGGGACCTTGCTGATATGTTTGAATTGCTAAAAATACCATTCTTGCTGATGCTTTCCAATCAGAAATTTATTCTGAAATTACTTTAGAAGTTGGCTCCTTCATTGTTTTTAAACAATTCAACCACTACTCCTTCCTTTATATGAAAAAGTGATTCTATCTGCAACCAATCTTGCAAATGCCCCTTTAATGTTTCATATGAAATAGATTCGCAGCTTTAAATCACATGTATATCTGATTCTTCTTTCTTATGTATATTTCCTTGTAACTGAATCCATCTATTACTGATATGCTGGGCTCAAACCCTTGTGGGAGCCTCATTTACATCCACATATTAGTTATAGATGAATTAAGACCTGCACATGAAACAAACACATTAGTGATAAAATCTCCTTTGCTTTGATGATGATCTTGACTGTTCCTATGTAGGTAGGGTATGAAAAATAGTATGAGTGCATTGCACATAGTATCAGGAACAGACATTGCTTAGATCTTTTAAGATCTAACCCATTTCATCTCTTTTTTCAGGACCTAGAATACTGGGACAGAAACCAGGCACGTGGCAAGATAGCCTGAGAAGATCTACACCAGCCATATACCCCCGGAGCTCGCCCCGGGTGGGGTTTCCGGTTGCTAGTTTTACCTTTTTTTTTTTTTTTTAAACTCTGGAAATTTCATTCTTTTCGCGATACGACCCTCCGATTCTTCATTTTTTTCCCTTTCGTTTCAAGCTCGCACCCCGGACCCGCGCGACGAG
>MU225300.1:1649559-1660597 GCA_018584345.1 Thuja plicata | reverse complement strand
AATAAATGTCCACGTAGCACTTGTGACTGACTGGCATCCTCTGAAAAGCGGCCATTAGACTATCCGGATGGCTAGATAGGCTAATCAGGCATAAAATTGCATTACTGCAGAGAAGGGGACATTACAAGATCTAACCTATTTCATCTCTTTTTTCAGGACCTAGAGTCTACGGACATACTGGGACAGAAACTAGACACATGGCAAGATGGCCCGAGAAGATCTACACCAGCCATATACCCCCAGGCAATGACTGGCCCCTTAATATTTTTATGCATTTATATTACCTTTTCATATTTCCCTCTATATAGAAATAGTTGAGATCACTCTCACGGTCTTGTGTGAGAGGTTTATATTCAGCAGATTACATTTCATTTCAATTGTATAAAAAGATGCAATCTTTTATGTTTTGAATACAACTGAAACATTTGAACTGAAAACTTGTACTTGTAATCTTTGCACTGAATCTGATAAAATATGTACCTCTTTCACTTGATATGTTTAATTTTTACTATGATGCAATCAGTAGTAAATAGTAACATGAAATAATAAAGATCCAAATAACATAGAGAGGAGTATCCATCTCAACTCTTTTTCATTGGATCAATTCTTAAATATGTCACAACATCATTTGTACCTAGTTACCACATCAACACGTACAGACTAATCCTTTTCACATATATCCCCAATTGAATGTGAAAAGTACAGTTAGCAATTCTCTTCATCATATGTTCGAGGGATGATTGTGGAACCATGTTACACCTTATGCCAAGAACTTCATTTATTAAGCATATAAACTTGGGTATTAAGCACATATTCTGCACATTATCAAAGTGCACATATATACATACACGCATGAATATCAAATATTGATTTGCACCCAATCAATTCTAAGATTACATTTTGTAAGAAAAAAGAAATCCAACAGTGCTTAGCTGTCAGAAAACTCAGCAGAAAAAGCGGACAAATGAATATATTTCACAACTCAAAAAAGTTATTATATATTCCACAATACAAACATGGATCAAAAGACTTATTTGCTCAAAGCTTGTTTTATTAGGATGCCCCAAAGTCTTATACGTAAATAAACATAACAAAAGAATTGCTAAACCATATTATTTCACAAACAAGATATCTGCATACCACAGATCCTTTGAGCTGTTGCTAAAGAAAACCAGTTCTCGCCCTGGTCACTATCAGCAACTTCCTCTTCATAATCCTACATAAAGGACATGACGACATCAAAAGTAAGAATAAGATCATGTTTTCAATGAACCGACACAGAAAAAAGTATAAAACATTATAATAAACTTGAATATAATATGATATAAACTGACAACTATCAAGGTATGGCTTCAAATTGTTCATCCTGAGGTATCTTCTATTTTGGAAAAGAAATCACCAATGGAGCAGAGCTTTTGGAAATTATCATTTCATACTAATTTTTACCAAGTCATTCCAGTAATGCATAGTCTAGCACTCTTGGCAACTTTTTATCGTTGTAGATTGAGATAATAGCATGAGTATTGTCTAAATGAGCAAAAAAATTGTTTTAGAAAGATAAACTATGACACGTCAGAATTAAATGTTTGAATATATCAAGCAAGATGGATATACATTTGGTATGCTACTATCTAACTTATTGCAATTCGAGCAAAGTTGGTTGCAAGAAAGTAGTATTCCCTTGAAGAACTTAACCCCACGTTGGACCATCAGCAAAAGGCATATATAGAGGCCAATATCCGGTGAAGGTTAAAGATTCTCATTGCACAGCTAAGGACTAACTCACAAGACTAAAGGTTCTCATTGCACAGCTGAGGACTAACTCATAGCAGGGAGGTGGAAAAGGACAAATGAAGTTTGGGAAGAGAGGGTTTGTATCTTGTGCACAATGAGGGCTGTGGAAATTGAAAAGCACATTATTTTAGACTGCAACTTGTGTACAATGACATCAAGATCACCTACAGAAGTAGTTTAACAACAAAAGATTTTAAAGATTTATTCAACGAAGATTGGGTGGAGAGAACAGAGAGCTCATTATTAAAATAAATTGTAGAAGGTTTGCAGGCTAATGGAGAGCTCAAGATGTAATAGTGGGGTATACTATCCCATACGCTATCTTTGGCCTCCTCGACATTAAAATTTTTCTATTCTATTCTGTTTTTCTTTAGTGTTTTCTCTGCTTCTTTGCATTTGGCCTTTGGCCATTTTTATTCACGAGTAAAGCTTTTAAAATCATCCAAAAAACAATTAAGTTAAATGAAGTTGAAAAAATAATTGGAGTGTAAATTACCTGGTGTAACTCCATTAGTTGTTCAAGACAATTACTTAGCAAAACCTTCTTTATGCACAGCTTCCCTATAATGTACAAAACATATTCCATATTATAAATCAAGTGCAGCAAAAATATGTATTCCATTTTTACAAACTAATCAAGTAATCTGGTAAAAAACTATTAAACTTGTTATCATAGCACCATACAAACAAAAAGATGAGAGTAACAAAGAGCTATTCATATAACAAAAAGTTAAGATTGAGTAATCATAAAACAACAAAGAAACAATAAACTTTCAAATTTTACACCAAAAGCTAGTATAACTCATCAGATTATCCTTTCCACTAAAACAAAACACAAATTAAAGTTTAGACACATCCACAACATATGAACTTTGATGGTTTAATTATAGAAAAATAAACATGGAGCTATAAATAAAACAAAAATATAAGACTGAGTACAGTAATCACAAAACAACCAATATAATAAATATTAAAAATTATAGTTTTGAATTCAGAAACTCTGAGGATACAAGAAGCTATTATAACTCATTAGATTAACTTTTCCACTAAAACCAAACACAAAATTAAATTCTAAACACATCCGCAACATATAAACTTTGATGGTTTAATTATAGAAAAAATAATGGTTAAAATCTATGTATAAAAATGAAATCAAAAAATTAATTGTGGTATTTAATATACATATTTGTCTGAAGATAAAAACTAGTAAATTCTCAAACAGAGACTGAATTGGCATTGATTCATACCAAACTTTCAGATTGAATCATTTCCACAAAATAGTCCCTTCTAAAATAAAATTTATGGATCTTGTTTTAGTACTTGATTCATTAAAGTTTTAAATTTGACTTCCACTAGCTACCTCTTACAGAATGACTCATTTATAATTTATAAGCAATGTTCCATAGGGGGACATGGGGGCTATGTACCTAGACTTGAGCATAGCGAGACGATGATCGCACCCATTTATCATTTTTTTTATTCACAAAAATGGACATTAGATCCTGTCCTTTTGCATTAAACCAAAAACCCACAAAATTGCAAAATCTTTATTTTCTTGGCATGGTAAAAACCAGAATATTCCAGGCCAGCAAGGAAAAAAGGATTACACAAGACAAGAACACATCCCATGCCCTATTACATATGTATGCATTCCAAAGATGCAAGGACTCCTCGAAAACATCCCCTCACCATCCTCTCACCTGCCAAGTTTAGAGGAAATGTCTCGGAAACTTCAAAGAAACGGAAAAGAATCTTGGGACAACCAGGATCAGACAATCAGCTGCCCCCCATTGAAAAAGATAGAATTTAAAAAAATCAAGAAAAATCTTTTAAAATTTAAAAAATACCTAGTGCTATACACTCTTGTAACACATACAACAGCAAATGCATGTAAAATACCTTTCCAAATCTCATTTCTAATTTTAATATGTAATGTCCCGTTCCGCATAGTTGCTCCTAGAGGACTTATTGGCCTATTTAATTCCGATAGGCTATAGTCGAGTTTAAGGGAATTAATTAATTTAATTATTTAATATTATCCTCCAAAAGTGAATCGTACAGGTTAATATTATTTAATTATTTTAATTAAGTATAAAAATGACTTTAATGGTTAATTGAGTAAAAATTTAATAAAGTCACTTATCATTATTTCCCTCAAATTCAAGTTAAATTAAAAAGAGAGGGAAAATCAGAAGGCAAAGAAGAGGGAAAGCAAAGAGTTGCCTGCAATATTTCTAAAAGAGCAGCTTGGGCTTCATTTGAAATATGCTTGGTTATTTTCTAACTCCCTCTTGGAGATTTTCTCGAAGCTGCCATTGGACAAAAACCCTGAGGGTACCCTGCTTTCGATAATGCAACTGTCTGCCCTAGCTAGTTGCAAAAAATATCATTTTGGTATTTTGCAGTGCTTTCACTATGGTATTGGTCAAATACTAAATTTGTAAAGTCTGCTTTGGAGACAAATTTACAAGAGTTTGGTCATTTCAAAAGATTTTAATTATGTGTGCTTTGCCTGCTGATATCATTCTTGAGAAATTTCTAAATATTTTAAATGGTGCAAAGTTTAATATTTATTATTGAAAATTATATTTTTGGGCAACATGGAGTTCCTTTAAGCTGGGCGACTCATTATTTTAAGACATAAGGTATGATAAGGGGACGGCTTCGAATATTATTCCTAGAGCTTATTATAAGCATTGGGAGTTGAATATGCATTCATGGGAGCATCTCATTTGGTGTATTTTTTCTAAGGCGAATGGCTACAGCAGCATATCAGCGGTATTGAAACCTATGTAAGATGTAGTTGGGGAGTCAAGTGTTGCTCATATTTCCTTTGGCACGTGTGTATCTCCTCATGCAGGTGTTACTAGTGGGTGTGGGAACTTGATTGGGAAGGGTTTTCCTCTGTCGTGAATCCTTGTCAATGGCGTGAATTGTGTCACAACTCAGCAGTTCACTGCCTACTCGTGTAAAGCTTCACTCTAGTTTGCGTGCAATGGTGCTTCTCCTCTAGACGTATGAAGAAAAATTGATCCTCGACATTGTATTGCTAAATAAATGCCTTGTGCCTCTAAACACAGGCATTTATATCTCTTCACCAATCTTTCTTGCTCCTGACCAGCATTACTATGCATAGGGAGAATTAAGGGTGCAAAGTCATTTGTCTCTGCTTTCATAAAACTCTACGAAATGATTCATTTTTTGAGATATTAGTATTTGTTTCAGAACTGAAAATTTCTGGAACTAAGAACAATATAGACTCTACACATCTTTCATATTGGTATTCTTCCTCTGTTGTTTATATTTGTTTATCAATGCATTCCATGAAAGTAAATAAGCTAACAACAAACCAAACAAACTTGCACATCTGGAAATATTTGTTTAAGCAATACAGAGTGAAAACCAAACAGCAGAATATAACTTTGAGGTGAAACTTCTAGAACTTTTCAAGCAGGGTTTTTACAATGGTATCAGAGCTGGTTTTCCTGTCATCTTATCTCTGAGTTAGAGAGAATGGAAGTACTATAACAAAGAATAAAGAAAACAATGACTCAAGTTCCTGAAAATGAAACAGCTTCTAGAATACTGCAAATTCATCAATGTTCACTGTACAGCAATGGTGCAATCAGTCCTAATTCTTCTACAGGAGGTAGTGAACACAGAGAACTGAATGTGGGTGATATAGGAGACCCTACAGCTGATTTCTAACTAACCTTCATGCAGAACACCAAACAACAAATCAGCATATGGCACAGCTGATGGATATGATGTCCCAAACTATGATCAAAAGGAAAAACAATAACAACAATCATGGTGAAAACAATGGAGGAAACGATGTCCAAGGTGATAATTTGGTGAACAATGGAACAACAAATCAATGTACATTAGCAACAATTGCAGACCGTTGATGCTAGTCTTTCCACCTAGAGTTCAGCCTCAAGCTGGAAATGAGCCCACATTAACTGATTTGCAAGATCAATTTAGACAAGACTGAGTTGATGCAGGCCTGTAATTTCAGCATGATATTTCCCTTCAAGATTATATGGATCTCGGGATTTGGCATATGCCCAATACAATCAGTACAGAGCATCATAATGATTTGTAGACAAAGATTGGAGAACTTAGCCCCCTGTCTTTGATGATTCCAGCGAGACTACTGCAAGAGGGTGGGATCAAAAGGTAGAAACTAGTCCCTAATTTTTAATGTTTAAAACTTAGGGATAACCTATCAAAATTTAATGCTTTAATCTCAAGGCACGCTTTACAAAGCTAAATCTCATAGGCGTAAGGTTGTATGTAGCCTTGGTCGTTTTTTCCCGCTTTTGATTTATCAAGTTCCAAGCTTTTGTTCAAGTTTTTGTTGCCCTTTTGCTCAATTTCGTGTTTTGGGTCAGCCTTTGCAAGTGAAGTCATTGCAAATTTATGTTTTATAAAAGATACTTGCAAATTGGTTTTCAAAACCCAAAAGAAAATTATTGTTCTATTAGAAGTCATTTGCGAAACTTGAAACTTGTTCTTAGAAACCCGAAAATGTACTTTATGTCTTTTTGTTAAGTTATAAAAGCTTGCAAGTCGGCTCTTAGAGCCCGAAATACAAGTCTCCATAATTTTCTAACCTACAAACTAACTTGTAAATGCACCTCATAGTTCTGATTTCAAGTAAATTTCAAGTTTAAAAAGATGCTTTTGTTAAGTCGGGTTTCATACCCGAAATTACAAATGTTTCATTTATAAACTGTCTTTGACCTTTCAAAATCCCACTACAGGTCATGATATTTGTTTTTCGGGTGGTCATACTCGAATTACAAGTCAAAGCTTATATTAAATGGCGTGTAACTTGTAAGTAGGGTTACAAAACTAGAATACAAGTGATAGATTCTTAAAAACATCCAACCTGTAAAACAATTTGAAACCCATGAAGCTTGCGATGTATTTGATTCAAATCCAGCCAAAACTGGCTCGCATTTGTAGTGAATGAGATTGATTCATAATCAAACCCTGACTCCAAAAATGGCTTCATCGATTCATGCATCAAAATCTGAGTTCTTTTTGCGTTTTAACCTCAAACGTTTTGAGCCCCGAGTTGCGATTTGGCTGTGATGACCCCTTTTTTTTAGCAGGTATTGGCAGTAGCTTGGTCGGCTCATCATTGTGACCCTCGTGAGCTGATGCCGGGTTTTGAGGGTCCCAATTGACAGACTTGATATTTTTAGTAAGTCTGGACTTACTATTTTTAGTAAGTTAGTTGGGTCAGTTTCCATTTCTGGCAGGGCAATATCGGCAGTGGTTAGTACTCCAGGCGATATTCAGTTTGCGCAGTGCTTTGGCTGGGGACTTACTATTTATAGTAAGTCTATTTTTGGCAGTTGTTATTTTTGGCGCAGTACAGTTATAGGCCATGAGATCAGTCGCTTCAACAAGCAATGCAGGAATCATCATCAGAATCATATTTGATAATTAATGGTATTAATTAATAACGACATGTTATTAATTAATGGTATTAATTAATAACGACATGTTATTAATTAATAAAAGGTTATATTATTATAATAATAATACTTTATTATTATAATGATTTAAGAAGTTGATATTATAATGGATGGTTAACTGATGATAGTTTTGGAAACTATTGCATCCGAGGTATTATAAATACAAGCTCATTTGTGAAGCTAAGGATCGAATATTGATTATTGAAATTGGTCTTGGGAATTGTTCCTAATAATCTGAGCCCTAGCTGAAGGGTCAAATTAGTTGATTGAAGACTGATTCTTCTTCATCTAATCTTCAATCAATTTCTATTGTATAATCGATTTCATCCTTCCTACGTGCTGATGTATACGTAGAGGTTTTGAATTCTTCATCGAATTCTATTGAACTGTGGCTCGCCAAAGGAGTCGGTTTCATGTTTTAAGAAGTGCAAATGAGACAATGAATCACATTGGATGTGGATGACGCTGGAGGTCATTCAGAAGATAGAGTGATTGTGTTTATCACTCTCTTCGTAGAGGAAGGCAGCCTTCCCATTTTGGACGCTACATTGCATGTCGCGGCGAGCATAGAGGAACCACCCACACAGGTTGAAGCCAGTCAGACTTGCGGCTGGTCTGAAGCTGCCGTAACTCATTAAATAATGGCTGGGAGCCGTGGCATCAATTCAGACGCCTATCACCACCACATACGTCCAACACTCCTTGCTAGCAGTGCGTGGTGTATTGTTGAGACAATCCTGCTGTCACCGCGGCTAGCAATATAGCCAGGCGGATTTAAATCAGGTTCTTTACTTTTTTAAGAAAATAAACAATACCATTGCAATGCATTGTAATATTCCGAAATTGAATATTAATCAGCTCTAATACAGAGTTTCAGATATCTATTTCGAAAATTCTTAGATTTGTCAATATATGCATGCTGATTAATTACGAAAGTTCAAGAAAAGTGATTGAAATATGGGTTTAGTAATTTAAACATCTCCATAGAAGGGAAAGAGACTCAATTACAGTTGATTTGCTATAGAGAGCCAGTCAAGCTCATTACATTGGCATTTTTAGGGCTTTCTCCATAACATTTTTCTCTTTAAAACCCACCTTTCCCCTTTTCCAACTCACATCTAGCAAAATGGTGGCATTTTTTGTTCCAAAAAAAGTTGCCTTATATTTTTGGCTACTTAATGTGTGTGTTTTAAGGCGTTCGAGCCACATATGCTCTTCCATAATTTTTGTTTTGTAGGCTCTCCTCATCACCATAATCCATAAACTATGCCAGCATTTTCCATAATCCATAAACTATGCCAGCATTTTTCATTTATGTATTTTTGGAGGTTCTCCTCATCACTGATCTTTCAGAATAGGGTGTTTTGAGACGTGTTTTTGTTTTCATACATTGTCATGTATATTTTCCCCACTGCAAACGCGTCTTTCTAGCTCAACTATACATTTTTCCTTTTCCCAATCTTATGCTTAAAAAAAAAAGCAATGAAGTTGTGACAGTGAACATGAAGAGCAAAAGGAGCAATAATCAAAGCATGCTATTAGCAGCAAAAATAGTAGAGATTGCATCTTTTTGATAGTCAAGTGAGCAAAGATGTCAAAAGATATATAACAGTCTCAAGTAAGGCTCCTTGAGAGAATGGATAAGGGAATAAGGTTTTTGAGATTGACATGATAAATCATAGTTGCAAAAAGAGAGCAGCCCAGTACCAAGAGCAGTCCCTTAGGATGAAGAGACATTGTTCCACAGTGATGACAGTGCATTAAGTAATAAGAATCAAAGGCTGAAGATAAAGACAAACGCATTAGTGAATGGATGTTGTATAGTAATGATAGTAAAAATCAGTGCTATGCATTAACAAGACTGATGGTTCAAGAGGCATGAATTGAAAATGCAAGGGTTGTTAATATGATGAAGACCCCATGACAGAGACTGGTTGTAGAAGTCAAGAAACACGTCGAGGCTGAGTTACAATACAAGTCACAGGAATATCAAAAGCTTACAGGTCAAGTCAATGGAAGTCTTGCCAATATTTGCGAGTTGTGAATGAAAGAAAAAGATAGTAGGGATCAACAATGTTGATGATAGTGATGACAAAGCTACATGCTAAGAACATAGGAATATTGTCATAGAGTGTAATGTCCCCATTTTTAGCAGGTCATTGAATTGATGGTGCCAGGTCATTATTGCGATCCCCGTAGTCTGGCGAGGTGTTTAGAGGGTCATTGGTGTGCACTTACTATTTATAGTAAGTAAATGGATAGTTCCGATGAGCTCAGATGAGTTAGAGGAGTTTAATGATGCTCTCAGTTTTCATTTCTGGCTTCCGGTTTGGGCTCCAAGAATCTTGGAGAGAGCATCTATTTTTCGTAAGTCATCCCCGTCAGGTTCATTCGTCATCTTTCAACATCAGGATCACTCCTATGCAGACAGAACTCGATTATGACGCTTCTTCAATTGTTTTCGCAAGACGGGTGGATTATTATTATTATTTAATTAAATTTGCTAAGGTTGCCATTATTGTGGGTATTATATGCTTGGCACCTTAGTGTTATAGCTCGTTGGAACCAGGATGAAAAGTTTTAAATCTTGGGCACAAGAAATAGGAACTTTGTGTGTCATAATTTCATGATATTGATGAAAAGGTCATTTTTGGAGCCAAATGAGTTAATAAATTATATTACTCAATATGTGCCTAAGTATAAAAAGTGTTTTAAGTGAAAAGTGTGTGAGAGAAGAAACTTTTTAAATATAAAAGCAATGCTTTGTGAAAGGCAATTCATTCATGAATATTATTTGCTTTGAGAATTATGGTGTTGAGGGTTTTGAGATTCCTCTTTCTTGGTAGATGCCAAGTTCTGAAAATGTCATGCAATTGAGGCGCAAATCTCAATTGGCATCTGCACTTTGAGTCACTTCTTCTAGTGGTGAATCGGGTATGTGAATAGCAGCAAACTAAATCATTTTGGCTTATTATCTTTTATTGTGTGATGAAGTTCTGGATGGAGAACGAGGGTTTGCTGGGTTTTGAGAATTGAGACGGAAAACTCAATTTTTCTTCTACACTTTGAGCCGTTGCAATATATGGTGAATTGTGTTAATTTTCTGTGTGTTGGAAAAGACTGAATTCGAGGAGCTGAATCCTCTTTCTTCTGCTGTGCGTTATTGCAAGCTGGTACGTGTTTCTTTGAGGTTGTGATTCACATACAAGGCTGAGAATTTCTTTCCAAAGGCTGTGTTTACTGTTGAAGAGGCTATGCTAACAATATAGGCCAATGGCTTGCATTGTGGGGGTTGTGTTAATCACATTAAGGCTGGCGACATTTATCAGGGAGCAGTGATCAATGCTCAGCTGCAATCAAAATGCTTGGAGGCCACGTCACATACAAAGGAGACTGCGAAATATAAATTGAGGGTTGTGTATACATGTCTGGAGTCAGCGTATTGTTTGGGTATTGGCAGCATTGAGGAAAAGCAATAAGAATTCATCTGAATAAGGTACCCATTAATGGATTTGAAATCATTATTCTCAGCCTTTGGCATTTGAATGATTGATGTAATTGCAACAGTTAATAGTATAATTGCAGAAGTTTACATTGTAGTAGAATTTGTATCAATTTCAAAAGTTTTATATTTACTTGCAAGGATCCAAATTATATATATTGCGGATTTAGTGATGCATTTGGAATTTCAAATATTTAATGGCACTGGAATTAGAAATTGAAAGTTATCGCTGCAAATGATATCGTTAGAGTAA
>MU225300.1:1578200-1643589 GCA_018584345.1 Thuja plicata | reverse complement strand
CCAGTAGTCCTCAATATGATGTACATGCCTGTAAGGACTTCCATAAGCCATTCGAATCTGTTGGTTGGGATCAAAACTCTGCCTTCCCTCGTAAAGAGCTAGAGCATAGAGTTTCAACTCTTCATCTACCATCGCCATGACCGCCAAAGAACTGCAACTGTCGGCGCCCGCCTGAAGTGCGAAAGTGACCCCCTGCTTGTGTTTAAGTCTTTGGATCTTGTTGAAGTGACCCAATTGTCTTGCTACTTCCATTACTACTAATCTGTTGGGCGGATACCTTGGTAGCTTCATCGGACAACAAGTGCTGCCCGCTATTCGGATGTATGTAAATTTCTGGAACTGGATATACCACCATCCGTACCTTTTGACCAACTTCTCTGCCTCTGGGGATAATCTTCTTTGGGGAACCCCTTGTAGCGTCCTTACTGTTTTCATGGAAAAGGTATCGTAGAATGTTTTGAAATATTTATTGCGATGGAGGTGGAGTTGAGGGTAACACTCACGCACCAAGTACTGACCGTGTTCCTTGGCCACTTCGCCCAAAGCCTTGAGTCCTAGATACTGGAACATGCCAGCAATCATGTAGAACAAGTAAGACCCCATGTAGAAAGTCTTTGAATTATGCACTAACCTCAACTAGAGGTCTAAGTTCTCGCTTATTATCTGGGCCCAGTCGAACATCACACCCTCATTTGAGATCTTCTCAATGAAATAAAACATCCAAGGCTCGAGCAATCCTGCCTGTGGGATTCCCATTACCCTGCTCAACATCAGGATCAAGTCGCCATATTCCTCCTTCAAGCCTGTTCTTGTAAACCTTGGCAACTTCGAGTGCCTCTTCCTAGGCTCTTTTAGCCATTCCTCAAATAGGAGAGCAGAGTAATGAGCAACGTTGTCATTGTAGTGCTTGACTGCCTAATCTCTTGTCATGAAGATGCAGATTCGGTGGTGTGGAATGTTGAATATCTCCTTGATGGCTCGATCACTTAGGTTGACAAGTACTTTCTTCTCGGTTTCACTCCCATAGTAAACTGTCTTGGTATGTTGATCATAATGAGTAGCACACTCAAGAATGAGCTCCGGGCATGGAAGAGTAGGAGGAAATGCTGCAGCCTGTGCGATCCCATTCTTGATCATCCTCTTTGCTAATGTTGATGGGTTTCCTCTTATCACCCTATCCCTCATTCGAACCATGTTGACTAGTCCAAGATTCGTGTCTCCCACTTTCTTCCACTTGGATGGAAAGACAGTCTTAGGCATCATATCTTCGGTATCCTTCTTTAACTAGGCCTGCCTTTGTGCCTTTCCAGATGCGGGATCCATCACCTTTCAACCTACAGTGCACACCAAATATTAATTTAGAGAATTCAGACATTCAAGAAGAAGAAAAGATACCCTCCATAATCAAGCCTATGAATTGAAATTGCTTCCCAAATGCCTAACCATTTCCAGATTGATCTAGATCAAAGAATTCTGATTTGTTTTTCAATTTTCAGTTATGATTACTTCCAGATTTTATTGCGAAAATTATAGGATTCTAGTTTATTTCCAGAAAATCTGTCATGAAATTGGAATTTAAGATAGATGGGGGAGAACACACCATCTATTAGACATGATTATGACCTCCAATAAGAAGTAAATAGATCAGAATCAGACCTGCAGTACTGAGATTTCCAAGTTAAAAGGGGGGAATTTATTTCCAGATTTTATTACGCCTGCTGGAGTTTGAATGATTTGCTGCTTGTTATGAAGATCAGGCTAGCTTCCCTCCTCTTGGAATGCTAGGAGAATGGGTTATAGAACACCTTTATGTCTCCACTTTCTTCCTTCTTTAAGTTTGCTACAGCCAGTATGATCTGCACTTGATTGGAGAAAATTCGCATGTGTTGATGCTTGAAATGAGCTCCAAGCTCACCCCTCTTATATATCTTTGTCAAATTCCCTAAAGGGACCGACTTGCATTTGCAATGAAAAGAACATTTAATATTTTCCCCCAAGGCCGACCTGTTTGGTTTAATGTTTTGCTTGCTGATGTCATTGGGGCCGACTTGCTTTGTTTTAATTGCCAATGAAAGGGGGGCAATGAAAGGGGGGGGGGCGGACTTGCATGGAGGAGTGGGAATTAAGAAGTGGCCGGAATTGTCCTATAGACAAGACAATTCCACCCAAGAGGGGGAAGAGAACATCTCCCCTCTTGGCCGAGATCCACCTCCTAAAACACTTAAATAATACTTGCCCCCCTATCCCCTAGATTTCCCCCAAGGCTCCAAGGTGGAGCGGAATTCTTCATCACATAGGACAATCAGTCCTATGGCTGGGCGGAATCCGCCCAGTCATACGACACATGCTAATTTTTATGATCTCAAGCTCGGTGGACTTCAAACACTTGCCCCCCTTCCCTTGGCTTCCATATTGAACACTTATCTCAGATCAGCAAGGGCTAAGAGGGCCAGGACAGCATCCCTCCACTTGGGCGGAATTTCATGAGGCATAGGACAATCTGTCCTATGGCTGGGCAGAATCCGCCCAATCATAGGACACTATCTACTTTCAAAATTCGATTCCAACTTTCAAACATCAAATGCTGCTCCTTGCCTAAACCATGGCCTCTTTGACAAAATCTTTGCAATAGCCTAGAAGGAGAAGGCTTGGAGAAGAGGGGGGAAGGGCTGGTCTTTACCCCATGGCGGAATTGTCCCATAGACAGGACATTTCTGCCCAAGGGAAGGATTCCCTTGGCAAGACACCATCCGTCACCTCCAAGACATCCAAGACACTTCAAACACCCCCCTCTATATCAATTAGATCCGCTTCCCAACTCAAGGCTGGGCGGAATTTAGAGGTGTATAGGACAACTTGTCCTATGGCTGGGCGGAATCCGCCCAGTCATAGGACACCATCAATTTCCTCTTCCATCATGACTTGCAACCCCCTAAAACCAATGTTTACAATCAGATTTTGAAGTCAAAAAGGGGGGAATTTAATTACTCATCCACAACTTGGATGGAAAGATGCTAGGAGAGGGGGGAAAGAGGAGAACCATCATTCTGGGCAGAATTGTCCCATAGACAGGACAATTCCGCCCAAAGGAAGTCATGACCCCTTTAAACATAGAACATCCCCCTAGACTCCATCTACCCCTCAAAGACTTGCCTCAAACACTGAGCCACCTACCCAAGAATCACCCTTCTAGTCTTGAGAATGAGCGGAAACTTCAAGTGGACAGGACAATCAGTCCTGTAGAGATCAGAATTCCGCCCAAGGGAAGGATGGCTAGCATCTCAATCAGATTTCGAAAATCTCAAAGGGGGTCCCCAAGGATTGGGGTGATGTGTGCAAAACCTCACAACAGTTGTCATGTGACGACATCTTCTAGAGTTGATTGTGAGTTTTTGTGCTTTCATTCAAGAGGGATTTAAACTCAATATTGCAAGCTTTGAGCTGCATATTGTGCTCAGAGATAATTTGTTTCAGATTTGGTCTTGTAGACTTTGAGCTTCTTATCACGTCTAAGATTAGCATAGGATGCTCAAGCAAGGAAAAAGCTTGTTGACTTTGTGCTGCTTTGTTTTCTATGTGTGTCTATGCAAGGTGAAACGCATGTTGGAGACTTTGAGCTGCACGTGTGTTTCATTCTTGTTCTCGAAATCTCAAAGGGGGTCATGGAAAGACTTTGAGCTTTTGAGAACTCCTAGGTTACTAAAAGTTGTTGGTATGTTGAAGGTTATTCTTACGTCCAATCTTATGTTTATCGGGATTATTACTTTGTAAGTAAATTACACTGTCAATTAAGGATTGCATTGTGAAGATAACATCTATTCTAAAATAAGAGAATAGGATGAATGTAACACCTTGTTTTAGCTTAGTGTAAATAAAAGTAGTTAAGTGTTTTGTTGACTCAAGTAGCAATAAGTAGGGGTAGCCTTCCCTTAGAAATAGGAGAGACTGTGTCTCACATGTTGTGGTTAGAACCACTGTTTTGCAATTGATCCTTAAAATTGTCAGTTGCAAAATATCCACCCAACAGTTTTTGGCGACTCCGCTGGGGACACGATATGCATTCGAAAGCCTTACGCTTTCGTTTGAGGTATACTCGTGTCCTATTCATTGTATTTTATTTTCTTGTAGTTTTTCAAGCTTTCACCAAGGACATGTGAATGGCTGCCCTAGGTTCTTGGGGAAATGTTTTTGGTCCATTGAATTTGGGTCTACCTCTACATGATCTTCCTGATGGCTCACAAAATAACTTTCCCAAGTTTTTCGATGATGGATAGCAGCACCCTAACGAACATATTGTTGCTTTCTACATTGCATGTGGTGTTCATGCTGTTGAACATGAGGACGTGTCCATAAGGTTGTTTGTGGAGACTCTCCAAGGCGTGGCTACTGACTGGTTTTACCATCTCCCGCCACAGACTATCACAAACTGGGCTACTCTCATAGCCAAAATTGAAAAAAGATTCAAGGCTCCTGAAGATGCTCATGCCCCGTTGGCCCAACTCACCCAATTGAAGGAGTCTCATGTACCTATGCATGACTTTATTGCTCACTTCAACAAGTTGATACAAAGAATTCCAGTCGTTGCTCAACCCACAACTGTGAATTTAAAGTGTTTCTTTGTCAATGCTCAAATACCTGAGGTAAGGTTTCTGTTAAGAAGAACAACTTTGTCTACTCTTGTAGCTATGCAAAATTTGGCGACAGAAATTGAAGGTGATCTCATTTTTGCTGGACAAATAAGAATAGAAGCATGTGGGTTTGAAGAAGGTTCTTCTTCCGAAAATTCATTAGCTTTGTTCACAGGAACAAATCTTGTGGTGCAGAGGTTGACAAATGAGTTGCTTGCCCTCAAAAAGAAAATAGCTCAAGGTAAGTTCTATGTTCCTCGTAAGGAAATTCCAAGGAGGCCATTTCCACATGTTGCTCATAATTTTGTTGGAAGGAATCAGATAAGTTATCTTCACCTCTGAAGAAACTTGCTCTTGAGGCACCATCAGTAGAGGCAACAGGGAAGCATACTGAATCTGAATCAAGTATTCTTGTTATTCTCTTCCAGAAAAAGGAAGCAGACATACCTAACGACTCCCAATTCCGGTTTATGCAATCTCAAAAAGTCGTTGATGAAAAGCAGAAGAATGAAAATCATTCTTCTGATGTCCAAGTGAATGAAGACAATCATGTCATTAGATGTGGAAAAATAGACATGCATGAAGGTCCCAGTCAAGCTGAAAATAATGCATCTTCGTTTCAAGGTCACGAACTTGAACAAATGTTGCATGAATGTACTACCCCAAAGCTCAAGAAGGATCTTGTCATAGACAATTCAGATTTTCCCAATTTTGAAGTTTATGAACATCATACTAAGGTATGCAATGCAATCATGTTTTCATCTAAATCATATGAAGGAGATGATTATGATCAGCATGAGGTTGCCATGGTAATAAACCAGTTATTCAAGTTGCAATTGGTAAGAAGAATTTTGTCTTAATACGATCAAGAGGATGTCCAATTAGACATCTTTCTTGGTTGGAAGCAAAAAGAAAGACAGAGGTTTCACTTGTACCTGAGCAGGGAGATACATTTGAAGAAGAGGCCAAACATGCATTTCTAGTTCAGCAAGAGCGTTTTGAATTCATGGACCTATTGACGTGTGTTTTATGACCGCATTAACAGTAGAATAAAATATTGAAGTATCTTATCCTCTTGATCGAAATTTCGCGTATGTTAAGATTGCAAGTAAGATCACACAGGTAATTTCCAAGGTTCCTTCTAGGTTGGATAAGCTCAATGTTTAATGTGATATGCTAGTATCACAAGGGGCCTTACATTATATTCCTCAAGTCGACTTTAAACAATACTGGCTAAGGGAGGTTTCGAATGATATTGCAATGAAAGTAGTTTTTGGGGTTTTCGCAATATATGTTGAAAATAAATGAGAGTAGAGCTGACGGATTCTAATCAAATCCTAAGAACTTGAAAGATGAATATTGCTACAATGAAATCTACCAAACTTTGCTTTGCCAAATTCAACAACTACACAAAGTTGGTGCAATCTTCAAGGGTTGTACAAATAGTTTTCATATCCTAATGAACACTATCAAAACAAACAATGTGCATCAAAGATAGAAGTAAAGCATCCACATAATGACTCACATCCAAACTTACACTATGCTTAGGAATCACTAAAGAACAAAACGGTATGAACAAGACAATTCCACCATAACACTATTATCAATTGCATTCATCTAAGTACTTGAAAACAATCTACTCTAAGGGAGGGAACAAAGAGAACATGCAAGCACCAAAATACATCAAGAAATCACCAAACTTCAATGACGACTTTATTATCTTGGTAGCTCATAAGCAACAATCTCCAAATTTCATCCTTTACAAATGAGAAGTGAGGCATTTATATAGGTCTCTGATTACAATGTGTGGCCCATATTAAAACAAAACTAATGGCCCATATTTTGCCACCTCACCCCTAATTAGGGTTAGGGCAAAGAAAGAGAATGTACATTAGTGAGAGGCTCCACACAAAGCAATCAAAAGAAAGCCACTCTCTTAGTGGGATAATAAATGCCCACTAAGTAAGCCCATTTAACAGGTGAGTGGGGTGAAATAAATGCCCCATCCTCCCAAAATAGCTTATGTCTGATTTTGTTCCTTAAATGCTTCAAATCTGGACAACACTATCTCCAATTCATCTACGCTAACACTTGGTGCTGCCTCTTGTTTGAATTACAGGATAGTCACGTCTCTTTCACATCTACTGAAATTGCTCTCCCAATCTTGACATTCAGTCCTGAGCAATGTGCATGACACTTGAGAATATAGAAGTTTTCAAAGTCATCTCTCGCGAAGGAATTTAGTTGGAAGAACTCTTCAAGTTTGCTTCTCTGGCTATCTGCAGTGATATCATCTTAAGTCATACTCAGTGTTAGCAAGGCTACAACTATGTTGAAGATTCCTTTCTGAATATTTCCGACCACTTTTCTTAATCGAGTAGAATCTTCACTAGAATTTTCAAACATCTCCTTTGCCATGACTACTGCACTATACCAGTGGGCAAAATCATATGCCTCTCCTTCCCTTACCACTCCACCATCAGCCAAAGTATGCCTAGGAGTCTCCATCAAGGCTTGTAGTTGTGAGATTATCTCATTTTGGTAAATATGTTCGTCATCCCATGACTCATCTATGCATTCTATCCTGGAAAGGATAGTTGATGCTCTTTCATACATCTATGCCAAGTCTTCAACAAATTTCTCTGCCTCCTTCTGAATGCCTTCCACCCAAACCTTTGCACCTTGGGTGACTCTCCTCATCTCCTCAATGTTTTCAACAGACTCCGCTGGAGGGTGTAGGAGGAACAAAATCCTGATTCTCTTCCTTGACTGGGTGGGATAAGTTGTTCAAATATGCACACAAAGTCTTGTTCTCATTTTTTCAACTTTTGAAATTTTTCTTCTAACTTTCTCATCTTCTCCTTCATTGCATGGGTAGAGTCCTCAAATTCCTCAATGACTTGCTCCCAGGTGCATTGTCACAGATCAAATGTTGTCACATTGTACTCTTATGGGGTGATCTGGTCCTTGGCCTTATCCATTGTGGGTACTGCAATTTGCTGAGTCCTTGACCCTAATTCTTCTCTGATTATCTTCGATAATTTCTTTGATTTTCCCTTTTCTTTTGGCTTGTTCACTCAGTTTAGGATTCCTGTAACTCTAGTGCAGGATCAATTTCCTTCTCACAACTTCTCTGCATCCTTTCCCTTAACCAACTTGGAACGACAATGTGTTGATCATAAACTGACAACTGTTCCTATCCTTGCATCATCCCTTCATTAATTTCGTCTTTGCAATGGGACTTTCAGCCTTTGTTACAAGGACTTCTATTTTTGCAGTGAGAACTTTTGCTTGTGTGGTGGGGACTTACCTCTGCAGTGGGCACTTCTACCTCTATTGTTACTTCGTCTAATATGGTCTCAAGGCTTTCCTTATCGGTATCTACTTGCTCTTGATTTCTTTATTGGGAAGATTCTTGGCAAGCATTAATGCTTTCTCTATCTTGCACAAGTTGAGTTATTTGATCTCCTTGTGACATCCTTCTCCCATTGGTTCCAACTTCCTCCCTTGTGAAAGGCTCAATCTTGTAAGCATGGGGTCTTGCTGGGGGATGCTGGTGTTATTACTGGCCTTTGTCTCTTCTCTAGACGCTCTTCACTATGCACGTTAGGCCTCTTTCTCGACTGTACTTCTCAGGCAATACCCTTTCCTTTTTCTCTTTCAGCATTCTCAGGTGGAATTTCTCCTTCTTCGATTTTGACCCCTGGTGATTGCCTTTTTCTATCATCTCGCAACACCTGATGTGCCATCAATTTATAAGTCGGGCTATCTTTAGTCACCTTCAGTTTGTCAATTTCATGTTCAACCCATCATTTTGTAAATTTCAAGACTGGTCCTGATATTGAATCGAGATCCAGTATTTCTTTCTTGGACCAATCATATGACAAGATAATCTTTTCTCTTTCCATCTCATATCCAGACTAGATTACATTTGTATCTTCTTCTACTTGGTCTGATACCTGGATGATTTCGCGCGCCCTCATCATGTTGAGTGGCAATCTAGAAAACATCCTCCTTTTGAGCTTGTGCTCATCTGTAGCAATGGCCCAAAAGTCTTCAAGGTGAATCTTGTGTTGGTATTTCACACCAGCCACCACTCTGATTCTATTGTATGGATCATAATCCAGTCTTGCTGGGTAAAATGCTAACGGTAGAAATATAGCTCATCTGTTGATCTTTTAGCTGCTTCTAGACAAGGATACATTTCATCTTCATCTCCTATGGCGACTGGGAATTCAAGTCCCAACTTCTTCTTCCTTTTTTGAATCTTGTCATGTTGTCATCTATCTGGTGTACCATCGTGTCAGCCGGGTATCTTGGAAGTTTGTATGGCTCAGAAGAAATCCTTGTAGCCTAATGTAGGAGAAAGTTGGGAACTAGATGAACCACGCTCCGTATTTCTCTACAAACTTCATCACCTCAAATGAAATCCTTGTGTGGAAGTCGCCTTGCAAAGTTTTGACGATGCACATGGTGAAGGCGTAGTTGACCCTAATGAAGTCATCTTTAGTGTAGAGCTGCAACTAGGGATAACACTTGCGCACTTTCACATGGCTTGGAGCACTTCCTATTCGCCCCTTGCACCTCAATCCTTCATACCTCATCTTCCTAGCCAACATGTATATCGCATTAGAGCTCATGTAGAACTCCCTTGATTACTCCAAGTTTCTGAGTTGCTTGTCCAGATTATCACTGATCATTCTAGCCCAGTCCATGGCATTGATCCCTTCCGTCACTTGCTCAACGAATTACCACATCCAGGGATAAAACATAAAGGATTGTGGAATCCCAAATACCCTACTTAACATCATAACCAAGTCACCGTACTCTCACTAAAGGTCTAACCAAACCAACTTCTTGGGTAATTTGGAATGGTGAACCTTGACCTTCCGCAGCCAATTTTGGTTGATCACCCCCTCACAATGGTCAATCCTGCAAGTGTAGACCCTAAGTGCTTGTTCTTTCGACTTTAGCACCATTGACTTGTACGTCGGGATTCCAAAAGCTTCTGAAATCACCAGAGGAGAGAGGTCAACTAGCACTTTGTCATCTGGGCCTTTGATTGTTCTATCTTCTGGATTATAATGCCCCGCACACTCCACAATCAGATTTGCATGCTGGATGGTCGGAAGAAATCCAGTTGTCGCTACAATCTCACTCATGACTATATGGTTGGCTAAGTATGTGGGAGCATGATCCTTATAGCCAAACATTCTTCTATTGAATTTACTCATGTCGAGGCCACCCAAGTTTGTGTCACCAAAATCTTTCCACTTCGACACAATCTTTGACTCTGGATAAAATCCCCTCTGCTCATTCTTGATCAATACCAATTTGGACAAACTCAGTCCTCGAGCTCCTTCCATTCTCCTTCTTGCAAAACAAAACAGAAAACATAAGAACATGCGAGGAATAAAAAGCGGATTAAATTTCTTCACTTGTGGAGCAAATTCTGACTTTGGAGAAGAAAATTTCAAAAATAGAAATTCTCTCGCTCTAGAAAAAGATTCTCTTAAGAAATTTATGCCTCTTCTCTGATTTTTTCAACTTACTACAGAATTACTTCTCTCCAAGTTCCACAACCTTTTTTCTTGATCCTTCAACTCGATGCAACTTCACCTCTCTATAAAGAGATTTTCTCTCTCTAGAATTTTTCCCTCTTTAAATCTTCAAAAACCACTAAACCTAAAACAAACTAAACCACTAGAACCAAACAACACTAGGCAGACCCAAGGCAACTAAACTAACACCTAACCAACTAAACACCTAAACAAAATAGCAAACATAAGAACATGCGAGGAATAAAAAGCAGATTAAATTTCTTCACTTGTGGAACGAATTCTGACTTTGGAGAAGAAAATTTCAAAATTAGAAATTCTCTCGCTCTAGAAAAAGATTCTCTTAAGAAATTTATGCCCCTTCTCTGATTTTTTCAACTTACTACAGAATTACTTCTCTCCAAGTTTCACAACCTCTTTTCTTGATCCTTCAACTCAATGCACCTTCACCTCTCTCTATAAAGAGATTTTCTCTCTCCAAAAAATTTCCCTCTTTAAAATTTGCACGACTTTTCTCTGGAAAACTCGACCTTCTTCTAAAACACTAAACCTAAAACAAACTAAACCACTAGAACCAAATGACACTAGGCAGACCCAAGGCAACTAAACTAACACCTAACCAACTAAACACCTAAACAACTCGAGCCAATTGGCTCAAGACAAACCTACGGGCTACTAACAACTAACAACTAAGACAGGACCACTAAAGATCTCAAGTCAAATGACTTAAGGCTAACTAACCACCTGGCTCAAAAGACACCTAAGCTAAAACGACTAAAAGGAAACCTACTCTAACTATGCACAGAAGGACTCCAAAGGAAGTCCTAGGTTCGAAAGTAATACTTGAGGAATTGTCCATTGATGAGCAATGGGACATCTTCTCCAGTTAACGTTTTAAGCTTAAAAGCATTCTCCAAAAATCTCAAAAATCTACTACAGACCTTTCCAAACTTTGTCAAATTTATCGTGATCTCCTCGTTTTTCATGTGCCTTGTCCCAACATAAGACTAGGTCTGAAATTCTAAAGGCCTTGATCCTCACTTGTCTATCAAACCATCTTTTCACTACCCCTTGATGTTTCACAAATTTATCTAGGGCTTCATCTCTTTTCTCGTCCAGTTCAATAAGTTGGGACAGTCTCACTTGAACCGCAAGGTTGGGATTTTTAGTTGGACTGGGAAATCTGGGTCTTGTCCGTACACCAGATAGTATGAGGAGGTCCCTAAGGAAATCTTGATTCTTGTTCTATCTGCCCAAAGAGAAAACTTCAATTGTGTGTGCCAATCCCTCGAATTCTTGTCTAACATTTTCTTTATGACACTCAATAGGTTTTTATTAGTCGATTTAGCTAGGGCATTTCCCTATGGATAATAGTTAGATGAAAATTTCAAAGTAATCCCATGATCAAAAGCCCAATTAGAAAACTTAAGTGAAGAAAATGCATGACCATTATCACAAACCAAAGCATAAGATCGTCCAAACCTTGTGACAATCTTTTCTTCAAGAAATTTGATAAAAACATCAGTATTGCACAATTTCAAATCTCGGGCTTTCGTCCACTGAGTATAGTGGTCGGTAGCGTTTAGAATGTACCTGTCTTGTGCTAACGAGGGTGGATTGATCATATCGATAAAATCAAGACCCCACTTTGCAAATGGTCTTACTTCAATCGCCGGTTGTAGAGGCATTGTGGGATTCTTCTCTTGAACAGCGGTTGTTTGGCAAATATGACAAGTCTTCACATGCTTGTGTGTATCTTTAAACAAAGTTGGCCAATAATATTTTGATCTCAGTATCTTGTGTGCAGTGGCCAACCTTGGTTTGTGACCCATTCCAAACATATCAAGAAAATGTTCCAAAATTCTTCCTATTTCCTCCTTCCCAACACATCGTAAGTAAATGCCTTCATGATTATGTTTATACAAAACTGATCCCTGCAGCATGTATCTCTTACTCTTCAACTTCAATGCCTTCTTTACTGGATTTAAATGGGAAGGACACTTGTGATTTAACAAGTAGCTGATAATATCTTTGTACCATTCATCTAGGCATACATCTTCTAGTTCATATACTTGTTGCACTAAACCCGGTCAATCATATGCAATCTTTTGTGCGAGATTTTGTCCTCTGACCAACTTCATCAGTTAGATGTCAATACCGTATTCCTGGATAGTGGCGACCGACTTTCCTCGTCTCTCGCCTAGTTCATTATGCATTAGTAATGTTTTCACTGCAATATCAGGAACTATGGCATGTACTTTACTCCTCAAGATTTAGTCTCTAAACTTCTTTATTGCTTTCACCAAGGCATAAACTTGCTTCTCCACATTGGGGTATCTCAATTCTGCATCTTTCAAAGGGGCACTCATAAAAGCAATAGGTTGTTCCTTGTTTTCTTTAGTCCTCTATGTAAGAATTGTCGCACATGTATGATCAAGCGAATGAATATATATAGAACGACTTCTCATAAGTTGGACTTACGAGAACAGGTGCATTGACAATCACCTTCTTAATCTCCTCAAAAGCCTCCCTTTCCATTGGAGTCCAAACCATTCTAGCATCTTTCTTGAGCATATCATTCATGGGTTTCACAATCTCAGCAAATCTTGAAATAAATTTCCTCACAAAACTAATCTTTCCGAAGAAAGATTTCAATTTCTTCTTACTAGCTGGCAAATTTAGCTTTGAGATAGCTTCAACTCTTTCAAGATCAATCATAACACACTTTTCTAAAAACACGCGTCCTAATAATTTTCCCTCTATCACCCCAAACGTAGATTTCTTCAGATTGAGAGAAGCTCCAAACTTCCTACATCTTGAAAACATCTTTCTCAAGTCATTGACGTGATCTTCTCTCCTTTTTGAAAAGACTGTGAGGTCATCCATATAGATGATAATACATTTATCTCTTAAATCTTTAAAAGCGATGTCCATGGCCCTTTGAAATTTTTCTCCTACGTTAATTAGGTCAAAATGCATCCTCTCGTAAGCAAATGTCTCCCACTTGGTGGTGAAAGTTGTCTTCAATCTATCTTCTTCTTCAACTATCATTTGATTGTATCCTGAATATTCATCAATAAAAGACATCATATGTGATCTGTTCACTATTTGTAATACTTTATCCAATCATGGCAATGGATAGTTATCTTTCTAACAACCTTATTTCTCCTTTTTTCTTTCTAAATAGAACCAGATTGGCGACCCACGTTGAGTGACGTACTAGAAATATGATCTTTGTTGTTAGTATCTTCTTCACTTCCTGATAAATCAATGGTTCCAAAAAGGGGTTGACTAGTCTCTGACGTTGTCAAAATGGTTTGCTCCCCTCTTTGAGTAGTATTGTATGTGTGATGATGGATGGATCATATGTCTTCAAATTTTTATAACCCCAAGCTATCACATCTTGAAATTCCCTCATCAATTTGAGAATATCTTCCCTTTCTTATGGAGTACAAACCTTCCCAGTGGACACATTCTTTGGATCTCCCTCTATCCCAAGGTTTACCTTTTCACATTCACCCCCTTCATAGGGTTGATGTTTGATCTTATTGAATTAGTCCACATCAAATATCCTAACTTAATCATCCCCTTCGGGATAGTGTTGATTTTTAAATTCATGATCCCTTTTGTCTACTTCTTCAATCTCACCGCCATCAATAATTTGTGTTGTGAAAACACTTGTGTTTGTTTAGAAGTCTAAAATGTGCTTATCATTACCAAACACTTCAAAATTGGTCACGTTATCGAGCACTAATGCAAGTTCTACTCTAAATTTATACAATCCTTCCAATGTGTGAGGTGTCAATGAACTTGTTGCCTGAGCTAAGACATTTGCCACTTCGTTACAAGATCAATACCCAAATTTGATATTGAAGGCATCAAAACTCTCTATCTTTTATCATTGTAGGCGATTTTTTGTTTGACTTGTTCCACTACTAAGTACGAATTGCCAAATACATGAAGTATATTTGCCCCTTTATTTATTGCACATAATAAGCCCAAAACTAAAGCGAACTAGTTGAGGAAGAATCTATTATGACTGAGTTCGCAAAGGTTATTCGCCTAGAGCTTGAGGCGGCTAAATTTTCTTTCAACGCGATTGACAAATTATCAAGCTACAAGATGTTGCTGAGCCATCTCCAAAAGAACACTGGTGAATAGTTCGTAAAGAAACTATTGTTGCACAACATACAGGCGCACTAGATCCAGCAGTTGTACACGAGTCTCTCAGTAGATTCGAGTCTTTTATGAATGCTCTCTAATGATAACTCACATCTTAGAAACATCTTTTTCATATGCTTTCATAGGAATAGTGTAGTTTTTGTGACAAATTACATGTAAAATAGGAACTAGATGTAAATGCAGAAGAGCATGTACCTGCATCATGGTTTCATGTAATCATGTTGCAAGTGCTTTAAGCCTTGTAGCATTAAATAAGTCAAAAATAGTTTTTGAATTAGTCAAGGATAAGCATTGAATAAGTCAAGGTGGTTAAGGGTTTCCCTTTTCCTCTTCACCTTTCTCTCTCCTCTTTTCCTATATAAAGGAGTGAGACCTATTGTATTATCTATCTTTGGTGTGTGCAAGAAAGCTATACTTGAAATTGATCAAAAAAAAAGAAAGCTATACTTGAATCTCTTGTATTTTGAAAACTTTGAGTTTCATTGTGCAAAGTTATTGAGCTGAATAGAAGGAACAAGGATTCACAAACTTTGTGTTGTCAATCTGAAAATCAATGAGTATATTCTTAAGTTGCATTTGTTGATCCTTTCTCAAATCAATTGATAGTTATCGTGTGTGTATCAATTTGAGCGCTTTAATTCAAGTTTTTTGCAGACTTTGTGCTTCACGAATAAGGATTAATATAGATAGAAGTGGTTGTAATAACTTAGAGCTGAAGACTTTGGGCTTCAGTGATAAGTGTCTTTGTTAAGAAAGAGGATATTTGGTGAAAGACTTTGTGCTTTCCTGGCTATTCTATTTTCGGAATCATCTTTCGAAGTAAGTACAAAAGACTTTGTGTTCCTGTATTTGTTTCAATTTATTATAAGTAAATTGTTGTCTTAAGTGTTGTTCTTACGTCAACCCTTAAGCCACCGGTATTATTGTAGCAATAGGAATTGTTTGTATTTCAGTTCAGTTTCCTTTGAAACCACCTACGATAAGAAATGAGCCTCCCCTATTGCGTAGAGGAGAAAGAAATTTCACACACTGTTGTCTAAAGTTCCAATTTTGCCAAGTTGTAGTCTTAGTTACTTGCAAAAAATTTAGCCAACACAGTGGTATCGCTGGTTAGCTGTGTTCACATTAAGGAAATCGTCTCATTTATAAGACTTAACAGTTTCCTGGTAATTATCATATGACTATGCAATGATAATGGAATATGGAAATGTATCGCTGACATGAAACATGTAAAAAGGATGAAATATGAATGCAGTTTATGACTTCTTAAATGCAATCATGAATGCTGGTGACATGATGATAGGTGGGCCTAACCGACCATCATGTTACAGGTCCTTCATGAAGTCAGCATGGCAGTGGTACTGTTTTAAGAGTGATCGAACTATTGATCACTTTTAGATATTATCAAACAATACTGGCTGCATGGAGTATTGATGTCCTGATGATGGACTAAGTGCATCGATCATTGTATAATCAAGAACCTTACTATGGTTCACTTATTTCTAAATATATCATGTAACTTATGTACAATAGACAAGGACTGCTACCCCTTGTCACAATCTTTTACTTGTTTATGAAAAATGTAAGTGGTTTGAAATTAGGGACATCACAATGTGACAATTTAGCATCTTATGTTGTTTCAAGAGCTTAACTGACATAACCTTGATGCTTTCAAATATCAGTAAGACTTAGATGAGTATTACAGATCAACTTTAACAAAATCTATACAGATGCGATTCTAAAATTTCAGCATCTGCAATACAATGAGTAGGCTATATGAAAGTATATTTGATTCTCAATACATCCTACTTTACCAGCAGAGGGAAAATTCTTCTAACCTCGTCGGTGAGGATCACAAAGGAACAAGAATTTATGAGCTGCAATGCGGCAATACATGTAGAGAAAATCATTAGGCATGTCACGGAGCTGTCCCAAATTCGGAATAAGGTGCCTTATGTAAGCTTCCATTTCCTGTACATGAACAACTCTCAGTTTTCAAAAACATTAACCTTAAATACGCATAATCTAACTAGCATAAAGTCAATCCATGGGAAGATATTTGTTAACAAACTATACTTGCTTAAAACTTAAAAAGCTTTAAGAATCAAACAAAAAAATCAATTTATAGTTATACTATTATTCCATGGCATACATGTGTCTGCAAGAAACCATCCGCGTCTTCATCAAGCTCACTCATGTCTATTCGTGCTTGGGTCAGAGAAACCTGCATAAGCAGAGAAAGAGATATTATAACAGTGCTGCACATATTCAAAAGAAAGCCAGCAAAGGTTATAAGTTATGTTATTGTTGAGAAAATCTCGATTAAGTTGAATGAAATTCCATGACAATGGAAATAGTAATACAGAATCAAAAATAAACAAACCCAGAATCAAAGCAGAACAATAAGCTTAAACTGTTTATAGAGTAAAACACCATGAGGTACAAGGAGAAATTCCCTCCTCAAGTCAAAGGAGATACCTTAAAGTACAGTAGAAAAAACGTCAATGCATGGATCGGTACCCACCCTTTTATTTCTCAATGGCAGCACTAGGAAGTAGAGTCTAGCTACATTAAAGACCCAAGGCCACCCCTGTGTTTCCTACAAGTTCAGCAAGTTCAGCTTAATTGTTTCCCATAACATTTTTTCCAGTAGGCCACAGGCTAGCAATAAAGTAGATGGAGAAACTGTCATAATGACAGCCCAGATCCAACTACCATTGGACTAACTCCCAGGTGGATCTGGCCAGGTATAAAGTCCTGGGAAAATTTGGCGGAATAAGTACAACTCAGATATAACTTCTTGGATATTAAGAATGCTTTCTATCAAGATACTGACTTTCCAGTGTGGTTCCTCAGCATATTAAATTGGTGAACTAGACCAATTTTTACCAGGGACATGTCTCTGCCCCCAAAAAACCCAACATTTCAGAGACAGTGATGTTCCTAGGGTGGCGGACAATAATGAAATGTCAGGCCACCATCCCACCAGCACCACCTACAATAAAAAGCAGTTTCTTAAACATAGCTTCTATAAATTGCGAAGAAAAAAATCAAAAGCCCTTTCTTTTAACTGGAAAAGAAACATCATTGTTTTAAATTGCAATAAAAATCTTTGAGTTTCCTGTAAATGTTTGTGAGGTCCTAAATCCTCATTGCTGAGAACTGCACAGGATGGTGTATCAAGGTTTTGAGTTTGAATATTTCAATCTGCAAATTCAAGGCATTATTGTTCTCATCCTTGGTGCGCATAGACAGGTTAGAGCTCATATATAAAGTAAAGCTTGTATTTTATTTAGAATATACAAAAATTAATTTCATCAGCAAAATTGATTTTAATTTTTAAATGGTCTATACAGAGTGTGCATTAAGTGTTCGTTAAAACTAACTAAACAATGGCTTTTCCACTTATGTGCCAAGTCTTTGGTCATATAGACACTAAATAATTATTTGACGAATTCGAATATTTATAATCAAGTGATTTAATAAATATAAATATTCATATATTGTATATTAATAGTGACAAATATAATTATATATAACAATTGTATATTATATTTTATTTCTATTATAGATATATATACTCTTTGCACAAGCATCCCCTTCTGTTCACAAAGTTGGGTCCATATCCCCGTCTCCAAGACCCGTCCCTGCATTCCAAAATTCAGTGGAACACTGTTTTTTACCCAGTTTACACATCAACAAACATACTTTTTTAATGAATATATGAATCTAAGTCTCAATCACTGAAAACAAGTGCAAGGGATTCTAGAGCTGAGAGTTAGCCAGACTCGGGTGTCTCACAGAATCTAGAGATTATTACCATAAGGATCAACTGACAAAGGAAAGAAAAAATGAAAAAAGGACAAAAAAATACACACTTCACTCATTTTGTTCAATTTTCCTCTCCTGGCAGATCAATGCAGAGCAGCTGATTGTCACAGCCAGTGAGAAAAATTGTACTCTATTTTACAGAGAACAAAACTGATTTGTGGATTTTCAACATAAAACAAATCCTTTTTGCTACATGTGCCATGGCATTATTGAATTACTTTTTGATATTTAGAACAACTCTTCACACGTAGTAGTTTATGTTTAGATGTCTTTGAATTTGAATTACACTGGCCTTATAAAGGATTTACATCAGATCAATGTTAATGTGTACATATACCAAACCCAGAGGGCCTCAGCCTTGTCCCCATACCCACGTTACCTGGTGACTATTTGAATGAATGCAATTGTAAACTAATTCCTTTCCTCATTCATCCTTATTTGAAATGAAAGGACAGTATTCATAATCATACCCCACCTTTCCAGATGCCTACGAATGAACAACAAAAAGTTTTCATATTTTCATTGAGTTCCCCGCAAAGCCCATTTAATATTACACATTCAAATCAGAACAGAATCCTGCAGAACCGGATTCAATTTCACAGAATTGCTAACCTCATACATAATTCTAGGGACACCTTCCACACTAAAAAACATTTGAGGTTTAGAGGAAAAGCATATCAAATTATTATTTTACAAGATTGTTAATGAGCACAATGAAAACAAATCGATCCCTCGGAGTTCAGACATTGACCAGAAAAGAATACCCTAATTTGTCTTAGGCAAAGATTAATAACAGCCCTCACCTAATGAAAACTAAAGGACATCCTCGTATGATATTTGGATATATCATTATGATGAAAGAATAATCAAATCAAATAATTAACTAGTTGAAAATAGCATATACATGGACATTCCTATCCTATATTATTTGGTATATTTAAATATATGCAAGTGGTATATACCTAATTATTTACTGGTTGTAGCTATTTTCATCCAGAATATATGTTTTGCGACTGCTATTATTAGCAGAGAACATCATAATAATGCATACCGTGCGCATAACATAAAGGTAAAATGGCAAGATAGCTATCCTCCCAGACTCGTCCTTCTCAAACTTCATAAAATTTGATGGACAGAAAAAATGCCGACATTTTGGACCAACTTGATCTACACAAACAGATGCTATGTGGCAAAAATCTTCATAGTTCATCTGCATGCAAACAAAAAACAGAAAAGAATAATATTAATATCAACTAACATTTTTCTATAAACTGTATGTGGCAAAACCATATTCACTAGAAACCACACTATCTGCCAACTTGTTTGCAGTATGAAAAAAATAATATATGAAGCAATCACACTGTGGACAAATGAACAATAAGGAATGCATGCTAGCAACAGTTCTCTATGCAACTAAAATAAAGTATTGTACATGCAGACATCAAATTAACTCTTAGTTTCATAGAAGCTATTAATGGCTTAATCACTCTCATAGCCAGAACATGATGAAGTAAAACAAGGCCAAGTATGTGGCAATTGTTTTTGTATACATAAGACCCACAACCATCAGCTGGAATGGTAATCTACTGAAAACTTAAGATTAAGAGAGAAAAGCCAGCCTGGCATAATCAAGAGAAGTCAATCATAAGCATCATTGTTAAGAACTCCATTTTGTCAACAAGAGAACTACAGAAGCATCATCAATTCTTTCCATGTTACAGTTGAATAAAATTCAAACAATTATTTCTTGTTCTAATGTGGTCTCTAAAATGTACCACAATAGCATGGCTTCAGAAAAAGAAAACTCAACCACTTCTATGGGAACGAATATGTGAACACTACATTAATTTATTTCCTAACAATATATTCCATAATGAATCGTATAGGTTCCTTGGATGAGTTATCCTAATTTTTCTTCAAATAGTTTCTATTAAATTTGGAAGCTGATTAAGAGAGCTAAATACCCATGCAACCTCACCTTGTATTTCAAATCTAAAATGCAACTTCACTAGAGAAGCCAGATCTTTCATTACTTGTAACTCTTATTAAGGCAATGCAACCTGTTTTGAGATTATTATGTACTGTGAAGAATTAGCTTACCAAATGAATGTCTGACCAAAAACATGCCTATTAGATATGAAATAATTGACAAAATCTTAAAACTAAGGCACAAAAAACGGATTCAAACCCACTTGTATAACACATGTGAAATTCAAACTTAAATAAAAAAATACCTTCTCATTCTAATTAGAAAAACAGGTCTTAAGTGAAAAAGAACCAATGCAATCAAACCTTTTCAGCATCAGTTGAATCGTCAATGACGCAATTTTCTTGCAAGCATACCCACATGGTGTCTAGATCATCTGCATTTAATAGTAAATCTGATTGCTTCTGCAAACAAGACATTAAGAATGTGTGTAAATAAAACCAACACTATTTTACATTATATGATGAAATGAAGATTTGTATTTTCCAACGTAATTTTGAACCATGAGAGTATGCGTTTAATCCATTCTAGAACAATCCCTAATATGCATAGATATCCATTCAAAACCATTTTGCAATGCACATATTCATATCACGTATACTATTTACTTATAACCTCCACTACCTTTTACAAATAGCATCATAAAGCCTTCTCAAAATTTGATCAATCATGGGCATTGATATAAATGTCACCATTTTAGTAACTCCTTCTGGCAATGCTAATAAAGTCACAAAACTGAACATGAAATACTCACCAGAAATGGCAAATAGAGAAGTCAGGATAATACCTTTAAAAATCTGGACTTCGCCAACCTTTGGACCCTAGATACAACAGATCCCTTAGAAGGCTTCTGCAATTATTGAAAACCCAATGCCATGACCAAGTAGCTTTTACGACTACAACATAGTAAGAAATATGAAATCTAGTTCAAAGTAATTGGCAACTAATCAACAGGTAGTCAAAAGTAGGAGATTCAAAAAACTACACAATAAAGTGACTTCACAAGCACATAACAACTACCTAGTGATAAATAAGTATCAAAGACTTATTACACTTACCTTTCTGTGGAAGCTTGGAATTGTCCTAGTATTCGCAGTCCTTTGTTGCCGCTCTTTGAAAAGTTCAAGAAGAATCCTTTTCATTTCCAGTTCTGCCAAAATACAAGCACCATTTCCATCCAGGGTTAGAAACTTTTGACATAAACCTATCCATACAAAAATAGAATGACTAAGATTGCATTTGTATCTTCAAACTACTTTTTAGAAAAAGCGAACCACGAGAAGAACAAGGGAAGCTTGAAATACTGCAGAAAACTTCTGTTTGCACTGAAAAAACTAAGTTGTTTTTTTATTTCTAATTCAGTTCATAATACCTAGAAATAAACTCCACGCTCTCCCCTCTTTTTGCCTTATCTTTGGATGAACCCTATCACATGCTAGTCTAGTCCATACATTAAACACACAAAATTCATAGCCATGTAATAATAGATTCACCAAAATTCTTTGAGTTATTAACTTATTTCCTTAAAAACTGTACTAATTCTTTGCAGGAGTTTTAAAGGGTTTGTCGGGCACTTTAGCCTTTATTTTAGAAAGGTCTGTGCACATATCTGCTAATAAGATCCAAAATCTAATATAAGAAAACAATGAAATGTGATTGACAAATATTCATAACTTAGAGTAAGGAAGACATGATACGTACAACACGTATGTGCTTAAATGGAACACATAACTTACCATCAACCATATCTGCTTGTGAATACAGTCATACTAGATGTCTTTCAAACAAATTTTTGGTTTGATGTCATAGGCGATAGTGGGGGAAAATAGGCCATTAAATTTTCAATAGACTGATACTTAAAAACATAACTGTCATTTGGCATTATTTATATAGGTTGTATTAGACTGAATACTCACCAATTGATATTCACTTTTTATAGTACTCAATGGAGATAAGAAGTCCATAATTCAAGGTAAGAATGTAAATTTCATATGCACTAACATATCAACTCTAGAAAGGTAGAGAGAAAAAAAATACACTCTTCTTATCATCTTATTGGTGCGATAATCTCCTAATATCATTTGCAAAAAAATGAAATGTCTCCATTTATAGCAATATAGTTTCATGAGTTCCAAGTTTTCATGTAAGCTTATGGCCTCTGCATATGCTAGTGAGAACTCTGAAGTTCCTAGAGTCTTTCTTGGTTTTCGTTATTTGTGTTGAGATCAGCTGGCATAATGGATTGCAATGATGCTTTCAAAAGCATTTTAGGACTATTAGGGTGTTCTCCAATCTTCATGGAGACCATGTCTATTTTTAGCAATTCTCTGAGTTAAGTGTTATATTTTGTTTAAGTTGCTTTATGTCCCCTCCAAAGTGGACACTTACACATGAAAATCATTCTAATATTTCAAAAAGCACATTTGATGCAATAACATATTATAATTATTTTATAATTTCAAATTGCTCTTTTCCCTCTAAAAGCTATAAAAGGAGGTTTGGGGTCTCATTGCTCATATGTTGAAGATTACACATGCCATTATGCAACCAGAATGAGCCTGCGAGTTCTTCCAAAGATCTTTTGAGGATGAAAACCCTCACCGAATTTCTAGTTTTGAATTTGAAAGACGACCCCTAGCTAGATTGGAGTGGTTCTATTTAGGAATTGCCACTCTTCACAAAGTTTTCAGACTAGGGTTTCAGAATGAAGATTTTTGCAGAATTTCTAATCACAAGAGCTTTGTGTATGATTTTGTAGGAACCCCTTCAAGGCTCTAACTGCTGAACTGTTTCTGGTTTTTTGTTGTTTGCAATTTTTTTGTGTTTTTGAGATGGTTTAACATAAAAATCAATACATATGCTGAAATAAAAACTTCTGGAATTTGAAAACTAAACAACTAAGGAATGTAATAGAGGATTTCAAACATTCTTCTTCATTATTTCATAGGGGAAACTCATTACAATCAAATGTCATACCCGGTATTGTGGAAGAAGCTCTTTCAGTAAGTGCTGGATGAAAAAGCAAGACAAGAACGCTAAAAATCTCCACCAATCAGTAACAAAGTCTTCAAGTGTTGATGCCAAATTCTTCTTTAACCCTAGGCATCCCTTTTTATATTTTTTATTGAATTTTTGGGGCCCTTCATCAAAATCGTACCTAGCTGGGGTTACAAGGTACGGCTGTAGATGTGCATCAAAAAGCAGGTTGTATGTCCCTCAATAACCAGCCAATAACTCCTTCAATGGATGCACCCAACCTGCACAATCAACTGTCTTCAATCTGATAATAAATTCTGGAACTCATTCCTCCAATCAGCACAATGATGACCTCAGTATGAAGCCAACCCAATAAGCAATATCAGGTGAATATTTCACACCCTCTGACTGCTACTACAGAGAAGAAGCAACGCTCTCCAACGCTGATAAGCTCATAACTCTATAGAAACCCTTGGTTTCTCACAAACTCCAATGCTCCAAAGAAGAAATTTCAATCAAAGCATAAAACATAATGAAGTTTTGATTTCTCTTGCAAACTTATAAATTCCTTCAAGAAGTGTGAATTCCCCAAAAAGCATTTTAAATGTTATTTAATTTCAACTTAGGAAATCTTTTTATAATTCATTAAGTTTGGCATTTATAATTAATTACTCAACTGGCCCCCTTCTAATGATGAATAGACCCTCAACGTTAAGTGAAATTATAAAGTTATATTATAACTTTATAATATAAGCTCTAAATAATTAATGTTTATTTAAGTTAAATAAACATTAATATCTCCATGAATACACAATGTCTCTGAGAATCGTCTAAATTGGGAGTTGTCATGACAAAGTCGCATATGACCATACCCCATTTCTAAAAATAGCATGGGTCCCTCTCTAAGCATCTCAAAACTTACTATAAATAACAATTACTGCATACGAAGTACTGGAGGCCTCAAGCAAACACTAATCTTGCAAAACTCTGACCACTAAATAAGTTGCATCCCTCAAGGAAACCCTCTATCCAACCTCATTGGCCTACGAGGGTTAGTGATAGACCTATCTCCTCTTTTAACCGATGTCAACTAGAAGGGTACATCACAGTCCGCCCTCCCTGAAATTGCTTGTCCTCAAGCAATCTCAACTCAGGATGTTGTAATATATCCTCGCTCTCCCAAGTAGCATCCTCAACTAGCAAGTCCTTCCACTTAATCAGATATTCCCTGATGACTCGTCTCCGCAACTGTTTCTCCCTAACATCCAAAATAAATCATCTTCCCCTCATCATCCAAGGGTGGTAGGACAGCAGAAGGAACCACACAGTGTCCCAACGCCTTCTTGAGGTGACACACATGGAATACATTATGCAATTTGTTGTATGTCGGTGACTCAAGCTCATAAGCCACCTCACCAACCTGCCTGATAATCCTAAAAGGGCCATAATAGTGTGGCTTAAGCTTCTCTGCACCACTCTTCCTGAGAGTGGGCTGACGGTAGGGCTGTAGCATCAAATACACCAGATCTCCTACCTCAAATGATCGCTCAGTCCTCTTATGATCCGCATACTGCTTCTGTTGATTCTGTGCTTTAGTGTCACGACCCTCTTTATAGTTCAAATGTTTTCTTATATGATAGGATTATTATTTTATTATTTATTTCAATTCGGAATAAAAAAATAAAATACTTTTGATGGATTCATCTACAAAAATAGGCGAGAAATAATTATTTACTTTTAGGTGATTAAATATTGTAATTTTTTTATCGTCAAATGAATTTTTTTAATTTATATTTGAAAAAAAGTTAACATTTACTTAATCTAAACGTTATTATTATTTTATATCAAATATTTAATGGCTAAAACTAATTAAATTATTGACAACATTAAAACTAATTAAATAACTATTAATAAATGTAGACATATGAAACAATGACAAAATAAAGATGTAAATAAAATAGTTAATATCTAATTAAAATAAATGAAGGAAACATTAAATAATATATGTGAATAAAACATGTATACCACTTATTAATAACATGCTAATTAAATACATACTAAAACTATAAAAAAATCAATTTATAAAACTTACCTATATAAGTCGTTGAAGACCACCAGATCCCTCATCATGCATATAAAATAATAAAACAATAAACTCCTCCCAAAATATCATTTAACACTACTCTAAAACATAAACTCGTAAATGAGTCATAATGAAGGAAATTTTTTATGTCTTCGTGCCTGCATATGGAAAGGAAGGAGACGTAACTAGGAAACGTGGCTAAGGGAGAATGGACCTCTGACATCTATGGCCAACGTGGGAAGCTAATATACAAGGAAATCTGATTTAAATTTATCCTGTAAACATTCTTTCCAGAAGGTTTTTGCCGCCTTAGTCCGCCGACTGAAACAAATATAAAAGGAGCATGAATGTGAACAAAAGAAAACGTCTAGAGTAGTGAATGCAGTGTTATATATATATATATATATATATGCTTCTTTCTAGTTCTGATCTGAGCTTTTCTACAAAAGGAAATATTGGGGATTTTACACAAAATTCAGGTGAAAAAGAAGGTAGAGGCTGGAAACAAGCTTATAGCTCTACAAGTCTGGAAGTAAGCAGTGGCTGGAAAGGATTCGGGTGGGCCTTGAACCATTGATTATTCACCTAGAAGCAGCACTGACATTTAAATCCCTCATTGATATTCAAATTCAACAATTTTATCCTCACCATTTTTTTTGTGTAGAAAACCAAGTACACTATGCTATTGTTTTTTTAAAAAGGAAAGCTTTGTTTTTATCTACGAACAAGTATAATATAGTTTGTTCTAGTTCAGCATGTAAAGTCTTTGATTCATTTTATTGAAGGGTAAAAACAAAGTCACGTTTTCCTAAAATAAACCCTTGTTCCAAACTATAATTTGCAGTGGTATTTTCTATTTGAAAACTCTTTGTTTTATCATTTCAAAAGTTATCATTTGTAAACAGAATTCTATAGTAGGGTTTGCACACTTGATTTTCAGACAGCCATATAAGCCACTATATATATAAGCAGTCTTACAAGCTATAACAGTTTTGAGGAAGACATTGGCATATGTGCAGACTCCCAACCTCCCACGACTGGGGCAATTTATAATGATGTTGTTAAATAAAGTACTTCTGATTGTAATCTGCTATGTCAAGAGTTTTATGAAATTAGAGAATTAAACATTCCCATACCTAAACTCTAGTTTTTGAACAGCAAGTTACAGTATTCATAATTATTTCTTCTGTCTGTATAGAATGAATGCCAACCGTTTGGCAATATTCCTTATTCAATTATTGAAGGCTTGATTTAATTATGACAAATATTATTCTAAGTCTCCTTGCAACTCATATTTGAAGTAGCTTCTCTAATTAGGCTCTTGTTGTGTTATTATATCATATATATGACCTAGGTATATTTTGTATTTCATTTGGATCAATATCGCTTTCATTATGGAAGAAAATATCATGTTGTGGTAATTATATCATAATTACATTAGATCTAATAGTGTTGTAACTTCATTAGCATTTGAAGGGAAATATAAGTTTATTTAAGTTTTCATTCATTGCCTTGTATTCTATATTGTTTGCTGCTTTTATATGCACTTGTCTATACAAAACCCAACTAAAATAATCATACAACTTAGCTGCTGCAGTAAAACTAGACACTCTTCCCTGCTGATAGAAGATTTGTAAAAGCAAATAGGTTTTAGTATCACAAGCTTGTATTCGTGCATCACTACGTTTGGGTCTTTCTACCATGCTGTAGCGAAGTGGCTACTCTTTTAGATAGATTATAAACATTATATGTCTGCTGTACTAAACGCTTGCCATATCATAAGATAGTTTTGTCCTATATTTTATAAATTGTTATCAGTTTCATTCTTGTATCATAGCCATTTAAGAAGAACTACCTTGTTAATAATTTAGTTCATCATGTTATCTTATAATTGTTTATTCTACAAATTAAATGATACTGTTTCAGCAAAATTGACTCATGATAATCAACTGATAAACTCATACAGGAAAGATAATAGGCTCTATAGAAGTTCACAATGACTTAGAAGAGTATTGGCACAATAACAGTTAAGGGAGAGGAAAATATAACATATGCGCATAGGTAAATCTTACACATATATTTTAACTTTAAACCTTATAACAAGTACTGTTGATGTTTATAGTGAGTAACTCAGGATTCCGCCTAATTCGCCCGAGTGGGTGTATGACGGCGAAGAACTGCTTGCGAACGGATAATACCCTGAAAGGGTTTCATCCCACAACAGTTACATCAAAAACATAGTACAACCAAAACTACATATCGTTAGAGAGTGCGAGTTCCAGGGCCTTGATCCCATGGATACGGGTATGTAGGCAGCCTGGAGATGAAGGATACCTCCAGTGCACAGGTACCTTGAACATAGATTATGTGGCAGTTCAATTATCATCATATCATAAATTCTAAAATTAACAAAACTTCTAGAAGAACGATTCTCAAGAAGGTACCTATACCCGACCGGATGCCCGAAAGCCGAGAAGGGGTATAGGACTTAAAGTTGTTCTCGGTGATTTTCACCTGGCTAAAGCCCCAGAATCCAAAGAAGGGTGCAGGTCTTATTTTGTAACCTTGCAAAGGACCTTGGCACAGTCTTGGGCAGACTGCGGAATTCCTAGCAAGATATTCTGGACCCGGATGGTCCCGAAGAGTGAAAGTCTCTGATCAGAGCAGTAGAGAAATTCTGTCCATAATAATTCCCATCAAGGATGGAGGTACAGCTTCAAGGTTACTTATATTTCAACCCGACTCTACACAAGTAGAGGTACGAACCCTTGAAGCCCGCTTATGTTCTCCTATTCCGTGCGAATAGAGGTGTGATCCGAATCGATCACCTTAAGGCCCAGGACAGAAGAGCCCGGATTGGCTGTTTAATTTGATCTCTCTTGTGGAAAGAGAGTGATATCTCCTGAGTAATCATTAATTAACACCGGAAAGTAAAGTAAAATAAATAATCTTAACTTCTCTGTATTAATATGCTATTGTTACCTTCTCACCAACTGTTATTTTATTTTAGGACAGGTTGGTCCTTACATTTAGCAATATTCTCCTTGAGAGTTGTCACGATGTCTTGGCTCTCTTGCAACACATCACCAGCACTAGGCACTCTATTGTCGCTCAGCAGTAAATCTAAAAAATTGGGCGCCTCATAACCATACAAAGCCAAAAATGGAGTCATCTGGATAGACGTGTTGAGTGGTATTATAACAATACTCACAAAGGTAAATCCACTTTACCCAAGCTTTCTGCTGCCCTGCAATATAGTTCCTAAGGTATCTCTCCACCCATTTATTCACTATTTCTATTTGCCCATCTATCTGCGGGTGGTAGTTGGTGCTCAAGGTAAGCTCGGTCCCACACAGTTTGAATAATTCCTACCAGAAGTGGCTCATGAATTGACTATCTCTATCCTTGACAATATTGTGAGGCAAATCATGCAGTCTAAATACCTCACGGAAGAAGAACTCTGCTACCTATGTAGTTGTATATGTAGTGGTAATCGGAAAAAAGTGAGCATATTTTGTTAACCGATCAACAACCACATATATACAATCTCTCCCTTGGGCCTTTGGCAAGCCCATAATGAAATCCATGGATAAACATTCTCACTTCCTGTCAGGAATTGGAAGTGGCTGAAGTAGTCCTGCAGGGTATGTGTGCTCTTCTTTATTCTGCTGACATACAGGGCACTCTCTGACATATTTAAGGACATCCGCTTTGAGCCCTTTCCAAGAAAAGCACTCTCGAACCTATCTATATGTTTTGAAATATCCCAGGTGTCCTACCATCAGCGCACCATGAAGGAATCTCAACACCCTGCTCTCCATCTCCGATCGTGGGGTCAAATAAATTCTGCCTTTGTAAGTGATCAACTCATTTACAACGGTATACCTATTGTCCTAAATATACCCCTCAACTATCCCTATAGCTCAAGTGTCTTTGGCATACTCTACCACAATCATATGTTGTCAATCCTCTGAAATCTAAACCATAGAGCTCAAATGTGGATGGCGAGATAAGGCATCAGCAACAACATTTTGGGTTCCTTTGACATAAGTGATGTCAAAGTCATATGCCTGCCATTTACCAACCCACTTTTGTTGACCATCATTGAGGTCTCGCTGTCCTAGGAAATGCCTCAAGCTGTTAAGATCAATTTTTATGCTAAATTTTCTGCCCACAAGATATTGCCTGAACTTGGCCAATGCATGCATAATGGCCAACATCTCCTTATCATATATGTTGTAGCTCCTTTCTGGCCCTCTGAGTTTCTGACTCTCATAAGCAATCGGTTGCTTATCCTACATAAGTATGGCACCAACACCCTCACTAGAAGCATTGCACTAAAGCTCAAAAGGCTTCGTGAAATCAAGCATAGCAAGAACGGGGCAGGTAGTCATAAGCTCCTTAAACCTCTGGAAACACTCTTGTACCTCAGGAGTCCATATGAATGCTCCATTTTTCATCAAGTCCATCAAAGGTGCTACATGGTGTGAATATCCACTAACAAACTGGCGATAGAAGCCTCATAGACCCAGAAATCCACATAGCTGAGTGAGGTTCTCAGGAGTAGGCCAATCAACAATCGTGAGGATCTTCTCAGGATTCATCCGTACACCCTCTGCACTAATAATGTGGCCTAAGTACAGTAACTCTGTTATACCCAAATCACACTTGGACTCCTTGGCATACAAGGACTCCCTATCCAGAATACCCAAAACTATCCAAATGTGCAAGATGCTCCTCCCACGTCCCACTATATACCAAGATGTTGTCAAAGGAGACTAGCACAAACTTCCTCAACTGTGGTTGGAAGACTTTGTTCATGGTGGACTAGAAAGTAGCAGGCGCATTGGTTAGCCCGAATGGCATAACCACAAACTCATAATGTCCACAATGACAACGGAAGGCAATCTTCTCTATATCCTGTTCTCTGACCCTGATTTGGTGATAGCCTGATCTCAAATCAATCTTTGAGAAATAACAAGTGCCATGTAACTCATTGATCGGTGGAATAGAGTACCTGTTTTTTATTGTCCTCTTATTCAGAACCTTGTAATCAATGCACATACGCAAAGTACCATCTTTTTTCTTCACCAACACAACTGAAGAGGCAAATGGTGAGTTACTCGGCCTAATGTGTCCCATAGCAACCAGCTCTCTAATTGTTTTCTCAATATCATCCTTCAATCGCTATGTGTGTCGGTAAGGTGTAATCATCACGGGATTCGCACCCTCCAACTCTATAATGTGCTCAATGCCCCTGTCTGGAGATCTACCGGGTGGAATGTCACTAAAAACCTTCCCATGCTTAATTCTCAGCTCTTGAATGTCTGGATGGTACTCTGTCTCTTGCTGCCCCTCTTGTGTAGGCATCAACATACACTTAGTTGCCCACTCAACCATGTCATGCCACATGAGCCTCTCCATTCTTCTGAGTGTAATCATCCTAAAAATGCTATCCTTGATGGCTTTAAGTACATGTGTCTTCCCATCCACCTTGAAAGACATCTCCATTTCATGAAGGTCAACTGTAAACTTGCCTATGTCATGAAGCCACTGCATACCCAACACCAAATCAATGTCTCCCATAGTCACCACATAAAAATCAGTTTTGAATTCATAATTGTTCACACGCAATGGAAGACCTATAATCATTTTGTTACACTTAAGAGTGTAACCATCTGCAACTCTCACCCTTATGCCCTCAAACTCCTCAGTACGGATCCCACGTTTCTCCACTAGCCTGGCATCAATGAAATTATGTGTGGCACTTGTATCTAGCAAGGTAATAACCTTTTGACCAGGCAACACACCCCGCATTCTGAAAGAACCTTCCTGTTGTATACTAGTGAGGAATGCTTCCTTAAGCTTATCATCCTCATACACATTCATTTTTTCCAACTTTTCAGACTCTTTTTCATCATTTTCAGCCTCAAATTCTTCCTGATCAGCTTGCTGGTCCGAATTTTCAGATTCGGAATCTTCATAATATGCCCACATAACACGGTTTGCTTTCCCCTTAGTCCTTAAGGGACAATCATGGTTTGCATCATAGGGTCTTTTGTAGTAGAAACATAGTTTCTTTTTCCTCAAATCATTTAATGTTTCTCTATCCAACGGTGTTGCTGCTGATTTTCCCTTTTGATCTTTGTTAAAGTCTGATTTTTGTTGTTTTTAGGATAAGATTTGTTATCTTTGTAGGAGGATCCTTTGGATGAAAACTTGCTTTGGGAAGCTACAAGTTCCATACTCTTTTCTTTCTTCATTGTTGTTTGGAGTGTAGGAGGGTCAAAAGTCTTTACCCATCCCTTCAATGGTTCCAAAAGTCCTATAAACAGCATACCAACCTCTGATTGAAAATGTTGGTTACCAAACATGACAACTTCTGGAACTCTCCAATGTAAGTCTCAAAACTACCCACCTGTAAAAGCTAAGCAAGGTCTCTAAAATAGGATTTTGGATCTTTTTTATCAAACCTTCTACTAGTAAATCAGCAAACTCCTGATATGTGGTGATTTCATCATGTTGCAAAGTGACCATCCCGTTATGCCACAACTCATGAGCCACTCCATAAAGATGCAATGTAGCAAATTTTATTGCATCTCCCTCTGTCATAGGCCTCAAAGTTAAATAGGTGTCCAGCTTATGTATCCAGAACCATGCTATGACTGTCCCACTCCCATCAAATAAAGGTAAAGTGAGCTTGCTAGTAGCAAATTCTAAATCCCTATGCGGATTTCTAGGCCTTTTATCTTGCCTAACTCTAGCAATGTCTCTCTTTTGTCTCGTATACTGATCAAAGTTCATATGTTCTCTAACATCAGGTGGTTCCAAACTCCACTCATCATGCACCGTCGTAACATTATCTACAAACTCAACATCCTCATCTCCTCTTCTTTGTTCTTCCAGTTCATCTCTTAAGAAAGTGGGCCTTGTATGTCGATCAACAGTGCGTGTAGCTGCCTTGTGTGCTCTAGGAGTCCCAACTACACTCCTATTGTCATCTAGTTCCTAGTCTAGCCTCTTGGAGGAATCATTTGTTGAATGGCAGCGGTAACCTGCTGCAGAGTGTCAGCTACACACTGTTGTCCATCTTGAAAGCCTCTCATAGTTTCTCTAATTTCTCTATCTGCATCCCGTGTTGGACTGTTCTCTCTTTTGTCCCCCATTATTTCCTATTGTGCCCTTCTGCGTGTGTAATATCTATGAGGACCAATCTCTGATGGCTGCATAAAATTTCTTAACCCTCCAGGAAGGTAGGATTAATGCTTTGATACCAATGTAGGAACCCTTCAAGGCTCTAACTGTTGAATTGTTTTTGATTTTTTGTTGTTTGCAGTTTTTTTGTGTTTTTGAGATGGTTTAACATAAAAATCAATACATATGCTGAAATAAAAACTTCTGGAATTTGAAAACTAAACAACTAGGGAATGTAATAGAGGATTTCAAACATTCTTCTTCATTATTTCATAGGGGAAACTCATTACAATCAAATGCCATACCCAGTATTGTGGAAGAAGCCCTTTCAATAATTATTGGTTGCAAAAGCAAGACAAGAACGCTAAAAATCTCCACCAATCAGTTACAAAGTCTTCAAGTGTTGATGTGAAATTCTTCTTTAACCCTAGGCGTCCCTTATTATCTTTTTTATTGAATTTTTGGGGCCCTTCTTCATCAAAATCGTACCTAGATGGGGTTACAAGGTACGGCTATAGATGTGCATCAAAAAGCAGGTTGTACGGCCCTCAATAACCAGCCAATAACTCCTTCAATGGATGCACCCAACTTGCACAATCAACTGCCCTCAATCTGATAATAAATTCTGGAATTTATTCCTCCAATCAGCACAATGATGGCCCTTGTATGAAGCCAACCCAATAAGCAATGTCAAGTGAATATTTCACACCCTCTGACTGCTACTACAAAGAAGAAGCAACACTCTCCAATGCCAATAAGCTCAGAACTTTGCAGAAACCCTTAGTTTCTCAAAAACTCCAATGCTCCAGAGAAGAAATTTCAATCAAAGCATAAAACATAATGAAGTTTTGATTTCTCTTGCAAACTTACAAATTCCTTCAAGAAGTGTGATTTCCCCAAAAAGCAATTTAAATAACATTTTAAATGTTATTTCATTTCAACTTAAGAAGTCTTTTAATAATTCATTAAGTTTGGCATGTATAATTAATTACTCAACTGCTCCCCTTCCAATGATGAATAGACCCTCAACGTTAAGTGAAATTCTAAAGTTATATGCAGGTTGTACGGCCCTTAATAACCGGCCAATAACTCCTTCAATGGATGCACCCAACTTGCACAATCAACTGCCCTCAATCTGATAATAAATTCTGGAATTTATTCCTCCAATCAGCACAATGATGGCCTTTGTATGAAGCCAACCCAATAAGCAATGTCAAGTGAATATTTCACACCCTCTGACTGCTACTACAAAGAAGAAGCAACACTTTCCAATGACAATAACCTCAGAACTTTGCAGAAACCCTTAGTTTCTCAAAAACCCCAATGCTCCAGAGAAGAAATTTCAATCAAAGCATAAAACATAATGAAGTTTTGATTTCTCTTGCAAACTTACAAATTCCTTCAAGAAGTGTGATTTCCCCAAAAAGCATTTTAAATGTTATTTCATTTCAACTTAAGAAATCTTTTAATAATTCATTAAGTTTGGCATTTATAATTAATTACTCAACTACTCCCCTTCCAATGATGAATAGACCCTCAACGTTAAGTGAAATTATAAAGTTATATTATAACTTTATAATATAAGCTCTAAATAATTAATGTTTATTTAAGTCAAATAAATATTAATATCTCCATGAATACACAATATCTCTGAGCGTCGTTTGATCTAGGAGTTGTCATGACAAAGTTGCATACGACCATACCCCATTTCTAAAAATAGCAGGGGTCCCTCTCTAAGCATCTCAAAACACACTATAAATAACAATTACTGCATACGGAGTCCTGGAGGCCTCAAACGAACACCAATCTTGCAAAACTCTAACCATTGAAGAAGTTGCATCCCTCAAGGAAACCCTCTATCCAACCTCATTGGCCTACGAGGGTCAGTGATAGACCAATCTACTCTTTTAACTGATTTGCTAATTTTTTCCAATGATTTTGATAATTTTTAAAATGTTTTGATAAAGTTTTCAAAGATTTTGATGCTTTGTTTAACTGTTCTTTGTTGGGTTTTTGTTGGCCATTCAGCTCTCTTGGAGCAGGTTATACCTTTCACAATTCCTTGAAAAGTTGTTGCAGGGTTTGAAATTATATACATTGAGTTTCTCATACTAGGTCATCCCCCTTTGAGGTAATATGAAAGTTGTTTGTAGTTATGAAATTTTAGAAGGGATTGTACCACTGCAGTGTGCACCTGGAGGTTGTTGTGAGACTTCTAGGATAAAGCACCTAGGTATTTGGGGCTATTTCTTCATGTTGTGGCACCTATATTATGTTTATAATTTTCAGTCAATTATGAAGTTGAACAAACGAGGTTATGAGGAAATATTACATCTTCCATCTTGGCCACCCTTATTTTCAATGTCTTTTTTCAATGCTAGGTATGACTGACACGTATACCAAACTTGTAAGTTGCCTTACCATTTTAGAGTTGATAGTGAGCGTTGGAGGTGTGTGGAATTAATTGGAGTCTTTGGGGGTGTTAAGGACATTTTTGTTGTAGTTTTGACCCATAACATTTGGCAGCAGACCTATAACTTCTTGCAAACATAGCAGCCTTGTAGAAGCTCATTTCCAATGTATATTTCTATCTTTTGAGGTATTTTTTAGAGGGCATCTCACGATCTTGTCCATTTCATGTATTGTTAATGAAAGCAGTTGTGACTCTATTTCAAATGTTTATATTGATATTTTACCATTGGCAAAAAAAATTGAGGGTGGTTATTACAATGGTAATAAAGCTGAAGATCTTGTCAACATGTGCCTTTAATCATATTGTGCAAAGATAGAGAACTCTGCTATTACAATAGGAACAGAAAAAATCAATTCCTCAAAACTCACAAAGGCCAATTGAATATCCCTTTTCAGCAGTTCAAAAAGTTCAAGGTGGTTTGACTAGTGACAGTGACAATTCTTCACAATCCACAAACCACAGCCCACCTAAAAACATGGTAGAAAGGGATTAGGGACAAGCTAGTTCAGTTAGACCAAATACCAAAGCAAAGACGAAATTTGATGCTATGTTGGATATGACGTCGTAAATGTTAGCCAAGTTCAATCAGGGTATGTCTTAGGTTACTCAAGTGCAGAATGGCGAAACAAGTTCATCGAACTCAACAAGACTCTAATGGACATACTATTGCAGCAGTATTGGAGTCTATTCCTAGACCACTTCAGCCTACCTTTACACATAGGGAGGAGGCTCCCGTTATTCTAGAGGCCCAGATTCCTTTGGCAAATGAAGTGAGGGCTGGTCATGCAGAGTATGTGATACTTCCAGCTACAATTCGTGACCTTTTGTCTCTGGATCAATTCCTGAACCAAAGGAAGAAAAGTGGTGGTAGAAGAGTAGAGAACAGGGGACCAATTATGCAGAGAGACTACCAACATACAATAGGAAAGGTGACTCCAACACACTTTGATGAGAGCAATAAGTGTGCTACTAAAGCTTAGGTACAGAAGTTGGATAATTATTTGTCACTCAAACACATGCCAGAGTTAGATACCATTAAGCCTACCATATTGCATTTGGATGAAGCAACGCATGAGTGGCGGTACTGTGGCTTGGTGCCACTAGGCCACAATTTGATCACCACCTATCATGAGTTTACTAACAAGCTCATTGAAATATTTCAGGAAATACCCTAAGATACAACTCAAAGAGCTTGCCCAATTGAGACAACACGATATTACAAATGCTTATATAATAGAGTTCCGAAAACTTTCAGCTACGGTTTCAAAAACATCACAAAGAGGAGATTATAGGAAGAAAAGTGGTGGTAGAAGAGTAGAGAACAAGGGACCAATTATGTAGAGAGACTACCAACATACAATAGGAAAGGTGACTCCAACACACTTTGATGGGAGCAATAAGTGTGCTACTAAAGCTTAGGTACAGAAGTTGGATAATTATTTATCACTCAAACCCATGCCAGAGTTGGATACCATTTAGCCTACCGTATTGCATTTGGATGAAGCAACGCATGAGTGGTGGTACCGTGGCTTGGTGCCACTAGGCCACAATTTGATTACCACCTATCATGAGTTTACTAACAAGCTCATTGAAAGATTTTAGGAAATACCCTAAGATACAACTCAAAGAGCTACCCAATTGAGACAGCATGATATTACAGATGCTTATATAATAGAGTTCCGAAAACTTTCAGCTACAGTTTCAAAAACATCACAAAGAGGAGATTATGTGTTAGAGTAAAAGGTTATTTACCTTAATTAATTTAATCATGTTGATTAATTAATTAATTAAGTCACTTTTTTTTCTTTTTTCATTTAAACTAAATTTAGGAAGTTTTAGTTTGCATTTAATAATTCTTTTATTTTCTGCATGCATGCATTTAATAATTCTTTTATTTTATGCATGCATCCTTTAGAATTTTCTTTAGGGTTTTTGATCTCCTTTATTAAGGATTGATCTAATTGTAATAATTCATCTTGATTAATTCAATTCTTAATTATTCCTTCATTCCAATTGTTTATGCACTTTCTCCTTTGAGGATTTTCTCTTGTACGTGACAGGCTATTTGCATTCAAGTGATTATTGGGCTTGTGGGAATTCATCAATTTTGAATTCTAACATGGTATCAGAGCTCCAGCCGTGCCGCTTCTTGTTTGTCAATTTTGATATTCTTCTTACAACGAGTTTTTTTGTGCATCTTGGGGCAATTTGAATATCACAATCAGATCCAGAAGGTTCGTGAAAAGTACAGGTCTGGGGGTAGCTGAAAAATTTGGGCACTTTGGCGCAAAAATAAGGTCACCATTGCGCTTGGAAGGCCCAAAAACCCCTAAATCCATATAAAATTTGTCAATTTTGGAGAATGTGAAAATCTGAGCACATTTTGAGGGTTGCACGCTTTATGAGGCAGATTTGTACTAGTGTTGACATCAACGCCAAGTCAACGCTGTCATAAAAAAAAATGTGTAGGCTCTTTCCAAAAAAAACAATCATGCATTTACATGCATAATGTTTTTTTGTAAAATTTTTTACTTTTTATTGAAGGTTTTGTATTTTTTTTTTTAAACTTTACTATTTTTCAGGAAGGTATGCCTACATGTGCAAGCTCTAATGTCAGCAGGTTGCAAGCTAAAATTTGACGGTCATCAACCTGTCATAGTTTGACCTTTTTATCATAAAGAGCAGTTGTTGGTTTTTTGCCCATAATTTTGTCATACAGTATCGAAATTGGGCAAACGAGATATCATTGGGTGCAGATTGTTTTTCCTTATTTTGTTGCTTTGCTGCATTTATTACCAGTCAAATTCAGACCTCTTTTTTGCACTTCCGGGGGCATAACTTTTGCATACGAACTTCGTTTTTCGCAAACGAATAGGCGTTGGAAAGGTGTTTCAGTGCTCTTTCCAAATTTGCAATCAATTTCATCATATTTTTCACCAAGACACAGAGATCAGACATTAGTGCTTTTTTCTTTTTGCACTTTTCAGCTTTTAGATTTGTGCTAGGGTTTGGGTTCTTATATTTTGGGGGTATTTTTCCTCTGGTTTACATGGAAAACCCTTCCTCTACTAAGCGGCTTACACTACACAATTATCACACTTGGAAGGCACATATGACCCGCCTTCTCATGTCAAGGGGGTTATGATCCTGTTTAGATGAGGTTCAACCTCAGTTGATTCGCTTGTTCGAAGTCATGGAGCACCGAGACAGAATGAATGAGGCCATGGGGATGCTTTCCATGAACATTTCAGATAGTCTTTTGTTTCACCTCGAGGGTTGCACTATACCTCGAAATATGTGGACCAAGTTTCATGATCTTTTCGGCACCATCAATCAATTTAGGGCACTTCAGATTGAGGTAGAGACGGCCTCTTTAGCACCTGATTCTTTTCCATTTATTGAGGATTTCTTGATGAAATTCAAAACACTGTGATCATTGTTACAGGGATGTGGTAAGAACAAAACAGACACCAAGTGTAGATACATGGTTCTCTCTAAACTTCGAGGTTCATTTCAAATATTTTCTTCTACATTCTACTCCACCATGGATGCTTTGGGCCCACAATTTTCCATGCCTACCTTTGAGGTATTTTGTGATCGATTGACATGTAAGCAGTTCAAGCTCACACAGTTGGATGCTCTTCCAGGATCAACGAACCAAGCTTTGGTAGCTCAGACATCTCCAAGGAAGCAGATGCAGAAACAGAATCACAAACCACAGAGCTTAGGAAGGATTCCAGTTCTCAGCACCCCTCTAGCCCACCTTCTCCTAAAGGGGAAAAAACAAAGAAAGAAAGACCTAATTGTGCTTATTGTAGAAAGCCAAATCATGATGAGTCTCATTGCTATGAGAAGAAGATAGATGGATATGCAAAACAGGTTTTAGACTATGTGCAACCACTGGTCCACACTCTTCTAGGTGGCTACTGGATTCAGGTGCTTCACACCATATGGCATCTTCTTAGGATTTATTCTCTTCTTTTGAGGCTTCTCCTACCCCACACATTTTGATGGAGAACAACATTGTTATGACTATATGTGGGAAAGGTTCTATTGACATTAATGACGGCTCATTCAATGATGTATTGTGTTCCATCTTTGTCCTCTAACCTTCTCTCTATCTATCAAATTACTCACAGTGGGACAAGGAAGACAGTTGAGTTCACACGATATTCAATGCATATCAAAGACAGTGAGACTGGCAATATTGTTGCAACAGGGACAATTGATCATTCTTCCCACTTGTACTCTTTCTCTCATTTTGGTCCACCATCTCCATTGTCGAAGAATCGCTCTTTCTTCACGAGAGTCTGGTGTGGTGAAGTCAGGTAACTTGAGCTTATGTGTTGTTTCTGACCAGTGTTGTGACTTCTACACTTCCACCTCCCGTTGAGTTTGCATATGTTCAACAGGATTCCTCTTCAGCTTTACCTGACATTGTAGCTCCATGCATCGAGCCACCTAGTGCAGTTGTTGAGGACATATCTCAGAGGACATTCATCTCCTCTCAGAGACAGATTCAACACATATGTTATCCCACCTTCATTGGAGATTCCATTACAAGGTTCTCAAGCGTTGTCCTTTGAGCATCATCCAGACCTTCCGGATTCACCTCACATTCAGGGTTTTCCTCTTCTTTGTTCATTGTCTTTGTTTCTTCTACATTGGAGCCACATTGGTTTGATCATTTACACAGGGGCTCTATCATTCTTGGGGGCTTTGGAGTCTCGATCCTCTCTCATGGGGGGGTTGGTTGTACTTATGGTCTTGAGAGAGTCTCTTGAGACATTGCATTTGTACCTTTTTTCCATCTCTTTTTGGAGAGGAGTTTTTTCCCACTCGGTTTTCTCCTTTTTTTCACTTTACAAAGATTTGGTTGTGATTGGGTACCTCATCGGGCTTTGTTGTCGGGACCCAAGTTTGCATTCTTGCATGTAGTTGCATTCATTCACTTAGCTTTTTAGCTACTCCCTAAGTTTATCTTAAGGGGGGGTGTTAGAGTAAAAGGTTATTTAACTTAATTAATTAAATCATATTAATTAATTAATTAATTAAGTCACCTTTTTTTTTCACTTAAGCTAAATTTAAGAAGATTTAGTCTGCACTTAATAATTCTTTTATTTTATGCATGCATCCTTTAGGATTTTTTATCTCCTTTATTAAGGATTTATCTCATTGTAATATTTCATCCTAATCAATTCAATTCTCAATTATTCCTTCATTCCAAATGTTTATGCACTTTCTCCTTTGAGGATTTTCTCTTGTACATGACAGGTTATTTGCATGCAAGTGATTATTGGGCTTGTGGGAATTCATCCATCTTGAATTCTAACATTGTGGTCATTTTTAGTGAAGGAATAATGGAGCCAATTATGGATTGGATAAAGGCTTTTTACCCCCTTACTTTACAGAAAGCAACAAGCAACGAGTATGGAGCTTTCTACCCCACAAAGAAAATTTCCATCTAAGGCATCTCATTACAAGAAGCAAAGAAAGCATGATAACAAGGAGTCAAATCAACCCAAAGAACTCTCTTCAAAGAAGTTGGATGAAGATCTGAGAAAAGAGCTAAGGAAGAAGAATCTTTGTTTTGCATGCAAGGAGACATGGGCACCAAAGCCATAAGTGTTTAGAGAAATGGAAATATCATCAATAGAAGGCATATTCAGCTGATAATTATGAATCAGAAAATTCAGACCAGCAAGCTGAAACAGAGAAAAGTGAGCAATAAGAGTCAGTGGAAGAGTTTGAGGAAGAGAAGAAAAGTGGAGGTACTCTTGCTAGGCTCTCAAGTCTAAAAAGAAATGATTCTTTTAGGGTTAGAGGGACATTGAACAGACAGAAAATTGTTTCGCTTATTAATATAGGTGTTACACACAACTCCATTGATGAAGACATTGTATCACGAGGAGGGCTCAAGTCGAAAAATTTTGGAGGCTTAGTCATGGTTGTTAATGGTCACGATGTCTTGCTCGAGGAAGATACCAAAGTTGAGACTTTTATTGAACCACTACAAAGTAAATGATGATTTCAATGATGTGAATACTAGAGACACTAATGTTGTTCTTGGTATGCAGTGCCTTCGTTCTTTAGGTGACATCACCTTGAAATTGAAATCCATGGAGTTAAAATTTCAGGATGATGGAAGAAAAGTTGTGTTAAGAGGAATGCCCAAAGAAAGATCTTTATTTTCTGTCTAGGAACATTTGTGTAAGTCCCCTCATGATTACCAGCATATCATATTATCAAACTGAGTCTATCCAAATGAAGTCAAGACATGACATAGATAACCTTGGTGTCATCTCACTTGATCAAGCATATTAGCATTTGAGAAATCCTTTCAACATGAGAATATACTCCGTATATTTTATTTTGTGCTGGTGGCGTGCAAACACCCTCACCAACATATTTCATCACTGAGAGCATCCAATCAAACATTTGAAGTAATAAAACATCATCACAGCACTTGGACTTTGAAAAAATATTTTTTCAAATACAAAGAGCATTGGCAGCATATATCATACCTACAAGAACCATTTGACACTTATCTACTCCCAACAGTTGTCAACTTTCCACACAATATTTGAAGTGAAACATGTGGCAGAAAAAGAGCATGCCATTAAGATAATGGAATAATTCTGTAGTAAAGTATATTCCCCTCAACCACAAGAAACATACTGGCATTTTCACAATGGACACCTGGACAAAATTCTAATTACTGAGCACCATGATGAGCATGTCTTTGATTTGAATTGTTAATAAACGCTTTCACTCTGGGCAAATAAATTGTGACAAATAGACAGAAAATTGCAATTAGCCACGGAAAACTAATCATTAAATCAGATAATACAAACTCCTTACTGCAATGTTGTGTATGCCAAACAAATAAAATTTGATTAGCTAATGGGAGACAGGACTCAAACAATAGCACATGCTTATTAAGATATCTGTGCTTGAGCTCATTTGTAGAGATATCCTCCCACAGAGTATACGCACCAGTTGTTTTTTAATTCCAAAATGGGATAGAAATTGAACAGATTGAAAATACAATAGAAATGGACTCCAGCTGGACCAGAAGGCACTAAATTAAGATTAGTAGTGCTTCTAAAGAGAATCTAGGTGTCTTGGGTTGAAAATTCAACAAGAATTCTGCATGTGAAGCACTAAGACGGATTACCATTGAAGGATACTAGAGCATTGATCATTAGGATATTACAGGAGGAAGACGCCCACCATTGAAAGAGAAAAGGGCTTTCAGAAGAAGCTATTATTCTACTCATATTTTCCTTACTCGTTGCCCTAGAAATTTTGCTAAACCTGTTGATAGGTTAGCAATCATGGATTAATTTTAATGGAGATCCGTGACTTTAATTTTTGTGATCATTTTGGTTACATATTAGTTTTCCAAAGAAATGTCTCTCCTAATTAGTTGATTTAGTGTCTTGAGGGATTTCAGTGATGAGTAGGATACCAGCCTCTTGGAGTGCTGAAAATTTCCCAGATTCTCAACTTTTGGGGGAACGTGTATTTCTGCAATGGAGTTCTTAAGTAATCTATATGTAAATTCAACACTAAGAAGGTTTTAAGATAGGCTTCATCTTGACAAGCAGATGCAGTGATGAAGTGCATTTCTTGTTTTGACAGCAATATAGAAAACAATTTGTGAATTCTTGAAGTAATGTTAAGGATAGATGTGGCTTTCAAGCAATAGGCCATATGCATTGTCTGCATGGATCCTTGATCATGTAGCTTTTTGGTCAAGCCTCGGTAAGTGCTTAATCTCTTCCAAGGCGTTCCTTAATCGGGTCCCTCTGGAGCACATTCACACCTAATCTTTCGAAAAACAAAGAGAGATAGACCTTGCATCTTTATAGACAGAATTCAACTTATTCATTGTAGCTGTCCAAACCATCATTGATTATAAAGGTTATGGACTCCGAATGCCTATAGTCGTGAAAACGAAACAATTCCTAAAAGTGGCGATATCAACTTGGATATTCATTATCTAAAAGAATTTCATCAGCAAAGCAAAATAATTACCCGGACAAAGAGTCCTCTAAACAATACACATTGCATACATTTATTAGAGAACATTGCAAATATCATTAAAACATTGTAGCACATTTCGGTAAGCAATATCCATAAAATAATTCAACCATTTCCTCGAGAAACATGCATATATTATTAACTGTCTGTAGCACATATCTACAACCAATGAAGAGTAAACAATTCAAGCATTTCCTCCACACAATGCATGTACCATAATCAGTTTGTGGCAATTTTCAACAACCAATTACCAAGACTTCAAGAATAAAATGCAGAAGAATGTGGAAAAAAAATACCTTAAAATCCTATGAGCAGTCCAGACAGCTAAGTGTATTCTGAATTTGCAGCAATTGAGTCAAAAATTTAATCTATTATTACACAAATTGCTGAATACTAACCCATGAGAGCCTCAGAACCCAAACCAGCTTCAGTTCCAATGTATCTGCGTAAGTTGCGAACCCAGGGCATTGACGAAGCTTGGCAAATCTTCTTCAAGAGGCCATCATTGCCCTCCCCATCACTGGATCCGCTGTACATTTTGCTCAAATATTATTCAGTCCAAAGGCATTGTCATGCAAATTGTTATTCACCTGAACAAAATGAAAAATAAAATCAGAAAGAAATAGATAAGAACAAAATATGAAGCACAATTCAGTTAACAAAAGTCATTTTTTGCACAAAATTAAGGCAGGGTGAAGGCTGTGAATACTTTGTTTCTCCAATTGCAGAATTCTTTCCTCCGATGCAAGGCCTTTGTTTGCCTCTTCCGCTTCCCTTCTCAAGAAATTGCTAACTGTAAAAAGGTAATGACGATCTTGGAAAGTTGAGCCCCATATGAATTAGCGCCACCGATCAATTTTTTTGAAATTTCCCTTTAAGATTAACGGTTCTGTGATTTTTTTAATTTTAAATATTTGAGGAAATCAATTCAAAATAAAAGAGAGGAAATGTTTAATTATATAAGGTATTTTTCATTAAGTAAAACTGGCATTATTTCATTTTATATAAAAAAAAAAAATTATGCTTAATCATGTGAGAATTAAGTAGTTAATATTTAAATTTAAAAGGGAATAATACCTAGATTCTAAGGAAATGAAAAGAAAAATATCTATTTTCTCATAAATTTAGATACATAAACAAGTTTAACAATTTGTGAATGTAGTATAATAAATATATTTATATAAATAATAATAATCTTAAATAAAGTTGGAGTTCATTACAAAGTGTGATGGTTAAGTGGTGGTGGTGTTGTTGTGGCCAATAAGGTTTAAACCCTCGCTAAGCCATTGTTATTGTGGGCTTGTATTTTCCAACGTGTTTGTGAGTTTGAACCTCAACGTTGATGTTATTGGCGTTCATATAAAATTACTTAAATGCCTATGTTTCATATTGTCACTTAGTTAAAAAAATTAAATTCATCATCAAAAAAAATCTCTAAAAAATTATCTTATATAGAGAGTTAGGAATGATTGAACTTGGAATCTTTTAAATGTGGATTTGATTTTTCTCTCACACATCTAATGTGGATTTGTGGATCCAATCTATGGAAACTTTTATAATGTTGCTTTCAACATGCCTTGATGTCTGTCCTCGCATAAAAATTGGTTCCAAAATTTCTTAGTTTACAAATGGTAGGGACAATTGTTTCACTTTTGTGAAACCCTATAAGGGTACAAATGTATTCAATTAGATAAAGGATTCGGGAATGTGCTTTGAAATATGCTAAATTCCCCAAATGCTTGTGCATAATTTCTTTGATAGTTGCTCCTTATAATGCTCGAATGAATTGATTGAATATAGATGATCTATGATAATCTTTGATGGTGTCTTAAAAAAATACATTGACACTTTTGATACAATACCAAGGGTCAAACAAAGCATTTTCACACCTTGAGTTGGCTAATAATGGTCACAAATAGAGGTAAAGTCAATCTCATATTTGAATTTGACTTTTCATGGCAAAAGGGGTCATTTTTTTGTGATTGCAAAAGTGATCAAGATCACCTTCATGGCTACCAATCTAACATAGGGCAAGGGAAGGATAAATTGAGAGTCAAGATTATTCCATCAAAATGAGTATTGATGGGAACAAATAAGGCACAACTATGCATCCTCTCCTAATAACAATACGTAAATAAATTGCACACTTATTATTACATAAAAATTAATAAGATAAAATAAGTTCAATTTAATAAATAAATAAATTGTGGGCTATATATTTTTCAATCTTACATTTTGCCCCCAATTTGTCTTGCATGTTAACTATCATAAGAATGTATATCAAAGTAAACGTAAGAAACCAACAAGAATGTAAATTTGTAAGATATAAATATGGATGAAGATTTAAGCATTGGTACTTACTCTTTTGAAAAATAAGTGTACAATCTGGATAACATGCAACAGGTGAATGAAAGAAATAACTACTATCATGTAGGCATTTAAAAAAGTGTGTATTGTCCATGATGTAAAAGGAAAGAAAATAGAGGTAGGTTAGGGATATCGCATCATCATTGAAGTAACAAGATGGGTAGTTATTGCGTTGAGGCATCCAAAGATAGCAATACAACCCATGATAAGCTCTAAATCATGTTGTCATCTTGCAACCATACTTAAATAAGAGGGATGTTAGTGATATCACATACACTTCCTCTAGCGAGTTGCATATAATGGATACAAATCTATATTGATGGATGCATGTATACATATATCTATGCATATATAAAGACATAGGTACATTCATACATACACATATATCCATATGTATATGTGCAAATATACACATGTAGTATGTGTACCTATATCTATATACATATAAATGCATGTATATGTACGTACATATGTATACATGTCTATGTGTGTGTGTATAGACACTTTAAATTGTCGGGCTTACCTAGCCACGCCTAATTTTAGCCTACCCTAGCTCATTAATTGGATAAATATTTAATATTTATTTCGTTAATCTCATCTTTATTTATATCCTATCCTATTACCATCAATTAAATAAATATTTTTTAATTTTATTAATGTTTTATGATTTTCATATCCCATGAATTAAATAAATATCAATTATTTATTTAACTAGTTCCAAAATTTACCTTTAAATTTGTGATTCATCATTTAGTCATGGCCATCCAAATTTTCACATAGATCATAATCTAAAATTGTTAACATGTGACAAGTGTCCCCTTCACATGTCCAATTTATCCTTGTCCACGTTCATTGAGCCTTGTAAGGACTAACTTTCTCAAGCATTCCAAAAAGGACCAGAAAATGAAATAAACAAAAAAAGTCGCTTAAACTTACTAACAAGCCAAAAGATATTTTCATTTAATTCATTCCATAATTCAAAAATTGACAATTAAAAAAGGTTACATTGTAATAACATACAAAATTCAACCAACTTGTCAAATTAAAAACATTACTTGTGAAAAGAGAGATGTCAACATTCTTGTTAAACATTGAATACATCAAAATAATTACATTAAGTACAAAATACAAGATTGTAGCATGTGATACAAGTTGACCATATGATCGAATCATGAGTACATAAAATAAGAAAATCATACTATGCAAATCCACATCTCCTTCATCCATCAGGCATCTTTCTATTTGTTGTGCTCGAGACATGAATGTGGTCCATGCACTTTAACCACCCAACCATGGAGTGGTTAGCTCCCCTGATACTCAACCTATCACATTGAGTGTGTCGACCCTGCCCAAGAAGCCTAGCAACTTAGAACTGATGGATCAGATGGATCTAGTGTAGCAGTGAACTATACTACATATCACCTATGACTATGTAGTGAATAACATTGTGTTGGAAATCTTATGACTGAGAGGGGGGTGAATCAGTACAAACAGGTAATGAACGAATTCAACCATTGATCTAATTAACTTCACTAGCAACTTCCAAACCAAAAAGCATATAACTGAAGTAAATAAATAATAGTAAACAATATCAAGCATCCACAACCTTAACACATATAACACATGTATTTTATCATGGAAACCCTTGTTAGAGGGAAAAACCATGGTGGGGATGACACCCACAAGCACAATACTGTAGTAAATGAGTTTGCCTTGTTAGGAGCTACAAATACCCTTTCTAAGGGTTCACCCTGTTAGGAGTGATTAGTACACTATTAGGAGTACAAACAAATCAGCTATGATCTACCTAGCTAGAGGATTTAAAACCTCAATAAAGAATCTACCTTGTTAAAGGATTTGCAAATAAGAACCTGTTAAAGTTCACCCTGTTAGGGGATTTGACCTACTGCAATTGTTAGGGAACAACAAGATTGTTGATCTGTAGAATGGCGTTGATTACCTATTAGATCCTTTCTTCTCCTTTCCTTCCTGGCACTATATTGATCTCTACTTCATCGATTTGTGACCTCCCAATCTAAAAATATGATCGCAACCCTAAATCAAACAATTTAGTGCTCCTTATATAGACTGTCATTATGTCACACAAGACCTAGAACTTTCCACCAGAGTCGGCTCAAATAAATTACTATGTCAGCCTCAGATCCATTACCTTAATCAAAACATATTTTACCAATACTATAATTACTGTTTTGGCCTCAAATGCACCACCGTACTCAAATTAGCATAAAAATTTGATCGGTGATCAGATAGGTAAACTACCTTCACACTCAAAACATAATTCAATCAAAACTTGAGATAAATTCTTGCGATTGGAATTGTGGATTCCACATACCATATACATATTGTATCTATGATCACAATATTTGAATCTTTCCTCAACTCAACCACTACCATAATTTGTATATGATATTGTTCTTCATGAACACCAGTCAACATACATAGTTGATCTTCTCTTTACCAATCATGTACAGTTCTTACCGATCATTGTAATCATGATAATTGAATACATTTCCATCAAGGACAACCAATTATGAATCCACTCATGACCGCTTTGCATATCTCCTCCAAAACTATCATAATGCCAACAATCTCCCCCTTTGGAATTGATGGCAAAAATTTAAAAAAAAACTTCTAAAAATCATCTAAAAAATCTTACATTGCATACATACTACAATATCATCCTCAAATCATACTCCCCCTTACATTATGCATGCTATCACACATCATTACATCATTCTCCCATGCAATACAATACACATCATTCTCCCCTTTTTTGTCAACAATGACAAAGGATTATAAGTACTTACCAGAATTACATTCTATCAAAAACATCCTTTAACTTTGAATTTTTAGTCTCCAATGACTTTTCCCATGACTCTTGTAAGTGTTCTGTAGATAAAATATGTCCATGTATAACTGATGGTGTTCTTTCCATATCATTCAAAGTGCTCACCTCTTGTAGACTTGGTATGATTATGCATCACTCATATTCTATTGCATGATATCCATGGTGGGAGCTAGATAGGTCTACAACTCCATAAGTGATAATATTCTATTATCTTGTTCTGCTTGCAACTTCTTCATGTTGTATGAAATCATTTTCACCTTAGCAGTATGCTAAAACTGAACTAGTTAGGGGATCAAACTTTTTAACCAAATCATCAAGCTCCTATTTAGTTTCCTCTTTCTTCTTCTCCAGATCCAGTGTAAAAGATGTAACCCTTGAAACCTTTACAAGTTTCTTTCCTGATTCCTGTAGAATTTCCTTCACTTTATTCACTAGAACTACAAGTGACTCTTTTTCTACTACTATGACCTCTTTCAACGTGTCATCTTGATGCTTCTCATTTTCTTTCATTGCTAACTCCATAGATGCATTCTCCAAGATAGGTACTTGATCAAAAACAACCTTGACCAATATACCCAATTGATCAATAGGATTGTCTTGTTTTTCATATCCCACATTAGGTACTAAATTCCTAATGATCTTTCTGATGAACTATAACTGATTGAATGTTTGAAGATGACAAAGTTGATGATCACCAAGCTGCATAAAGTAAATGCAAGACATTAAATCAGTTAATGGATTTTATTGTCATTGATTTCAACTTGATATGGTATGATTTCTCATACACGTATTGTCACAACACTTAAAGATCTGAAGAGACAAAGTTTTTGTTGTCGGTAATCACACATCGAGTGGCAGTGAACCCCGAGCTCAGAAGTTCACAGTGTTACCCGAGCAATCATTACCGATCTAACTAAAGTTGTCACCAAACAAAACTGAAGTTGAGGCCCAAGCTATCTGCAATAGTCACCAAGACCAACTGAATTGTTGAGCGACAACAACTAAAGCTAGGAAACGACAAAACAACTTAGCTGGCAGAAGCTAAAGATAGAGTTAACCGATTGTTTACTTTGTTTTCATCGATCAGTTAAAAGCTAAAGATAAGAAGGATATTTAAAGCATGTTTTATTCCAAAAAACAAGGAGAGATTTGTGGAATAAAGCTAAAGCTAGCATGGCGAGCTTTATAGATCAAGAAGTGATCAACGAAGAAAACAAGGACAAGAAATGGTGAAATCATGTCTATATAAAGAGACAAGTAATTCATAAGAAATGGGGAAAGAAAGAGGAATGCTGAAGAAAATTCTGGTGAAGATAGAAGTCTTCATATAGACCTAATCATACAAGCTGAAGAACAGAGCTAAATATTTCTACAGACACCGAGCAATAAAGAAGCAACAACATTCACCGAGCAGAAAGAAGTGGAACAAAGGAATTGAAGAGAACATTGATCAGAAAGGTATTATGAGCTTACAATAGATCTGAACTGCAAGATTAAGTTGTATTTATGAACAGATCATATATTGTTCCATTTAACCATTGATTTAGAAAATCTCTTAATCGAGTGGGTTTTAACCATCCTTTATATATTGAGATACATCCCAAGGAGTATCAAAAGGTTTTCATGTTGACAACATAGTGAATGCGAGGTCAAGTGATAAACTGTTAGTTTTAAATCCTCTAAGAAGGTCACACTTAACAGTGTGTTTGTAACCTTTAACAGGGTTGTCTCTTCACCGAGCTCACTTCAGAAGAGTGAAATTTTTGGGTTACCGGTCCCAAGTGGTTTTTCCCTTAACAGGGTTTCCAAGTTAAAAATCCATGTGTCAAATGTGTATATGGTTCATTGCTTTGATGTTTTGATTTACACATTACTAAAATAGGATTGATCGGTAAAACATTAAGTTATTTACTGTATTTTGGTAAAGACTAGACTGTTATTCGGTAAAGCTTAAGAAAAAGGATAAACAGTATAATCCGCGTAGTAGTTATTTGATAAGATTGTTTAAAGACATACATCTTGTAGGACTGAAGATAACTAGAGGTTTATATATGTGATATAAAGTTTTGGATGAATTATTGGATTAATTTTTGAGGCCACTAATTCACTACCCCCCCCCTCTCAGCTATTCTAACACTTTCTGGCTCCTTTCAGTATTTTGACCTTCTTTTTCTTTCCCTTCAATTTGTCCCTTTATTCTTTCTCCCTAAGTTTATCAAAAAATTTCAATAGCTCTTTAGGGCTCATCTGAGTAATATAAATAGTTATTTGCATTTCTTCATCTTTAGATTCTTCTTCATCTCCTTCAGAACTAGTTGGATTCTTTGTTTTGCTCTTCTTCATTGTGCCACCTTCACCAGTTAGATTAAGGTTCCTCTTTACTAAAAGTGTATCCTTGTCATCCTTATGACTTGTCTCTTCCTCAACAATCTATTCTTTTAGTGCTTTAACATCAGTAGAGTTTTAATGTTCTATGTCTACTCTGGGATATCAGAGATAACATTATCTATGACATCATTAATCTCTTCAGTTTCTCTCTCTTGTGCTCTTCTCTCCTCTTCAACTGATTTGATTTTAAAGCCCCCCACTAAGAAAATAATGAGCTTAGTTCACCGATGGATTCTCCACATTTCCTGGACTTGTGGAGTTCTCAATAAACTCTAGCGAATTCAATTCTCCTTTCCTCACCCATGTCTTCTTCATAGCATTTCTTACTTCACCAGCATTGACAATTTCCTCTCCTTTGACATTTTCACCATTGTTCACTAGTTGATTTGTAGTATACTTTCTTGATCTACATGACCTAGCAAGATGACCAGCCTTATTACAGACATAACATACCATACTTTTTAGATTCCAGGGCCCAACATTGTCTCTGAATTACCTTAATCTACAATTCACATCCACATGTCCATAGTTGTGACATTTAGAACAAGTAACATCTGACCGCTTACCTTGATTGATAGGTCTCTAACTATTGTAATCATATGACCACAGGTTGTTGATTCTTTCCCTGCACTCATTAGCTCTATGTCCAAACTTGTTGACATAGTAACAAAATCCATTAAATGTATTAGATCTAGCAGTGTAGTTGTCAGTTCTACCATAGGAGTTTTCTGATCTGGCAGTAGAACCTCTAGGTCTAATATTGGGACCAATCGGTTTAAACCAACATACATTAGCAGTATGACCTTCCTTATGACAATTAAAGCATACTAGTTTATACCTTCTCTTGCCAGTGTTATTGTTCACCTTGGGTGTTGATTTTATTTTTGCATTGATTTCCTTAGTGCCAGAAGATTCACCAGCTTCAAAGTTTGAAAAACCTAAACCTAAACTGAAACTTACGATGGCAATGAATTAATGGTTTACTTTTTGCACAACTTATACACTGAATTTTAGGAAAAATGGGCATAAAACCCAAATAATTTACATAGACAACACATTTATTATACAATATGGAGGGTTATGAGTAACATCATACAAAATTTTCAAGTTCAAAAAAGTATTAGTAAGAATTTCAAAACCAATTTTGAACCCTTCATTTCCTTTTCCTCACATTTTGCATATCACACATAGGGAACTAGTATTGACTTAATAATACAAAGGAAAAATAATTAACTCGTCCACATCATTTATATAGTCAAGCTCAAGTTGTTTGAATACTATAAACTTATGGCATCAACAAGAAAATTAGATGTTTTTCTTATTTTTTACAATTGATAGAATGCTTATAAGGTAGACTATACTACCTAATTTTGAACTAAGCACATTATGTTAGAGTAATCATTATTTTGCTTATTAATTAAATCATGTTGATTTAATTAGTTAAGTTGTTTTATTACTCTTTAGTGCTTAAGCTTTCTCTTAGGTGCATTGATAATTAATTCTTTTATTAATTATTAATGTGCAACCTAGCCTTTTTCCTTTTTAGGGTTTCATTCACCTTTTAAGGTTGAACTTTGTAATTATTTTTCATTAATTCAGAATACATTTTTTCTCTGCTCTTTTGAGTTTCTCTGAGCTTCTGAGTTCTTCTGCTTTATCCTTCTTTTGCTTCTTTCCTATAACAGGTACTTGCATGTGACTGTTCTTGGGTGTTATCAGATTAGTGTTTAACAGATCCTTCATGGTATCAAATCCCCTCTGTTGTTGCATGTTCTGGAGTGTTTGAAGCGTGTTTCAAAGGATAAAATCTCATCTTTTTCAAGGTTTTTGTTTTCAATCTGGGGGTGAAGGTTTTTTTTTGGAGCACTTTGGGCCCAAATGGACCTCACCATCACACTCAGAAGGCCCAAAAACCTATATTTTCATATAAGGTTTGTCAGTTTTGGCCTCCATGACCTCTGGGAAAAAAAATTGGCCTCCAAGCACATTTTTCGAAGCAAAAAAAAGTAAATTTTTTTTAAAAAAAACTCAAAAAATTGAGTTTTTTTAGCGTAGGCAACACGTGCGACCGCGCCACCACCGTGCAACCTGCGCACCACCCTCACCCAGCCCACGGCCAACGTGCCACCCCAGCGCCGCCCGACAGCCACTAGAGCGTCGCCAAAGCACCACCGAGCAGCGCCCACTTGCCACTGTCACTGCTGACGCCACCCCTGCAGGCATGACATCATTTCTTGAAAGGGTGATGTCATCATTTTGCAGCGACAATTTTTTTCCCAGCGATTGGATTATTTTTCTTGTGATGACGTCAACGACAGCCAGTTGACGGTCATATGACCATCAATCTTTTTGCAGTAACTAGCGACGACCATTTAGACGTTAAATTTTTTCTAGTGCCTGTGTTTTTCAGTGAATTGCTCTTTCTGACCTCCTGTCAGTCTTTTGGTCATAACTTGAGCATACGATATCATTTTTCAGCAAATGAGATATCACCGAAAATCTCTTTCCGATCCGGAGACCACCATGTGTGTTTTGTGTGCAAATTTGGTCGTTTGAGTACCTAATTTCAGAGACAAAGTATTAGCTTCAGTTTCTCTCCTCTCTACATCAGGTCACCAAGTTTTTCTTCTTGTTTTTTGTACTCTCTAAGTTATTTTTTGGTGTATGGGGGATAGTATAATACATTGTGGGGGGTGCATTTTCTTTTTTTTGTTATTTACTTCAGAAAGACCCTTCTACTTCTGTATTCTTTCTCTCAATGTCGGACCCTTCAGTTGCCTGACTGACACCACATAACTACCACACTTGGAAAGCACACATGACCAGGTTGCTCATGTCACGTGGCTATGGTTTTGTTTGGATGAGAGCCAACCTATTTTGCAGTGTCCTTTTGAGATTCTTCAACACAGGAATAAGATGGATGAAGCCATGGGCTTAATTGCACTGAATATCTCTGACAGTCTCGTGTTTTATTTGAAAAATTTGCACACTCCTCGAGCCATCTGGGGAAAGTTTGTAGATCTGTTTGGCATAGTGAATGAGTTCTGGACACTACAACTTGATGCTGAGTTGAAATCATTATCTCCTAACAATTTTCCCACCATTAAGGACTTCTTGATGAAGTACAATGCTTTCTGCTCACTTTTTACAGGGATGTGGGAAGACCAAATCAGATAATGAGTGTATCTTTCTGATACTCTCAAAGCTTCGAGGACAGTTCCACATCTTCTCCTCCACTTTCTATTCCACTATGGATTCTTTGGGTCCTAGGAACAATATGTCTTCCATTGAGGCCTTTTATGATCGGTTGACTCGAGAGCATTCAAAGATTCAACAATTGAATGATACTTCTGGCTCTATGATCCATGTTTTGGTCGCTCATCCATCTTCACAAAAGTAAGAGCAGAAATAGGTATCACCAACTACAAATTTTTGGAAGGATTCTCCTTCTTAGCATTCCTCTAGCCCACCTCCTCCAAATAAGGGGTGTATAGTCAAAAAATAGAAGCACTTCCATTTTGGACTGGTTTATCCCTCCGAGTAAGTGGTTTGGGTTCATGTCAAGCGCCTTGAATGGGTCTCTGACTTGGATCTAGCTTTTCCCCTTGTTCTGCCCCATTTTCCACTTCTCTCCGGCCTATTTCTAGCACCCTGATCTGCAAATCTGAGTTCCTTGACCTCAGGGTCAAAGTTGACATTCTGGGTCAAGATTGACCTCAACCCTGACCTAGATCAAGGTCGACCTCTACCCTGACCTAGGTCAGAGTTGACCTTAACCCTGACCCAAGGTCCAATTTTTATATTTTTGGGGTTTCCGGATGTCGGGCTTCGAAAAGATTTAATTCCCACTTTCGGGTCGGTTGTTTCGGTCATCAAGGCAATGACTCTTGAAATTATATTTAATATAGGTCCACTTATATGGGTATAGGTCTAATTGGAATTTAATTCTCCTATGTAGGCCTCTCTAGAAGATTGTGCCCTAGATTTGTATATAAGGAAGCCTTCTCCTCTCATTTTCTCTAAATATGAAAGACACAAGAAGCAATTTCATCCATCCAAACTCTATGCATGATCTATTGAAGCAAGCATCTACTCTCAAGCATTCAAGCATTCAATTCATCAAGGAGATCCATTGGTAGCCATTGAAGGATTCAAGCTCTATGGAGCCCTCTTGTTGAAGATTTCTCCATCCACATCCATGCAAGCCTCTTCCTATTCCAAGATCCATTCAAGATTGGTGTTGAAGATCTACAAGCAATTGATTTGAGACATCCCACCTTCTACATTCTACATTCATTTGGTGCATACATACATGCGGATCCAAGGATTCGAATCCGCCACAAGGGTTTCTATACAAGCAAGGTGAATTGGTTTATTTGCTTTGTTTATTTATATAATTTCAATTATACTTTAAGGTTAATTCCAAAACTGGGGTTTGACCAAAGAAAACCCCTCCCCCAACAAACAAAACCATTTTTCTTGCAGGTACAGGTACATGACAGCAAATTTAAGAGCATATTCAAATACTCTTTTTGGCCAACTTTCGGGATCCATGAACAGAATTTTCATTGGAGCAGTGCAGGTCGAGGTCAACATTTTGGGGTATGATTGCACCCCAACAAAGAGTTCAAGGTCAACCTGACTCAGAAAAGGAAAATATTTCTGGGTTTTGTCCATCTCTGCGTTTCTGTTCCAAATTTGGTTGCAGAATTTCCCGAAACTCAACACAGACATCAAAAAATAGGATTTTTCATATCTTCTATATTTCAAGGTTAGTACTTGTCTTCAATTTATTTTAATTAAGGTATTCTTCAATTCCATTATATACTCTTCATCCATTATTCAGGATTTTAAGGCTTTCTTCTTCCTTCTCATTTCTGATTGATTGATGCATTTGTGTATTAACCATTTTCTTATGGTTGATCAAAGTGGATCTTTCCTTTGTGAAATTTGGGGCTAGGAAGGGAATCATATCTTCTCCTCAATACTATCAACATCAACATCATTTTATCCTTTATATTTCCTCTCTTCTCATGTATATACACACCATACATATCACACACTTTTATATCTCTACAAGGGGAAATCAAAGACCGAAAATCCTAAGTGTGCTTATTGTAATAAGCCCAATCATGATGAGTCTCAGTGCTTTTAGAAGAAGGTAGATGGATATGCCCAACATATTTCTGATTTGACAGCTCTCCCTGACAAGAGAAAGATTGATATTCTTTCTTCCTCTTCTCACTGGTCTTATTCATCATCTTCTCAGACAGATGGGTTGGACAATGGAAAGGGTCGTGCATTATATGCATCTGCTATTGCTCCCTCTTCTATATGGTTACTAGATTTAGGTGTTTCACACCATATGGCATCTTCTCAGGATTTATTCTCATCTTTTGAGGCTTCACCTACCCCACACATTTTGATCGAGAATAACACTATTATGACTATATGTGAGAAGGTTTCTATTGACACTGATGATGGTGTATTCCATGATGTACTATGTGTTCCATCATTGTCCTCTAACCTTCTCTCTATCTATTAGATTACTCACAGTGGGATAGGGAAGACCGTTGAGTTCACTCCAGATTCAGTGCACGTCAGAGACAATGTGATAGGCAATATTGTTGCTATAGGGATAGTTGATCATGCTACCCACTTGTACTCATTCTCTCATTTTGCTCCACCATCTCCATTGGTGGAGAATATATCTCCTACTTCATGAGTTCCTATTAAGGATAAGTCGGGTCACCTAAAATTATGTGTCGTTCCTGAGATCAGTTTTGTGGCTTCTACACCTCCTCCTCATGTTGAGTTTGCATCTATTCAGCATGATTCCTCTTCAACATTACCTATTATGGTTTCTCCTTGCAATCGAGCCATCCACTCCAGTTGTTGAGGGCATATCCAAGGACATTCATCTCCTCCCAGATTCTAGATTTAGCCCATCTAGTGGCCCACCTTCATTGGAGATTCCATTATAGGAGTCTCATGCATTCTCCTTTGAGCATCAATTAGGCCTTCTAGTTTCATCTCTCATTCATGGGTTTCCTTGTTGTCCTGTGCCCTTGTTTCTTCCGCATTGGAGTTCCATTGGTTCAATCATTTCCACAGGGGTTCTACCATTCTAGGGGGCTTTGTTGTCTCTTCCCTCTCTCATGGGGGGCTGGTTGTACTTATGTTTTTTAGAGTCTCTTGATCCATTTATTTTCTACATTTTTCTATCTCTTTTTGGAGAGGGTTTTTTCCCACTGGGTTTTCTCCTTTGTCTCCGGTTTACAGAAATTTCCTTGAATTAGGTACCTGATCAGGCCTTGTTTCCAGGACCCATTTCCTTCTTTCATAGTTGTGCTAGGTTATCTTACCCCCTGAGCTTAGCTTAAGGGGGGTGTTAGATTAATCATTATTTTTATTATTAATTAAATCATGTTGATTTAATTAGTTAAGTTTTTTTATTACTCTTTAGTGCTTAAGCTTTCTCTTAGGTGCATTAATAATTAATTCTTTTATTAATTATTAATGTGCAACCTAGTTTTTTTCCTTTTTAGGGTTCCATTCACCTTTTAAGTTTGATGTAATTATTTTTCATTAATTCATAATACATTTTTGCTCTACTCTTTCAAGTTTCTCTGAGCTTTTGAGTTCTTCTGCTTTTTCCTTATTTTGCTTCTTTCATGTAACAGGTACTTGCAGGCAACTGTTCTTGGGTGTTATCAGACCAGTGTTTATCAGATCCTTCACATTAGTTATCAAATTTTTATCATGAGATTGACAAAAACTTTTCTAGAAAACATTGATCTAAGAGGACACTATAAACAATCATTTTCAAAACTAGAGTTATACTTTTGCAAAACATATTTTTTTTCATAAATTTCTAAAATATATTTATAGACAGGTAAGAGCTATACAATTTTAAATGCTCTACAAATTGTCATTTCTAGACCTTCGATGAAGTCATCCCCCATGCGAGCGGCCATTTCTAGGTTGTTGGGAGGCATGCCTTGCCTCTACTAACTGTGATGTGTAAATGTTGTACTTGCAATAATTCTACACACAATCACTCAATATGACATTAGATCAACATGTTAGTATCAAAATTGAATACAATTGAACCAAATAACTTGTTAAAAGCATCTTATTGCTTCCTAGCTAGAATATTTACATGAATTTTGGAAAATGCTCTCAGATTAAGAATGAATTAATAGCAAATAGACAATCTAGGATGGAAGATTCATAAAGAAAATGCCTAAAATGCATCTAAGATTGTTCAACTATGCTCCATTAATTGATAAATGCATGAAATTAATCAATTGAATTGAAGAAAAATGAGCTAGATTATGCTATGAATTTAAATTTACATTAGTTAGCTACTTTAATGCACTATTCACCTATGAAATGAGATTAGAAGGGCTGCCTTTTATAGATTTTCCTTGGAGGGAAAAGGGAAATTTGAATTTGAATTTGAATTTGATGGTTGAGATTCACTCATGAGGAAGGGTTGAGATTGATCCCTTGAGTGATCCATGTGATTGCTTCTCATCGGTCCATGAGTTGACTTGGAGGCCAAGTGGAGGAATATAAATGCTTGAATTAATTTATATCCTTGGTCATGTGCTTTTTTTCTCTTGATTTGATTTAAATGACTAGAATTAATTAACGAATTAATGCATCTTGGTGAGTGATCTTTGATGTTTGATTTTTGATGATTTATATAATTAAACTGATCTAGTTCAATTACATAATTATGATTATCCTTGAATTTGATGTCTTGGTTCGGACTTAGGGCACTTGATTTAAGATTGGGGTGTCTGATTACATCAGACAATTTTTAGGTGATTACACTTACCTACTACATTTAGGGGCATTTATGGCCTCTTTATTTATGTATATGGAGAATGACTCTCCTAGTTCTCCTCATTTGGAATAGGGGAAACAAACTGGAAAAAAAAACCTACAAAGGAGAAAGTGTTCAAGAACACAGTTGCAGATGAGAAGAACCTGCTAGAAGGAGCCAAGTTAGTTGCCTAAGACTCTACTCCAAATGCAACAGAAGGAGATGGAAGACTAGGAGGTAAGGGCCATATTCCTCCACCCTCATTATCAAGTCAGTTATCCAAATGGCCAATGTTATTAATAATGAGAAAGCTAGGCTTAGACATTTTCCCAGTGAATCTGGATGTAGCTAAACTCTAGTCTAGGAACTTTTTGAATGATTGGTTGCACAATGTTTGGTTCAAAAAACTATGGTTCCAATACTCATATTGCAAAATGTTTCAAAAGGGTCTCTTTTTTATTTATTTTTAAGAACCTTGGTAGCCAAAGAGAAGTAATTAAGAAGCAGTTCGGAATGTTGGCTCTTTTGTTTTAGGGTTGTCAATGGTCTCTCAAAGCCAACCGTGATGAATTTTTGGCACTCTTGTGCCCTGGATGGATAACTATAAAGAATATCCCCCCTTCTTGTGGAATGTTTTACCAAAGACTATAATTCATTGTGGTTATTCTTAAAATGGACGGTTCCCCAACACTTCTCCCCATATGGATACTAGGCTTCTTGTTTCTATTATTCCAAGTAGAGAATTTCCTAAGGCTCTTAATGTGGAACTACCAAATGACATTGTTGTCTTCCCTATTGAATTTTGGGTGGCATTAATACATGTTTTCTCTATAAAAACCTGGGCATTTGAGGAGGAATTGCCCTTTAATAAAAAAAGAAACCCAAAGTGGTCAACCCTAATAGCAGGGGCAAGATTCCTCCCATACCAAGAAAAGATATACCTAGCTTGCCTCACTCAGATAATATGGAGGTGCACCTCTCCACAAACCCTATTGGTGATTCATGTCCTGTTGTGGTTATAGACTCTAACATGGTAGCCATCAATAAGTATCTTAATGCTTGGAGTCTACCATTGAGGAATGGAAATATCCTCATAGAGGTGACCATGGTCAAGCCTTTGTCACCCTTCCAACCACCCCTAGTGTTAATTTCCCTATCCTGCTAAAATATTGCTAGATGAAGGAGGCCCCCTCCACTATGAACCTCCTTAAACACAGAATGTTAAATGCCTAACAAATTTTTCTCCAGAAGATAAAGAATTTGGATAAGACAAGGAAGATGATTATAAAAAACATTAATTCTAGTCCTGGGGATTAATCTGATTTGAACGTCTTAGCCTCTCCTGACCCTCCAGTGGTTAATATCATTGAGTATGACACTATTGGGAAGAGTGATGCCCCTAGTAGAGATGAGGAGCTCCCAAGGTGGGGAGATTCCAAGGAGGTCTCTCTTCCCTCTTTACTAGAGGTTGATGAATATGAGGTCTTGGATCTCATCAAGGATAATTATGACTCAGGTTTTGAATATTTCTTGTCCAATTTTTCTTTGGTTGGTATGTCTGCACCCACTTGCCCCCCAAGGGACTCTTCAACCCCCTACTAGTAGTAGCCCTCTCTCCAGGAAGAATAGTGTTAAGATTTTAGAGGAGGGTGAGATCAAAGATGGCTTGCAATAAGTTGGGATTGGAGATGGAGGGGTCAATGGGTACTAGGCCATTGTCCCTTTTGTTGGTAGGCAAGGTGGTCATATCATAAAAAATTCCACGGTGGAGATTGGATTGAAAAAGGCTAAAGTGAGGAATAAGAAAAATGTAGGAAAATCTAGTCATCATAGGCATACCTTTGAGCCCCCTCTTAAATGAGAGAAGACATTTGAATTTAAACAAAGAAGAGGAGGGGAAGGCACCCTAACTCCAGCAACCATAAATAAGAAGTCATTGAACCTAGGGGTCAGCTTGCCAAGTTTTACAAGAGATTCAAAGCCTCCATGGATACCACCCCCTAAGGTTGTCATATGATAGAGTTCAAAATTAATTCTTGGAATGTGAGGGGGTTGGAATCCCCAAATAGAAAATACATAGTTAAAATATTTGTTCTAATGCAGAAAGATCTTGGTATTCTTTTACTGCAAAAAGTGAAGGCCATATTGTTCAACTTAGAGATCAACCTTAGATGCATTTGGAAAGATTCCTTGGAATATTCCACTAATCACTCGAAAGGAAAAGGGGGAGAAGCCATATTAGTGGGCCCAAAATGGAAGAAGTTTGTAGAAAGATGGGGTTGTTCCTTCTACAATCGGCTGGTGTGGATCATACTTTGATAAAAGGACAAGGAATGAGTAATTTTATCTATTTATGCCCGTAATGATTATATTGAAAGGACAAAGGTATGAAAATGGATATTATATTTAGAGGAGATCCCTTGGATTATGAGTGGGGACTTCAACATGATTGAGAATGACCAAGATAAGGAAAGAGGCAATAGGTTTGAGTAGAAACAAGAAGAAAGGTTCTTTTGGAAGAGGCTGATGGGGAAACATAGTCTGTAAGACCCCCTTAAATGTAGGAAATGGGAAACAATTATATTTGGCTCACATGTTGTAATTAGTAGCAAGGTAAATGAATAATCTACTATAGATTGGACAGAGTCTATATGAATAAGAATGTCTTACAAGTGAAGAAAGATCAGCCTGACAACCCGATTAAGGTGGTCCCTTGTACCTTCTCTGATCAACACCCTATTATGGCTAGGTTATCCCACCTAGATTCCCCCTTGCATCATATAAGGAAAGATGTATTCTCCTTGAACACAACTATAATTAGTGATGAATATGTGATGATAACTATGTATTTCATTCACAAATTCAATAAATAGATTCCTAAGTTCTCTAGCCCCATTAATAGATGGAATCAAAACACTAAGATCTGGAGGGCCAAGGATGACATAAGGTAAGAAACAAAATTGCACCTAATATTGGAATAGTCATAAGCCATCCTAAAAAATGATATGACCAACATAGAAGCTAATGGAGTTTTTTCTCAAGCTAAGCACTCCCTTAGGATGCTACAAAATAAAAAAGAGTGTAAGGAGAAAGAATAAGAGCTCGAATCAACTACCTGACTCTTGGAGATAAGGGGTCAAAGTTTTTCTTCCATATTCTGAAGAGTAAAGAATCCAAAGAGAAGAAAGATAATATTTGGAAGGAAAGAGGCCAAAATCATAGAGAAAGTAGACATATTGACAACATTTAGCCAATACTATATAATATTTTTCACTTAAGAAGATGAAGGGTCAAAGATGGAGGTAGCCAATGATAAAATTTGTAATATTATTCCCAAGAAGCTTAACAACAAAGATGTGGAGACACTGGGAAGAGAGATCAGTCTAGAGGAAATCATTGCAGCTATAGAGGCTTTGGGAAATAAAATGGCCCCAAACCAGGATGAACTTCCAGATGAATTTTATAAGATAAATGTTAAATGGATTGGAGGAGAGCTTCAAGTTGTTTATGAAGAGGTTTTTACTAGAGGATCCCTAGGAAGAGACATCAATAGTGGGCTCATAAAATTGATTCTTAAGGAAGGTGACAAGCTACTGATAAAAATTTAGAGGCCAATTACTCTTCTTAATGTCTCTTACAAGATTGTAGCCAAGATCCTAGCGGATACACTTGAGGGGGTGCTTCCTAGTGTGATCAATCTGACTCAGACTAGTTTTTTTAAGGGCAGATATATCCTTAAAAACCTCCTTACCTGTTGGGAGGTTATGCATTGGGCCAAGTACCCCAATCAAAATACAAGCATTCTACTGATTTATTATGAGAAATCATATGGCATGATAGAATGCAAATTCATATTCATGATTTTTAGATGCTTTGGATTTCCTCAAGTATTCTTCCATATGGTGCAGACATTGATGACATGTGCCAATGCTGAGGTAGAAGTTAACAGGGGTAGGTATGAATGATTTAACTTGACCAGGTCCATTAGGAAAGGATGCCCCTTGGCTCTTGCACTTTTAGTAATAGTTGTTGATTCTCTCTACTACTTGCTCAGAGATACATATCTCTCTCCTAGAGTGCATGCCATCACCATTCCTAATAAAGAGGATCTCTCTGATGTCTAGTTTATTGATGACACAACTATACTCATAAAATTATAGGAAGACAACATGGAGGCCTTAATGAACAAGCTAGAGATCTTTTTTAAAGCATATGGTAGTAATATCTCTATCCAAAAATATTTCATGTTGGGATGGGAAGACATTCCTACCATATGGTTTCATAGATTCTCTCTTGCATGGGGTGGCCCTAACTATGTGTTTAGATATCTTGGTATCCCCTTTTTTGTCTGCTCATATCTCAAGGATATGTGAAGTTGGTTGAGGGAGAAGGTGGAAAAGAAGATTATTAAATGGAACATGCAATACTTGTCACTTGCAGACAGAGTTTAAGTCTTCTAGAAGATCTTGTCCTCTTATAATATCTACTTGTCTTCCTCTTGGATTTTCAGCCAATACCAGATCAACTATCTTTAGAAGATTATTAGGGACTATTTTTGGTCTGGTGGAAAAGGGGTTAAAAAGAGACATGTGGTGAAATGTGAGTGGTGTGTGATGAGGAAAGTTAGAGGAGGCTTAGGAATGATATATCTCATAATTCAAGGCATTTCCCTAGCAGCCAAGTGGATTTTTAAGTTTGTACAAGGAACGAAACAAAGGAAGGTTTTAGTTAGATATAACACCAACAATATTTCTACCTTAAATGGCCCTTCCTGGAAAGGTTTAGTCTTTAGTGATCTAATTAGAGGCATATTTCTAGTCAAGGTCAGAGGCTCTAATGCTTTTAAATATGTGTGGAGAGCTTGGGAAATTATTAGATAATTTGTCTATCAAAATGATATTGTTTCAACTAAAAATGATATATGTGGATAAATATATTCATGGTGGAATTTAATGCATAAGGGAAAGCCTTTGGCACATCTACATGGATGCTTTGTTAAGGCTTGTTCTTAAAAGGGCATCACATACTTTACAAACATTATATTAGTAGATGGTAAAATTTTTGACTGGGAGAATGTGAAGCAACAATTTGGTATCCCCAAAGCACATTGGAGAACCTATTCAATTCTTAGAGATGCTTTCTCAGTCTTATCCCTCCCCAACTAGTGCTCTCTAGATTCTAAGCATTTGTTATCATACAAGTTGTTATATGGATAAATGTTACATTGAATTAAAACCAAAAATATTTATGATCTTGTCACACACACCGATGATGTTTTCAACCATATTAATTTTTGTTGGAACATTAGCCTTGATAGTAAATTCCTGGATGGTAGTCTTTTATAGAATATGGGCTAGCCAGGTAGAGCCTAAGAAAAAAAAATTGTGTGGAATTTTTTGCTAACCAAAATGCCTTTCAAGAAGCCTTTAGGAGAAGTGATTAAATGTAATATTTGTAGAACTATGGAAACACTGAGGCATATATGTTTTGTTTGTTATTTGGCTAAGGAGGTCTAGGGAATTTTTGGAATTTACTTTAGAAGTGGTTTCTCTATCTTGGACGTTGTCTTTATTTATATCCAGAGCCTTAGGAAGGAGTTTAATATATTTTGGTCTTGTCTTTCTATTGAAATTTTGTGGCTCATTTGGAAAATTTGGTAATGACAATGTTTATAGTGGCAGGAGTAGAACCCTTACTAAGTCTCTAAGGAGAATCATTTGGTATATGGTTTAAATGCATGTCAATATCATGCTCGAATTAGAAAGGACCAAGTTTGAGAGCCTATTTCAGGATGACATGGAAAGATTATTCAAGTGGGAATTATCCCATGAATTTACTTGGACAAGGAGATCTAAGGAGAGAGCCTCATTTGAGGTTGCACTTCAAAATTTCATGGAAGAGGTGAAGAGTCAAAGCACCGAGAATGCACACCCATATGGTACTATAGAGCCTAGTTGTTGATCCACAGAGACTAGTTGTTGATCAACTCATGATTGTGCTAGGACATGCACTACCTATGGCATAATTTGTGGAGCACCATATAACGACTACATATTGCAAAATGAGATACTTTGTTGGTTTGATGGCTTAACTAATTAGACAGCTTGCGTAGACAAAATTGACTTATAATAACCATGAACTATATTGCAATAGCTTTTTTTACAAGAGTATGTAGTTGTATTTTGTGAAATCCACGACTCTATACTTGGTCTTTTGTTGATATGACAAATACATATGTAATCAAGTACTCGTAGTCTCTACCACTCTTGTAATGTTTTGTTAAATGATATATAATAGAAAAAGAGTTTTACAATTCCTAGTTTAAGCTAAAATATCTTAAGAATTTAGACAAATATTATTGCCTACTCAATAGCACACTCGTTATTAGATAAATAAATAAAAACACCATAAACTAGGAATTTATGAAACCTTGGTAATTAAAGGAATACACAAGGATAGTTTTCCCTATGTTGGTAGAAAGTAAATTTAACAATGAGCTCACATCTCTATGATATAATCATTTAGGTTTCCTTATAACACAATGAATGATAAGGAGCTGAGTTAATTTGGAAATCACAACATCCACACTATAAGTCTTTCGCGCTACATTTAGGAATCAAATATTAAGCGAAAGGCTTGATATGCACTTCTAGAAATAAAACAAATAAATGTAGGAGGAACTTGAGAATCCCATGTTTCTATTCTTTCTTTTAACCTTCTCCAAACTATACCGATTTCTCAAAGCTCTTGCCCCTTTTCTAAGCCTCTTTATTAAATTGAAAGTTCCTTTTATCTCCAACTTCCTTCTTTCTTCTTCCCAAACTATTATTTTGTGTACTTTTTTCTATAAATGGTTCCAATTTTTTTTGTGCATTTTTTTCATAAAGAGGAAAAGATGCTCCTCCATATTCTCATTATCTTTATTAATTAACCTCTCTCTCTCTCTCTCTCTCTCTCTCTCTCTCTCTCTATA
>MU225300.1:1553687-1578150 GCA_018584345.1 Thuja plicata | reverse complement strand
ATATATATATAAAATTTTAACTAAACATTCAATTAATAAATATTTGATTCCAAACATAACATCATTATACCATGAATCAAATAACCATAAAAAATGTGTCTCATAAAATGTATCTATCGAAATGATAGTGTGTATGAGGAAATCTTCAATATGTTGGGAGCAAGCTTAAACATGCAAACATTAGTAGGTTAGCACATGAAAAAGTGTGCTAGCAACTAAGAAAACCAAATAATATCAGATTAATTGAATGTGGATGTGCTCTCTCAAACACAAATGGATAAATCTCCAATACAATACAAATGTGAAAGCAAGATTGATGGAAAAATGGAGATTCAAGAGCTAGTATGAAGAACTAATCTCAAATATTCCTAAAGATGATGATTTAAATACTATGGAATGTAAGATGCAAGATTAAAACTATGATTCATTGACCAAATTACCTAGCATATGATCTTTAGATTATTTAAGCAAATAACTAAGATAAAAAGCATGAAAACAAGTATGAACTCTAGAACTAAATTAGCATAATAACAATGCAAGAGTGAGAGATGAAATGCAAGAGGCAAGGCTCTCTATTTATAGATTTTTGGATAGAGGGAAGAGGCTTGGATGAGGTGGCACCTATGCGGAATCCACATAGGAGCCACATAAGGGACACATAGGTTTAAAGAAGAGGTCAATTTGAGCATTAAATGCTTTATGAGGCCCAGGGTTCCTCACACGTGTGAGAAGCCCTAGAGAAAGGAGTGGGGGACAAGGTTGTAAGAGCCATTAAGAGAGTTGGGTGGATCTCTTGGGAGGAGTTGCTCACACATGTGTGAGCACTCCATTACTGCTAAAAAGGTTAGGAATCACACCTTAAGTGTGATTAGTGCGTGCTTAAGTGAGAGAGTAGGTTTTTTAAGAGGAATAGGTAGGGTAGGGTAGGAGTAGAGTAGGCTTAGGGTAGGCTTCCAGATAGGATTAATAGGTCTTTAGCCTAGGCTTTGATTAATTATTCAAATTAGGTTTGAATTAATCTTGGTTTAGAGGAATTAGAAATATGAGGGATTTTAATAAATATAAATTTATTAAAGGGGGAATTTGTGAGGGGATGTATTTAAATAAAATACATTAGGATAGTATTTAGATTGTATGTAAACACTAAGGTTGAAACTATTTAATTGATTAAATTAAATAATTGGATGAATATAAGGTAATTAATAATTAAATTAATATTTTTGGACGTCTACATTTTGCCCCTCTTTGACATGGTGCCGCGAATGGCGTTGTGTCAAAGACAAGAAAATAAGTTGCCCCAGAAGAAGTCGGGTTTCTAGGATTCTTGTCAAAGAGATGATAGTCTGAGGTTGTGCCCCCTCAAGAAAAGGATGCAACAAGGGAGGCGTTGTGGGATTTTCTCAAAAAAAGGATGCAATAGGAAGGGGGGGAAAAGGGAGAAGGGGAGAGAATTGAATAAATAGAATCCTTTCATAATGCAAGATGCAAGCATGAATGTATATACAATGATGAGTGTAAATGTAGTTAACAGGACTTGGGGATCCATTTATGTTAATGTTGGAGAGCACACCCTAGTTTGATATTGCAAGAGGAGGTATGCATCAGATGTTAGAAAACATAGATGACATGGTTCCTTTGTGTAGACTGGATGCTTATACTGACAAGGTAATTTAAGGAGCATAGATGGAGATCATGCAGATAAGAGGGCACCAATGTGATGATGGTCAAAGGGAGACCGAGTACCTCCAAGTCTTGTTGAAGGAATTTGATGGAGATGTACTAGACCCTACCCCTAGGAACTTAGGAATTATCCAAACAATGTGATTGACAAAAAATCCCTAAAAGATACTAACAAACAAATCGTACTACAAAAGACACATGGACCAATAGTCACAAGTCACAACACACCAAGATATAGAAGATCAAGGTGCTAATGGGTAGGTTTCGATTGACACAAAAAGATAAAATCAACAAAAAGGTTGCATGACCAAGTAGTCATTTGGTCCAAAGTTATTGCCATGAACAAGATTGTGTGATGGAGGATTTGATAAGCTGGAGAAGGGAGGATGCACCCTAACAGGCTAGGATTGGATTACTTGTGAAACTAGATATTTGTTGGAAAGAGCTATGACCAGAAGGAGGAACAAGGAGAGCTAGTCTTGAAACTGATTTGGTGAAATACGTTATTGCAGTCACTGTGTCTAGGCGTCGTGAGGAAGGATGGGTGAAGTAAAAGGTAATGGGGAGGGGGAGGGAGGTGTGGAATCATGTGAAATTAGAGTGACAAGTGGAATAGTGAATGATGCACAGTGAGTGGGTGAGGAGAGAGGAGGGCGGTGAGATTTATTGCAATTTTTTGTGTGATTTTGAGTTTTTTTGGATTTTTTTAATTATTTTGGAGTTTTTTAGACATTTTAGTTGTACAAAGGGATGAGGAGCGTAGGAATAAACAAGCATGATAAAAAAGCTTAGAAAATAATGGGAGTGTGGCAGGGGACAGGGAAAATTTTGGAAGGGACAGGGGCTATAAGAAGGGAGAGGGGGAAAAATAACATCATTTGTGAATAGTGAAAGAAGAGAAATAAAGCTCTCTAGAGAAAAGATGGCTAAGGATAGGTTGAAGGGGAATCTTGGGGAGAGCATGAGGATCTTTGGATGACCCATAGAGTAGTCAACAATGGTGAGTAGTGAAACCTGAACCTTTCTTTTGATGGTGTCAAAGTTTTTTTTTACACTTTCGGAGGGGTTGGATAGCATTAATGGGGTTTAAATGGGTAGAATATTGGAGATGCCAATTCCTACACCAACATCTGCACAAACATCGATCCCTAGATTTGTATCTGCATAGATAGGGGTACCAGACCAGTGTCTGTGAAGATGCCGAATCTGGATCCGCGTCTTCACAGACATAGGTCGGGGAGAGGAAACTGGAGACGTCGATGCATGAATCAACGTCTTCGTCTAGGCTGGTGTTTTCAAAAAAAGGGGCAGACACTGAGGGAGGGAGAAATGATGGATTCGACAAGGTCAAGGGATAGGTCAGCAAAAGACCTAGGGGTGTGATGCCCCATTTTTGGGAGGTTTAGACTAAAAAAGGAAGACTAACATGGTTGTGGGATTGATTTTGTAGGCACAATTTCCACTGCTTGGGTTGAGGGAGAACTGGCCACCGACTATGAAGATGGAGAGGGAGATGATAGAGGTGGAGTGGGGACTGATATCAGCAGTCAGAATAGATTATGTGCCTTGATGGCCTCGGCTACAAGCACATAATGTTATGATGATGACCCTGGTGGAGAGATGGCACAATGACACCACTATATTCCACTTGCCTACAGGAGAGGCAACCATCACATTGGAGGACATGTAGAGGATTTTGTGGGTACCAATCTGTGGATCAGTGTCACGGTAAAGGATTAAGGATAGCAAACATTATATGCAGCTTGCGTTCCAAAGACCTTTGAGGAGGATCCCTCGAAACATGACATGGATTCCATAGCAGCCATCTGTGGATCGATGATTGAGGAGGGGCCTTGTTTTTAGCTAGGTTAATTGGGGGTAGGATGTTGGTTGATCTATTAGACCATAGATTTGGGATGGGTTGGGCTAGTGCTCTAGCAGAGATTCTAGAGCTACAGACTATGTACTGCTTGGGCTATGTCATGCTCGGGTAGTTGTATCATGATCTGCACATGGTTGCATACCGTGGGGTACACCTTGGGGATAGGTATGACTTTATTGTTGGTGCAGTCCTGGGAGCACATTGCAATTCTCCAGCCACTCTAATTATGGGAGGATATCTAGCAAGAGGAGCCATACTCCTACAGGTACAGATTACCGCTACGATATGTTTCAATGGGGCAAATAGGTATTGGAGGAGAGTCCTAGACGAGATCCATTTTTTCTAATGGACACCATATAGGGAATGTGAGGCATAGGGGACCATGGATTGGAAGAAAGAGGTGGAGTACAAGAGGGAGGAATTTTTATACCTCTCTTATGTCTAGACAAACTATTATCTTATGGGGAGGACGATCCACCAGATAGAGATGTATAGGCCCTCTTGAGTGATGAGACAGTTCAGGTTACAACAAGGTGTTGTGATAGAGGATGCTTTACATCTACATGTTACTAGGGAGGTAGGGGTTTGGGGGAGGTACATAGATTCCCTCATGGTTAGGACCACCTAATGGACACTGGCACAGGTAGACTGGGTGGACAGGGTAGATGTGGATGATGCAGGGATGATTGCTGAGTATGCGATTTGGTGGACCACACACATGCCATTACAATTGACCGATCTAGCACACGTAGCTGCACATGAGAAGATTATGGGAGATATGGACATCAATGATGGGACTATGGGGGGATTCCCTAGAGTCATCAGTGGTCGGGGGGAGACAAAGGAGAGTGCCTCAATCATGAGAGCGTCGTGTATGCAACAGACTTGATGTACATGTACAGGACCCTCAAGCACTTGGACAGGTACAGGGAGAGGGGGATGGATAGGGATAGGGGATTCTAGGTGTGGGACATGTACAGACACCACACATACCTATACAGTGACAAATGCCATAGGGGCCACTAGTCAGGTATGTTACATAAGAGGTACATGATACCATCGTTGCAGAGCGAGACAACCTACAGACTGAGTTGAGACTGATGTAGGGGCTTCTTACCATAGCACATGTATCTGAGGCTAGTGTACATATAGAGATGGCCCATGTTTAGGGGGTATTAGCAGCGAAGACAACATAGGTAGGCAAGGCAGAGGGTGCACTAGACAAACTACAGGGGAGGCTTGTCTCTGGGAAGTTCTCCTTAGAGCAGGCATTTCCACAGGATTCTTCAGTATTGCGGGCAGAGATAGACACTCTGACCGACCAACTAGGGACCTTGAAAGATTAGATGGATCGTACCACTGAGCAGATGGTCACACTGATGGGTGAGAGGGATGAGGCATGAAGGCGTGCTAAGACATACAAGGTCAACAAGACATAGCTCGACAGGCGACTACTATAGGAGGGATGTGGTAGGTATTATCAGTGTCCTTTGTCACACATAGGGATGTAGCCACGGTAGGTAGAGAGGAAGCCCATTACAAGGGGTAACCAGACATAATAACCTGGCCAAAATAACTTTGAATACAATAACCCTGCCATAATAACCCAAGGACACAATTACCCAGGGTCACAATAACCCGTGGACAAAATAACCCATGGAGAAAATAATCCATGGTCAAAATAACCCATGAACAAAATAAACCATGGTCATTTTAGATCAAGTTAGTATGCTAAACAAGGGATTTTGAGGCACCATAGAGGATATTTAGGTCATTTTTAGACCATATATCCATTATATACCCCTAAAATAGCCTTAAAACATCTTTAATATGCTTAAATAACTTATAAAATGGTAAACAATCATAGAAATAAAGACAAATTCGTGGGAATAATTTAAATAGGAGTTATTATGAAAATATTTAAGTCAAAAGGCATTATGAAGAGGCATTAAGAGGATATATATAAAGTGGTAAAATTAAGAAAAGTAAAGGAAGGAAGAAGGGGAGAAGAATTAAGAGGCACTTCCCGAGGACTGATGAAAACCTGCATAAACATAGAGAACTCGTTCTTAGAGCACCTATAGAGATTCTCAGACATTATTGGGGATGCCACATCACCCAGCAAGACCAAGGGGAGATGAGGGGCTTTCACAACCTGTCCCATGAGTTTATAAGATTATTGTGACACATATTTTTGTATTTTTTGGATGAGATGCATATGTATGGTGACACCTAGGTGCATTTTGTATGTACATAATTGATGATGGACTCATATATTTTGGATATGGACTCTATATATGATTTTGATGATGGACTCTATATGATATGATGAATTCTATATGATGTGATTGATTCTATATGATGTGATGGATTTTTGATATGTTTTATGTACTGATGTGGAGACTGACTTTTGTAATGCAGGATGTGGTTGGACATGCCTTGATATGATATGCATACTAACATTTTGTGATGTACGATGTGATGTATGTACTTTATTATCTAGATTCGATGCATGATGAGATGTTTATATGATTTTTATGTTATGCAGGATGTAATGCTTGTATGATCTTTTTATATGCATATGATGGGATGAACTAAATGCAATCTAAAATGTAGGATGTAATGAACTTAATGGTTAATGTATGCGATTGGAAATTAATGGAGTAATGTACTAATGAAATAATGATCCTAAATGAATTAATGAGTGTAACCAATGTATTTAATGAACTTAATAAATGAGATGTAATTGATGAGCCCAATGTAATGAGACTAAAATGAACTTAACGATATGAACTAAAATGAACCTAAATGAAATGAATCTAAAATGAACTTAATGAGATGAGAATTAAATGAACAGAATTAAATGAACCTAAATGAAATGAATCTAAAATGAACTTAATGATATGAAGCTAAAATGAACTTAATGTGATGAGAATGAAATGAACCTAAATGAAATGAATCTAAAATGAACTTAATGAGACGAGAATGAATGATTTAATGGAAAGGATAACATGAAATGAATTTTAAATGAATGCTAGGTGGGTAAATGTGAGTGTAGTGGACATGCTAATGGATGCAAAGGTGCATGAAAACTAGGATGTAACTAATGCAGTGAATTGGATGTTCCTGGTGTGATGAGATGACCTAATGAAGTGGATTGTAATGCCACATGATGCACAACAATGAACTCCTATTTTTATGTGTGTCACCAATTTGACGAACTTAGTGGAAAAACTATAAAAGGACCGGGGTAGGCAAAGTAATTTGAGAAAAGGTGACGTGGGGAAGCTCAAGATGGTGGAATAGGATGAAAGGGAATCTTGATAGGATCAGAATGAGGATACAAGTGATATGTACAAAATCTCAATGATCAGGATAGAAGATCAATTTAGTAACTAGCGCGTGCGATGCTAGAACACCCAAGGAATATGGGTTGTGTGATGGGGACATGATTGGTGTTAGGTAGATGCGATAGATAAGGTGAAGGGGAATGAGATTTTGATAGATAATGATACGGTCCACTATGTGTGATGCATGATTACTAGGTTTTCACCACACATACTTGTCCAAGGCACCTGATTGCCAAGTTTTCACCATTGGATGATTTAATTTATCTTTACTCTTTTTGATTTATTTTTAAATTTTTTTTATCATCGAGGCACCTATTTACAAGGTTTTCACCAAGACAATGGTTTTTTTTAGGACTTTTTTATATTTTTTATGGATTTTTTTTAGAATAGTGGAATATATCGCTAACTTTTTAGGTGTAGAAACACTTGAGATGAATGATGTTAATAAGATCATTCAGGGGTTTAGCTTCAGGAATAGAGAGGTGATAAGCGCCAGAGCCAAATAATGTTGTGATGATGTAAGGCCCTAACTAGGTGACCTCAAACTTGTCTTTCTTTTCTCAAATTGCACCTACCTTTTGATTTTCTTTTAGGACTAGATCTCCCACCTAAAATTGATGTGGTCATATTTTCTTTTTGTAGCTTCTTTTGAGATGGTTATGATAAAGAATCAGGTAGTCATATTCTTTTTGGAATTTTTCATCTAACGGGTCCAGTTGCATGAGTCATGCCATGCGGTAGTCTTCATCTGTATTCAGGTTCTTGAGTGACACACACAATGATGAGATATCAACCTCGATTGGTAAGATGACTTTAGCACCATAGACAAGTGAATAGGGCATGGTGACTATGGGACTACGATAAGAAGTATGATATGCCTAAAGGGGGGGATTGTTTTGGAGGTGTCAGTCTCAACTAGTATCATTGACAACCTTTTTGAGTATTTTGAGGAGGGTTTTATTGGTTGCCTTAACTTGGTTGTTACCCTAGGGGAAATATGGACTGGAGAAGAGATGGTGGATATGGAGGGGTTCATATAGATCCTCTACATGCTAGTTTTCAAATGGAATATGGTGGAAGGGACGTCAAAATGACAGACAATATGATAAAGGATAAACTTGGATGTATGGACACCTATAGTAAGGGTGAGCGGGATCACTTTGACCCACTTTGTGAAGTAATCTATGGTTATGATGATGTACTTGTGTCCTTCTGAGGATAGGGGTGATCTTACCAATGAGGTAAAAACCCCAACAAGAGAATGATCATGGAGGTGCAATGGGATGTAGGTCTTGGGCTAGAGCATGAATTAGATTAGCATGTTGTTGACAAGGTAGGCATTTATTTACAAATTCACAGGCATCATGTTCCATCATAGGCCAGTATTATCATGCTCTTAGAATCTATTTAGCTAAGACCATGCCTCTCGTGTGGACACTGTAGATCCCAACATGTAGTTCTTGTAAAGCCCGGGTGGCCTTGTTTATGTCTAAACACCTAGAGAGAACATTGTGATAACCCCAATGATATAGGGTATTGGATATGATAGTGTAGAGAGAAGCTCTGTGAATGAGGTTTTGGCATTGGATATTTGTGAGGTAAGGGGGCATGATACCATTCTTTAGATACGTGTGGATATCATGGTACCATGGGGACTGAGGACTAATCAAGAAACATATCCTTTTGGAATCGATGTCTTCATAAGGGGGTACGTGAAGTTGCTCAACCAAGAATTCATATTGTGTTACGTCCTAAGGAATCTCTAGGAGGGAGCCAATAGTGGCCATTGCATCTGCACCTTATTTCTTTAATCTAGGTATCTGAGTGATCTGTAAGTTTAGTATGTGCTTGTCATTTTTTTGACCATCTCCTTGTAAGGAAACAATTTGTCATCCTTTGTATGAAAATCATCTAGGACTTGCTTGATGATGAGTTGTGAGTCCCCAAAGACATGTATTTCTATGATATTCTATTGGATTTCCATTCTGATCCCATGGATAAGTTCTTTGTACTCAGTGGTGTTGTTTGTGCAGGGGAATCCCAATTTGAATGATTTTGGGATGTAGCCACCTTGAGGAGTGACAATGAGTATTCCTTCCCTTGAACCATGAAATATGTAAGACCCATTACAATAAATCTTCCAGGTTGGTTGTTCTTTGACCATGCATAGATATTCATCTGGAAACTCCATGACCAAAGGATATGCATCCACTAAAGGTGCTTCTACTAGTTGAGCTAGTATAACTTGCCCCTTGATTTATTTTCTATCCACATATTGGATGTCGAATTCACTTAGGAGCATTGCCCATTATTCCATACGACCTGTTAGAGTGGTTTTTGATAGAAAATATTTGAGAGGATCCACCTTGGATATGAGCTTTACTGTATGACTTAGCATATAATGGAGGAGTTTTTGAGTGGCAAAAACTAGTGCCACACATGATTTTTCCATGGGTGAATAGCTGAGCTCATAACCCACTAGTGTATGACTGATATAATAGATGACTCTTTCTTTTCCAGTGTCATCTAATCATACCAAGAGTGCCCCCAGTGCTGTAGTAGTTGTAGAGATATAAAAGATAAGAGGTTTTCCTGGTGTTGGTAGTACCAAAATAGGTGGGCTTGCAAGGTACTCTTTGATTTTCTTGAAGCTTCTCTGGTAGAGTGGATCCCATTTGAAGTTGGTATCTTTTTGCAACAGGTGAGTGAATGACTGACACTTGTCTTCTAGTTGAGAGATGAAGCGACATACAAATTATTATTTTCCTTGTAGACTACGTAATTTTTGAAGTATTTTGGGTGGAGTAATTTCCACGATAGCTTTTTATTTCTTTAGATCTATTTCTATGCCTCTTCATGATACAATGAATCCTAGAAGCTTTCTTGATGTGACCCCAAAAACAAATTTCTTGAGGTTGAGCATTAGGCCATAGTGACAAAGTCGATCAAATACACACTCTAGTACATTCAAGTGATCTCTTTTCATTGATTTGGCCAGGATGTCATCCACATAATCTTCAAGAATTTTTTTGATTATGTCATGAAAGATGACAGTCATGGCTCTTTGATAAGTCTCCCCTACATTCTTTAAGCCAAATGGTATCATATGGTAGCAGAAGGTTCTCTAGGGGGTTATAATGTTGTCTTATGTTGATCTTCTTCTGTTATGTGGATTTGATTATATCCAGAGAAATTTTCCATGAGAGACAACATCTCGTGTCCAATGGTGAGGTCCACTACCATGTCGATATTTGGCAGGGGGGAATCATCCTTTGGGCATGCTTTATTAAGATCCTAAAATTCTATGTATATCTTGATTTATTTGTATAGCTTAGATATAGGTACCATGTTGGAGATCCCTTCAGAATAGTCAATGTCGTGAATGATCTTAGCTTGGAGGAATTTTTCTAATTATGCCTTGACTAATAATGCTACTTTAGAATGCATATTTCAGAGCTTTTGCTTCACTAGTTTGATATTTGGATCCATTGCTAGATGGTGAACCACTAAGATAGTGTCTAGTCTCGACATGTGAGAATAGTACCATGAAAATTTGTTTATAGACTCCCAAAGGATAGCAGTGAGGGTTATTTCTTCACCTTCTGATAGTGATTCTATGATGTAAGTAATGCTAGGAAACTCCTCTATACCCAGGTTCATAGTTTTTGTTTCCTCTACGAGAATGGACAATTGCTCGAGCCTGTAATCATGGATGAGAGAAAGAGGAGGATCTTCATCCTCTAGTTCCTTAGAGAGGTTTTCAACAGTAGATATGCCCTTTGTTTTTACTTTTTTATGATCAGATAGCGCCCCAGAGGGTTTTTTTTCTAGGAGATCCATTTTTTTCTTTTTCCTTTTTATTTTCTATTTTACGGCTGAAGACCTCTTCTTCCCCAAAGTATGCCTTTGGGTCTAGTTTGTAGACATGTGTTTAATCATTCCCCCTACAAGTTTTCTATTTGACTACCCCATGAATCCTAGGAGCGCATCCTCGATTTGGAATTCATCAATATGTATGACACTTGGTTGGTCCTAGTCTATGAGTTTGGGATGGACAAGGGGAAGGTAAATGAAGTTAATGGCGAGTTGGTAGAGGAAAAAGTTGCCCAGGAATTTTTCATCATCGTAGGATCTCACAATTTTCTCTTTCAGGATGTCTTCAACTTTGATAATTTCACTGAGGGTATCACGATAGGTGTAGCTATTTTCATTAGTGCCCCCAGTTGTGCTGAGGCCAAAACCCAATCCTTGACTTCTTGGAAACCAAGGAGGCTCAATAGGAGCCTTCATTCCACCCTCTTCATGGCCTAGACTGCCTCCTTGGTAATTTCACCTCTCTATTTCTAGCTTGTGAGAGTATGGATTTTTTTTTTGAAATATCCAAGGAGTTTTTCATCAGGGGTCTAAGGATCTTGATATAGCCACCTGTTGATGTTAGGTTCTATTTCCTTGCTATTTAGGATGTCATGAGACATGAATGTTAAGGAGACTAATTATCTTTGTTGTGGCTCATTTTGGTCCATTGTGTTTTGGGTGGATGGTTGCCCTTGGCTGTGTGGGTTTGATGGTAGGGATTTAACTATAAAGGCACTTGACATGTTGTATTCTCTGCAGCCCTGGTTGTTGATCTTGAAAGTGGAGAGAGCTGATGAGAGGATGGTTTCTAGGTCCACATAGGATTTGGAGGAATTGGCATTAGAATTAATGATGTCAATCCATGGACAATGATTTAAATATGGGAAAGAGGCCTCCAATGCATGATAGTATGCAAAGGGTTGGGGATCTGCACGGATGGTGATTTCAGTGCCATTGTGTGGGAATTTGATGTACTGATGGAAGGTGGAAGGAACAACTTTCATGGAGTGAATCCATGGGCATCCAAGGAGGATGTTGAAGGGAGGTCAAGATCAACAATGTGGTAGTTTGTGTTTTGCACTGCTGAGCTCAACTGGATGGGCAGTGAGATGGTACCTTTTGATGTGTGTTCTAGATTATCGTAAGCCTTGATGGTAATGTCATCATTTATTATGCCTGCTTTGGTATATCCCAAGTTTTTGATGAATTTAAAAGTGCATAAATTGAGGACCGAACCATTATCTATCATGTCCTATTTTATGACAAAATATTTAACCATAACATCGATGCAGAGAGGGAGGTTGTGGTCAAGTTCGGAAGAGGGCATGTCTGTTGGTTTGAAGTAGATCCCACAGGATGTTGAGAGGTGGCCAACAAGGTTTTGGAATTGTGTAGGGTCAATGTCACTGGGGATACATGATTCTTGTAGAGCCTTATTAAGGATTGCTTGGTGGAAGGGAAAAGTGTGGAGGAGGTCCAGGATGGAGATTTGGGCAGGGGTATTCCCTAGGTGTTCCAATAAATTTTATTGTGTACTAGTGGATGGAGTGGTATTAGCACCTACGACAGATATTCTTCCTTGGTAGGTGGTGACTGTGCACTGGCTATCTGCACCCTTGATGTGTATGACATTGACTAAGGGATTTACTTGGGATATGCAACCAATGAGGTTGTCAATAATTGATATATGCATTGGTATGGTCTTTTCTATTGGCATTATCTCCTTGCTTTCCCTTCCCTTGGAGGGTTGAGCAGGATTGGCAGGTCATTTACCAGAGTTGTGTTCAAGAAACACATTTTGATAGATTTGAAGGCTCGTATTTGGTGATGGTTAGGTAGGAGAGTCTACTATGATCTCCTCACGGTCGATGAGGTATTGGGTGTAGTTCTTTAGCTTCATGCACTTTATGGTGGTGTATCCCTTAATATGATGATATTCATAGTGTTCATTATCTTTGTACCACACATGTTTAGGTGTTGATTCATCAAACAATTGTATTTGTGGGTATATGATTAGATTGGACTTAGACATTATATGGAAGATGACATCTATGGCTTCACCTAAAGGGGTGAATATGCATTTTTTCATGTTCAGAGTTCAAGGTTTTGCTTGTCCACATGGGACTGATATGGCATTTATTTTGTTCATGTGAGTTTGGTAGTTAGGCTAATAATGTGCTCTAGAAGGAGGATATGTTGGTGCGGCCTATTGGCATGTGTTTTTATGGTATGTGGGTTGTTGATATATAGGCATAGGGGCTTTTGGACTGGCTACAATGATCTAGATGTGTTTGGTATTGATGGCACCGTCGGTCATAACACTCTTATTTTTGTTCCAATAATGGGACCGATCATTGTTAGGTTTGTCGTGTTGAGTTTGTTTGTATAGATTGATGGTTCCATCATTTATGAGACCCTTTTTGAGGCTCATTCCTTTTCCTTTGATTTATTGGTATGTTTGCAGGCAGTTCATGCAGATATGGTGTGCCAGTTTGGGATGAAGATTGTTGATAAATATCTTTATCAGATGTTTCTCAGGAGGTTGGTATGACAATATCGTAGTGAGGCCTTTCCACATCTGAAGGTAGTCTGCCGGGATTTTGCCTCCTTTTTTCTTGGAGTTGCATAGATCTAGGAGGGATAGTTCATTTTGAATGTGATGTGCATATTGGGCTATGAACTTTTTAGACAATTCTATAAATTTTGTGATAGTGCCATAGGGGATTTTGTAAAACCACTCAAGAGTTTTCCCTCCCAAGCTTTTTATGAAGATTCGCATGAGAAAGTTATCAATGTATGCTACCTCTTAGCATGCCATGTAAAATTATTTAACATGGCTGATGGGATCTCACTTCCCCTATATTTTTCAAATTTAGGAGTCTCAAAGTGTTTAGGGAAGCATGTGGTTGTGATGGATCGATTAACGAGATAGGGACACACTTCCTCAAATTTGAAGGTCTTGGTTTTAGTCCCTGCTCGAAGCTCTTTAAGAGAATTCTTCATTTATTCCCATTCTTGGTTTACAGGTGGTGGAGTAGGTGCCCCTAGTGCATTGGAGCTAGGTGCCTGATTTGGTTCAAACACAACTGGCGAGTGTGGAGGATTTTGTAGGGGATATTAAGGTGTGTGATAAGGGGATTGGTTATAAACAGGTTGTGAAGGAGGCAATTTTTGTTGGGAGAGGTATTGTTGGGGAATTAAAGGTAGAGTCTCTTGGGGTTGTGATGGTTGCTGATAGAAGGGTTGCACTTGATGTGGTATTGGATAGGTTGGGTGAGTCTAGGCTAGACCCCCATAAGATGGTTGTGCTATAACACTATTGTGATAGGATGTATGAGTTATGGGTGAATGCCCCCTGTAGAAGGAGTGAGGTAGTTGATACAAGAGGAGATGCTTGGTTGTTGAGGAGGTGGGATGGTTTGCGATGCTACAGATGGAGGCATAACCAAATAATTTGTGTAGGTGGGTTGTTGTTTTTGAATGGGCTGTACAATGGGTTGTGCGGTGACGAAGGGGTTGATGAATGCCTGGTGTGCTTGGGAAGTGGCAGGGTTTGTGATATTTGAATGCGTTGGTATCCTAAGTACTTGTAGGGCAGGATGAGAATAGCTCCAAATAGATGATGAGGTGGCTTGTGTGGCTTGGTGAACTTGGGAGGCTTGATGCAAAAGTGTTGGATTTGGATGTGATTGTGCGGGAGGTACTAGAACACTTTGCAAGAGTATAGATGGCTAAGCATGAAACGTGGGCCCTTGTAGAAATAGGGGTTGGTTAAAGGCCCCCATGGGTGGTATTCCAGTAGTGAATTTTGGTTGTTATTAATGTGATGTAGGTATGATAGGTGGAAGATATGTTGGTATTGAGGTGTTCGCAGTTTGTGTGACTTGTGGTTGCAAGATGATTGTTTGGGTATTGATGGCTTAAGCAATGGTTGATTGTGTGTTGATGCGTTGAGAACCAACCATAGGTTATGAAACTTGGGAAGAAATAGGTTGGATGGGTTGTAAAGGGTAGCTAGTATGTGGTTCTAATAGTTGGATAGGTTGTGAACGTTGGATGGGTTGTGATGTCGGAGGTGGGAAAGATTGAAGGCTAACAAACCCATGATAGAGAATGGTGTTGGTCATGCCATGGTGTGCACTATGAGTTGAGTGGATGTGGGTTGAAGAAAATTGGGTATGAGAGATGTAACTTGGCATGTCCTTTGAATTGGCTCAACAATTTATTCTACCACAGGATGGAGAAATTCACCAGGAATGGTTATAGGTCATGATATTCATGGTGGTAGAAGTCTAGGTGGTACTTGGATTCCTTAGCACTAAAAGTTGGCCAGGATGGTGTGGTTTTTGTGTCCTATAATGGCGCTAACCATGTGCGCATGTCTAGAATGACTCATGAATGCTTCCATGGAACTTATGGTGGGAGTCTCATCTGGGTTAGCCCATACATGTTTTCTTGGTTCTTGACAACAAGGATCAAAAGTCACCATGGTATGGTTAGGTTTCACTGTCAAATTGGATGAGCTAGCAACAAGATTGGTGTTCATGTCATTCCTCTTCTTAGACCGAGTTTTGGGTGGCATAAAATAGATGTCCTAAGGAGATGCAAGATGATAAGCAAGGTGCAAGGTTCCTAAGTGACTAACGATGATGATGTGATGATTTTGGTATTTTTTATGCTTTTGGATGATGATGCTAGTATGATGAGGGTGCCCTAAGGACCTAAATGATGAATTGGTGTAATAAAAGGATTATTAGTTTCTTTCTATAACACAAGCTTAAATGGATCTGATTGTGTCAACCTAAGATAGACTTATGGTCTTCGTAGGACTGGATTATTCATCAATGTAAACCAACCTTTTGATCAAGGTGATGTGGCCACAAAGACAAGATGGGATACCCTAAACAATGCTTAGTCAAGGGAGCCTAATGATGGTTGTTTTGATAATATATGGGTACTATGGAACTCAAAAAGATATAATACCAAGTGAGGGATGCGTTTTGAATTTTTTTATTTCTTTTTGGATGATACTACGACAAGATTTGGATTAGTGCTAAGATGATGCATGGATTAATTGAATTTTTCTAGATTGTTTGGGTGATGCGTTCCTAAGGATGGAGACTAAGATGATGGTCCTAACATGCAAGATAAATGAAATAAGAAGAGGAGTAGATGAGGATGTTGTGATGTGCCAACTATTCATATTGCTCAAAGTTGACAAAGGTCTGGTTCAAATGGCACTTAGTCATGAAACTTACAAGCTTGTTATTGTATATTACTTTGTTGTATTCCTCGTGTGTGTGGATCTCTTTCTTGATGGAATCAACAATGTGTTGGTATTTCTTGGCTTCATGAGTGGTGTTCTTTTGTTCTCTATATACCAAAGATAGTTGAGTCTTGACTTTCTTGTATTTTCCAGAATTTGACATGTCGCAAGAATGAATGTTTGTATGGTTGGACGCGTGGGTTTGAAGTTCTGCAATCGAGAATCTGTGAACAAGTTCTTGAGAAATGTTTAGTTTTTTATGAGGACATGGTTGTATATGTTCAATGACAAGAACAAGTTTCAATCATACATCAAGGCATTGACTACACCAAGTATACCTTAATTCAAATGTGAACATTCATGTGTCTAAAAACAATCCAACAAGGGAAAAATAAACTTTGAGGGATATGAGAAAGTGTGACAAGTCTAAAGGATATGAAATTTGTGTATGTTTCAAGTCACCAATGTTTTTAAAACCATCAAGCACATGCCTACCTAAGGAATCTGGCTTAGCTTGAAAATGCTTGCCCATAAATGTAGGCACACACCCAAGAGCTAATCAAAATACGACCATCACTAAGCATGCAATGACTCTAGTCATGATGTCGTATTATCCAACTCCAAACGCTCAAGGTGGCATGAATGTGCAAGTGATCTTGGGGAGGTTGCTATCGTCCTTGCACAAACATTATCAAACTCTCAGGAATGAATCAATTAGGCTTCTACTTTATCAAATCTTAGTATGGATCTTTGTTTGGTTATGTCCTTTGTGTCCATGCAAGCGCGATTGAGGCATATAACCCACAAAGCACCTTGGCACAAGTAGTCACATGAACGTAATTGAGACCTTTCAACCCTACTTTTTGCTAGGAATGAGATGAGTATAAGTTCAAACAATATTCATCTCCCAAGGCTTTGGCCCCAAAGAGTAAATTTTATTAATGTGAGTTGGACTGGTGTGGCTTACCCCTCATTCTCATGTGGGTCATTCCCAGGAGATTTTTCCTTCAACCAACAGGCCCAACTAAATTATTAAGTAAATATAATGGATTGGAGATGAGAGGGGCCTAGATTTCTTATTTTCCCAAGGCAAAAAAAAGCATACTCTACTACCCAATGTCATTTTCTCCCAAACACACCAAACAAGTTGTTCTTTCCCAAGGTTACTTTATAAGTGAAGTGCCAAATGAGTCTAGGTTTCTGATTGTCTAATCAAAGACCAGAGAATAATCCCCTATCACTTAACAAAACACTACAAGTCAACCCTCTTAAAAATACCTAATAAAATATTAACATTAGACACAAAGTTTGTTCGTATCTCCTAGGCAACTTGCAAGAACAATGTGAGTAGTTTTGATTATTTTGCTTTGGAAAGTGGGTTGCAAAATGATTGATTAGTAGTTTCTTATGTTTTTGGTCTTTGACATGCATCCCTAATCAAGAAAGATCACTCAAAAACATCATTAGTACCCACAAAAATAATTAATTCTAGGTGCATACATTGGTTGTAGGCAGAGATACTAGTTCTATAAACTATGCTAAAAATGACAAAATCTAAAAAATTATAGAAAGCACAGAAAACAACCAATTTTTTATACTAGGTGAAGATGTCAATTCACATAGTGGAGATGTTGAACAATGATTTTTCTGAATTGGCATTTGCACATACACCGAATCATGAACTGACATTTGTGTAGATGCTATTATAGCTACAAGAGCCAAAAAATCACAAAGAGTGAGCAAGTAACCTATCTCTTTTCAACCAAATCTACTAAAAGACCTATTTTAAGATTTCCAAAACTCTTAAAAATAAGGAAAAATATTTTTTACCGCCCTTACAGTAACTTTATAAAAAAATTGACATTATAATCGCTTGCAAAATTAGTTTCTGACAGAAAATAGAATGTTAAGTCACTAAAAATAGCATAAATCAATAAAAAAACCCTGCAAGACAACTAGTTAGGTGGCAAGTTTTGGAAATGGAGATCTTTTAGTGGAGACACTGATTCACAGTCGAATACGCTAGTTCAGCACATATGCCGAAAGATGGTTCAGACAAAACCGACATTTGTGCAAACACCTCTGCATGAAAGCACAGACACCGATCTATGAGTTTGGAGAGAATGAGAGAAGACAAAAAGTTTAGAAGGGTTTTAGGGACCTGGGTCCCATCAGGCATGCCAAAATGTGTATAGGGAAATCTTCAATCTGTTGGGAGAAATATCAAACATGCAAACATTAGTGGGTTAGCACATGAAAAGATTCAAAACATGAAAAATCATGCTAGCAACTAAGAAAACCAAATAACATTAGAATGAGCCTAAAAAAATTATGCACCCTATTTAAACTTGTTTGATTTGATCATAAAATTGAATTTGTATGTGATCTCTCAAACACCAATGGATAAATCTCCAATAGAATGCAATTACGAATGTAAGATTGATGGAAAAAGAGAGATTCAAGAGCTAGTATGAAGAACTAGTCTTAAATCTTCCTCAAGATGATGATTTAACTACTATGGAATGCAAGATGCAAGATTAAAACTATGATTTATTCACCAAATTACCTAGGATATGATCTCTAGATGATTTAAGCAAATAACTAAGATAAAAAGCATGAAAACTAGTATCAACTCTAGAACTAAATTAGCATAATAACAATGCAAGAGTAAGAGATGAAATGAAAGAGGCAAGGCTCTCTATTTATAGATTTTTGGATAGAGGTAAGAGGATTGGATGAGGTGGCACCTATGTGGAATCCACATAGGATCCACATAAGGGACACATAGGCTTAGAGGAGAGGTCAATTTAAGCACTAAATTCTTTGTGAGCCTCAAGGTTGCTCACACATTTGTGAGCAACCTTGGAGAAAGGAGTGGGGGAAAAGGTTGTAAGAGCCATTAAGAGAGTTGGGTGGCTCTCTTGGGAGGACTTTATCACACATGTGAGCACTCCATTAGTTCTAAAAAGGTTAGGAATCACACCTTAAGTGTTATTAGTGTGTGCTTAAGTGAAAGAGTAAGTTTATTAAGAGGACTAGGTAGGGTAGGGTAGGAGTAGAGTAGGCTTAGGGTAGGATTCTAGATTGGATTAATAGGCCTTTAGGATAGGCTTAGATTAATTGTTCAAATTATATTTGAATTAATCTTGGTTTAGAGGAGTTATAAATATGACAAATTTTAATAAATATAAATTTATTAAAGGGGGAATTTGTTAGGGAATGTATTTAAATAAAATACATTAGGATAGTATTTAGATTGTATGTAAATACTAAGGATGAAACTATTTAATTGATTAAATTAAATAGTTAGATGAATATAAGTTAATTAATAATTAAATTAATATTTTTGGACGTCTACAAATAGTATCATCATCACATAGTCAAAATATAACTTAGCATCATCAGCTAAGACTACGATTGGAAAATCATAATGACTAAAGTCTAATAACATACATAGTCCTAAAAAGTAGGAATCAAAATAGTCGAGAAGTGAAATCCTTCCCCACTAGGAAGATAAATCAACCCAATGTCTTATTAAGCACAATAAAAACACACACACATATATATACATAGCTAAGAAAAACATATAAAAAGTCTATGATAATAATTGAGGAAATGATCTCTCTATATCCTCTGCATCCTCCCATGTAGCACTATTAATAGAGAATTGGTCACACTGGACCTTGTCCTACAAAATGAGCATGTTATGCAACAGGATGGTATGTTGATCAATAATGTGGGTGGGGTCCACTTGCATCACTCCTGGATCCTAAACCTGCAATACACACCAATCAAGAATATGAAGTGCATCAGGATAATATGGTTTAAGCAAAGAAACATGGAATACATCATGAATTCAAGCTGTATTTGGTGGTAGAGAAAGTCTATATGCAACTGGATTGACCACTTCAAGCATGTTGAATGACCCCACATATCTCGATACTAGCTTAGCTAACTTCCCAAAGGAAATCAAAGTCTTGTGAGGTCTAACCCTCAATAACACTTTGTCCCCCTCCAGGAACTATCTAAAAGTATGATTCTTATAGGAATAACTCTTTTGTTGGTTAAATGTTTCCTTCAATTGACTCCTAATCTATTTCATCTATTCCTCCATCTCTTTCAACATATCAAGACCTATCACTATCTTGTCCTCAACTTTGTCCCAACTTAAGTATGTATAAAACTTATTCCCATATAACACCTCAAATAGTGTCATACCTAATAAAGAATGATAAGAGTTATTGTATGCAAATTATACCAAAGGAAGATACTCTTATCATTTGTATTATTGATCCATGTAGTACATCCTGAGTAAATCCTCTTCCACTAGGTTTACTCTCTCAGTCTACCTATATGTATAAGTATTTTAGGTAGTGCTAAAGTTCAATCTAGTTCCCACGGAAGTATTCAAGGCTATCCAAAACCTTGATGTCATACTTGCATCCCTATCAAAAATGATGGTGATGCAGTGCAAGGTAGGAGAAATCCCCAAAGGAGATTTCCAAGACCCCAATAAATAACCACACAATGGAGTCACAATAGGAAACCGAGATTTGATAGCAATCTGAAATCTTATTCATAAAACAACTGATTACATGCAATGTGTCAGGCTGTAAGGCCTTCCTAGTTATGGCCAATGACAAATCAGATAACAGTTATGCAAGACCCCTCAAGATCCAAAGCCAAAACCTAACCAGATCTGCAACAATAGGTCACAAAAATATGGTAGAAACCTCCAAGAAGATTTTAACTTGTGCACATAGGCCACCAAGAAATCTCCTTGTTCCTAAGCCTTACCCCTACCTCTACAACAAATTTGTAAATCCAGATTCCCAACTTGAATCTTTGCTACTCCATACTTACCACCTACTACTTTTTTTTACAACTCTACCCTAGACCTCTTTTAAATACAAGCATGACCACAAGTCAGCCTGTTGCAAATAAACTCTTACATTAATTATATTTTCAAACCATAAGTCGACCTAAAAACAAACATTGAATGACCTATTCAACCATTGCAATCTATCAAAAGCACATAGGATAAAGATCCAAGACCCAAATATGTCCACACACATCCCCATGATTGATCCATGTCATGATAACATGCTACACATCAAGTTGGCCTCCCAGATCTGCCATAACATAGTTGGCAAACAAAATAGCTGAGCACTAGACAACAAACTATCGAGTATCATGAGATGTCAAGCCCCCTCTGCCAACACATGTTGAGAAACATTGAATCTGAGCACCAAAAGTGTCGAGTCCTTCAACGACCAAGCTCCTCGGCCAACACTACACCAAACAATGACCAAGCAACACCACTCCAACTGAGTAACACTGATCCAACTTAGATCAAAACACACCAACATGCAAAATTTCTAATTACCCCAGGATGCTCTTGCATCAGACACCCTAGGTGTGAAAAGATGTTATTAAAGGCTGGAAGAACATCTTATGGGATTCAACACATAAAACCTGAATTGGTTCTTCACATACATGTCCTCCAAGTCTTCAACACTCTTACCCTGGATTCACTTCCACTTTCTTTGCCTCCTCAAGTATTTCCTTGACCATCCACAGGTTTGTTCCTCATAATGATCTCTAACCCTTTTAGAATACTTAAACTCAACTCAGCTCCCAAAGCTCAGGTTCCTCCTACTAAGTGCTTCATTCTACAAAGGCACCAGTGAAAACTTCTTACCATCCTTTTCAACAGAAAACACATTCTTGACACAATCATGCACAACCCTGCAATCATATTGCCTAGGTATATCGAGAAATATGTGACAACTACTCATGTCCACAATATCACACAACACTTGATCCTTATACTGGATAATTTGAAAGTCAACAAGACATTTCTCCCTCACTTCCAAAGCATGTACATCTTGCAACCAACTGATCCTATTAGGATGAGGATGTCTCACTCTCTTCAAACCATTTTTCTGAACCATCTCCTCAGCTAGAAGGTTATCAGTACTACCACCATCCATAATCACATTGCATATTTTACTAGCATACTTACAATGAGTCTTGAATAGATTTCTTCTTTGACCAAGTTCCAATACTCTCTTACCAAATAATGCTCTCTGAGCCAACAAACTGTCTCCTCCTTGTTCTGGTTCATTCAAGTCTTCAACCTCATTCACCACAACAACTCTTTGGTCACCAGTCTTCTAGGAACATTCAAAATCTCTATGTCCTTCTTCACCAGAATGAAAATAAGTACCCTTAAAGAAAACCTTACCTATCCTCTTCCTCATATCAACAGGTTTTGGTTCATCTTCAATATTCGGCTTATCCTTAACCAAGTGATCTTGTTTCTCCTTCGTTTTGGATCCACCTTGATGTTTCTCTTCAACTCATCTTCTACCTTCATAGCATATTGATAAGCATCCTCAACCAAATCAATCTTTATCATACCAATCTCATCCTAAATATTAAATCTCAAACCATTAACATACCGAGCTACCTTCTCCTTGGAAAGTTCTCTATGCCCAAACTGAATAGTCAAATTATATAACTCCTTGGTATAATCCTTCATAGATAAAACCTTTTGTTTCAAATTCTGCAACCTCTTAAACAACTCAAGTTCATAGTCATCAGATGTGAACTTAGCCTTTAACTTAGTCACCATCAATCTCCATCTAGTGATCTTTAGTTCACCTTCTTCTTCTCTATCTCACTGTAATTCTTTCCACTCAAGAGTAGCATGTCCTTTCAGCTTAGTTTGTGCCAATCTTACTTTGAGTGGATCATCAATATCCTCTAACTCAAAGTATTCTTCCAACTCACCAATCCAATCAATCAGGTCTTCAAGATTCAAAGTAGTTGAGAAATTAGAAACATCCATCTTATGCTTCAACTTCAGCCGAGTGCCATATCTATCCAACCGACCAACTCTATCTTCCATAGATTTCTCCACATTGTCAAGTTTTATCCTCTCCACTAGATCCAGCAGTTTCAAAGTATTCAACGACTTCTTCACAACCATCCTTAGTTCCCACATTCCAAGGTACACCAGTTCTATCCCTTATGATCTCAGTGATCATATCATTCTTCATCAAGTCCATCTTAGATCTGAAGTTTGCTTTAACCTTCTCTATAATCCTTGACTCCACAACAACACAAAGATCTGTAATATCCCAAGGGTCCAATCTTCTTGGAGGCATCTTCCAATATTTTCAAAGACCCAAGGTAACAGATCACCAACTTTCCAACCCAAGGTCCTAGTGAAAACTCCCTCACCTTCAATGATCTATCCATACACTCAGGAACTTCAAGGTCTAATACCACCTGACATAGTGCGAGGCAAGAGAAATCCCCAAAAGAGATGTCCAAGCCCCCAACAAATAAAAATATAATGGAGTCACAATAGGAAACCAAGATCTAATAACAATCTAAAACATTATTATGTATGGTGGAAAAATATATGGATAGGGTTTAGAACAATGAGGGTTTGCACATAAAAGAGACCCTATGCCGCTATTAACCACTTAAATTTAATTATAATGATAAGGAATATAAATATAGAAATGTTTGCAAAGAATAATGAAGTGACATACATACCTCATAACATAGCAGATTTGGAAATACCTATTTTTTGGTGTTCGTATTGAGTTTCTAGAAATTCTGTAACCGGATTTGGAACAGAAACAAGGAGATGAAGAAAACCCAAAAATATTTTTCTTTTCTAATCTAGGTCGACCTTGACCCAAATACGGGGGCACAATTATGCCCCTTTATGTCAACCTTGACCTACACTGCTCTGACAAAAATTCTATTTGCAGATCCCAAAAGTTTTTTGAAAAGGGTATCCAAATCTGCTCTGCAACTCCTGAAACAATGACTGTAGATATCTAAAAATGGTGTTTTGGGGTGGCTATATAGGTTTTTCCTTAGTTAAACCCCCATTTTAGTGATTTACACCTCCACAAATATCCAGATGTAATAGAATATGTGTGTGTGTTGCTCATAGGAAGAGCTTTGAATGTGTAATGCCAAGATCTAATCCTCTAGATCAAACCCTAGCATGAATTGAAATGAGAGAGAAATGCATAGATTTGATTGTGATAAAGAAATCAAACCAAGCCCCCAAGGCTAAAGTAATCCTACCAAACTCACAATCCTTAGTTGCTACCCCATGATTGTATCTTCTGAATGCTTGAAGGTTGAAAATAGTAGATCAAAGAAGAAGAAAGGATTGAAGAAATATTTCTTACTCCAATGAATGTCCACAATAACTTGTCCATAAAATGCTTTATTGCATCAAGGAATCATCATATATTGTCCTCCTATATCATTGTAAGAAGTATTAAAAGAATGAAAACATAAACATGAAATAATCCAAGAAAATGAAATGCAAGAAGATTTTACCATAAACCAAAAGTGAGATAAGGATATCAAGATCAACCATTAAGCATATGAGAA
>MU225300.1:1535815-1551302 GCA_018584345.1 Thuja plicata | reverse complement strand
CCATATTTTTAAAATCATTATACCTTAAGTCCTCCAAGTTGTCTTGGAGTTGAATCTTACGAGATTCAGATGAGCTGTCATAAGTCTGTTGCAAAATGGCCCACGCTTCATGAGCTTTGGTGCAATGCCCAATTAGGACATATAGATCAGGAACGATGGAGAGACCAATCAAACCAAGAGCTTCTTCATTTTTTATTTTTCATGCATCTTTTTCTGATTGTGAAGCAGAGGTAGCTGGTTCAATGGAAGCATCTGTAGCAACTTCAAGAAGGTGTTTAAAATGAAATAGAAATGAAACATGAGTTTTCCATTGATGATAATTAGAGTTGTTGAGCTTGATTTTCGGGATTAAAGTAGACATGATAAATTGATCAAATTAACTTACACAACGTAAATAACAGTGAATATATAATGTGCAAGATTAACAAAAAGAAGATTTACTTAATGTTAACTCTTAATATAAGAGGTAAATAAAGATATTAATTTTTTTTAAAAATTTAATGTAAATGGTGAAACAATTTTTAATTGAAACGAATTAAGGAACCAGTAATCAAATTTGATGGGAAATGAAATGAATAACTTAAAAGTGAAGCAATATTAAATAATATGGAGTGGAAAAAAAGTATTGACGATTACACTTTTTTACTTTTAAAAAAAAAAAATGAACAAATTTGTTAAATTAATAAATGAAAATTAAACTATTTAACAGATTTGAATTAATTTACATTAATTGTGAATGAATTAAACTAATGAAAATGAATTACATTACCAAGTAATTACAGATTTGATTACCAAATTTAAAATTGAAATCAATAATTATAGATTTGACTACGATTAAAAACAAATATAGATGAGACAAAGATTTTTCAAACTATACTAAAATTAGATGCATCACAGAGAATAAAAGAGATCAGGGAATATAAAGAATGAACTGATGTAATTCAGACCGAGAATGTTGCAGAAGTAAGAAAGGAATCTACCAAATTAATACTATAATAAGAAGACGTAACTCCAACCTGTCACAACTGTTAAATCATAAAAGAATGATCTACAAATTTCATCCAATATAGCTGTTTCCTGCGCAAAGTTAAGAAGTTTGGAAAATGAAACTGAAACTAAATATAGTTGATTCCTTTACTTATGGTTCGCTGATTCACAAGAACGTAATTGGACTCAACAAATGGTGTTTGAACACAGTTCAAGTCTCTGATTGTGCGCTACAATAATGTTTAGTTTTAATTAGTTTGGGGAGGATTGAATTTAAGGTTCCTTCGAAAAGATCTGTAACCCAATGTTGCAAGGTGTGATATCCCTCAAGGAAAGCTGCGCCAGAAAAGATAAGCTTCCTCTGCGCCAAAGAAGGGAGATGCTGCTAGGATAAATGAGCTATTTGAGGCAGGAGTAAATGCTGCGCAAGGAGGGAAAGTCAAGGATCTACGCAAGCTAATAAAAAGATATAACAGATATGTGAAGAGCTCAATGGAAATGAGATACAGAGATGCTGCTATGAGCTTCTAGGAGAATAACAGAGTAAATACAGACATAAACTGTGCAAGGATGCTTCAAGGATGCTGCGAGAGCAGCAAGGAGGATAGAGCTGCGCAAGGTATGGATATGCTATGCTGCGCAAGGAGAAGACCAGCAGCTATGCTGCGCAAGTCTGTTGTGATGGTGAGTCTCCTGCGAAGGAAGGGAGGGGTGTTGTTCCTCCTCAAGCCACTATCTCATGAGCTATTACAATAATTTGTTGCCCTCAAATAGACCTTCATAGAAAAGTTAGATGTTATACCTCCTCAAGCTTCTACCAATGAACTGTTACAATGGTTTACCGCGCTAAAATAGACCTTAAATAGATTTCTTTAAAATACAACAACGTCCATACACCATATAAATTCTCCAATATTCTCACACTTCCAAAATTTTGCTGCTGCTATGTGCTGTGCATGTAGAGGTATCAAATCTCAGTTTTTCAGCCCTACAAACATGTAGAGGTATCAAATCTTCATGCCAAGGATGCACATGAAGATGCATTTTTTGAGCAGATACAATGATCTTTGTTTCTTTATATTCTAATTCCATGACAAATATGAAGAAAGAGTCACAAACGTGCAGAGATACAGAGCTATATGGAATGCAAAGATTCAGAATAAATGGACAGAGCTGCTAGGGGATGAAATGACAACAAGATAATGAAATGAACTTGCTTTAATCCTGTGCAATCTATAACTATATGTTGCTGATACAAGTAAACAGAGATATATTAACAGAAATAAGTGAAACCTACAGAGAAATATGAGCGATAAAAAGATGAACACAAAGAAAAAAAGTTAGATATCTTGTTGAATCTTGTAAGAATAATAATTTGAAACTGCAGAAATGTTAGAAAAATGTGTATATTATAGATAAATCTGCAACAAAAAATGAGAAGACAGCCGATAGTTAAAGCCTGTAGATAAAAGGTGAGATAAGTGCTTAGATCTGGTGGCAATCCATCCAGAACTAAGAGATTGGATTAAAAAAAGGTTAGATTTGAAACAAAAAAGAGAAAAAAAAATGTTAGATGCAAAAAACCTGCAAAACAAATATTAGATTAACAAGGAGAGCTTTCTCCTTTGAATGGAACCTTCCTACAAAACACTTAAACAAGGATTAGATAGCTCTAATACCATGTAAGAAGTATTAAAAGAATGAAAACATAAACATGAAATAATCCAAGAAAATGAAATGCAAGAAGATTTTACCATAAACCAAAAGTGAGATAAGGATATCAAGATCAACCATTAAGCATATGAGAAACTTCAAGAATCCAATAAAGAGCCAAGAGATTTTGGTAAGGGGAAAAGCAAAGAAAAACCCCTTTGTGAATAAGAATATGGAAAAAAGCCTATGGATGAGAGAAATAAGCTTAATACAATAATGAGAGCAATGAGAGATTGAGAGAGAGAGAGGAGAAGATTATTTAGGCAAGTGTGTGAGAGGAATCTCTTAAGTAGAGACGAGTGGAGGAGTTTTCATGTAACTCCCTTCTCCTATGAATGCCACATTCATATTTTGTGTGTGACAAATGTGTGATTCCTCTTAAGGAGGAATATCTATTTTCTTTATTAAAGGAAATACAAAATAGTGACATGTCCTCCTACTTGGACTAGAGGACAAATACAAATAAGGATACCTTGGTTTATCCTTTTAATTACATATTTTCAACCAAGGAAAGATTAATTCTAATAGTCATCCTCTTTCATTCTTGCATCATCATCTCATCATCATGCCAAATCATTATCTCATGTCATCATCTCCTCCCAAATGAAGGCAAAAGAGAGTGCTTATATAGAGATTTCAAGGTAAGCCTCCTAGGGGAATGTGAGGTCCCCTTAATTCAAATTTCACCTCGAATTATTGTCTAATCACAATAAAAAAACTAATGAGGAAATGCATTAATTAAATTTTGAATAAAAACCCTTCCGCATTTAGATCCGGGGGCCAATTTTGAATTTAGGGCCCCATTATGATCCAAATTTGAAAGCGGGAACCAAAACCCAAAAAAGGTCAAGGTTGGCCTTGACCTTAACCTAGGTATGGGTTGACCTCAACCATGAGGTAGGTCAGGTTCAACCTCAACCTTGACCTGAGGTTTCAGGTCGGTCAACTTAGAGTGCCAGGGAAGTTTCCAGGTTGGCCAACGACCTAGGATGATGGGAAAACATAATAGAGTGCTGGAAAAGGGCATAGGGGCCTAGAAGAGATGTGATGAAGGCTAGGAGGACCAGTACATAAGTATTACCTAGAAAATAGATCCATTAAGAAGTAAATCAAGGAGAATCCTCCGGATCCTAACCCTAATTTCACCTAGAAATGAAGAATTACCAAGTGTAGATGCATCCTAAATGAATATATATCATGTAAATGTACTAAATGAGGGTGCTAGACCTACCAAGATGGAAAATCTTCCATTTTAAGATGATACATATTCATAAAACAACCGATTACATGCAATGTGTCAGGCTATAAGGCCTTCCCAGTTACAACAAAATACAAATCAAATAATAGTTTTTCAAGATCCCTCAAGATCCAAAAGAAAAAAAAAACCCAAGCTAACCAGATCTACAACAATGGGTAACAAAAATCTGGTAGAAAACTCCAAGAAGATCTTAACTTGTGCACATAGGCCACAAGGAAATCTCCTTGTTCCTAAGCTTCAACCCTAGCTCTGCAACAAATTTGCAACTCCAGATTCCCAATTTGAATCTCTGCTACTCCATACTTAGCTCATACTAATTTTTTTTACAACTCTAGCCCAGACCCCTTTTAAACACAAGCACAACCACAAGTAGACCTGTTGCAAATAAACCCTTACATTAATTACATATTCAAACCACAAGCTGGCCTAAAAATAAACATTAACTAACCCAGTCGACCATTAAAATCCATCAAAAGCACATAGGATAAAGATCCAAGACCCAAATAGGTCCACACACATCACCATGACTGATCTGCATCACAATCACACACTACACATCAAGTCGGCCTCCCAGATCTGCCAGAACATAGTTGGAAAGAAAAATCATCGAGCACCAGACAATAAACAAATGAGCACCAAGAGATGATGAGCCCCCTTGGCCAACACATGTCAAGCAACACTGAAGCCAAGTACTAGAAGTTCTCCTTTAGTGACCGAGCTCCTCAACCAATACCGCACCTAACAATTACCAAGCAACACCACTCTAACCGAGTAACACTAATCCAACTTAGATCAAAACACACCAACATGCAGGATTGCAAACTACCCTAGGGTGCTCCTGCATTAGATTGGCTCAGGTACCCCGTGCAATCTAAATATTTCCTACACAAAGTTATTGTCTAAAGCCAATGATACATCTCTCAAATTACCTAATATAAAATGTTCAACTTTGGTTAGTTCATCAACTACAACCAAAATGACATTGTGCCTATTTTGGATCATGGGAAATCTTTGAATGAAGTCCATAGTAATGACTTACCATTTATATTTTAGTATGTCATGAGGGTATAATAATCTAGCTGGGTGGTTATTCTCAACCTTGACTCGCTAGTATTCTAAACACTAAGCTATATAAGCTATAACATCATGATTAAGCCTTGGCCAAAATTACAGTGTACTCATATTAGTAATCAACTTATTTACACCGAGATGTACTAAAAAAGGAGTGCAATGCATCTCATCAAGAATCAATTTACTCAACCCTGCATGTTTGAGAACATATATCCTACCCTCAAATATCAAAATCCCATCACTATCAAAAGTATAACCATCAACTGGTAGTCTGATGGGTTTGTATCTAAAGTTGATTTGAACATCTCACAATGATCATCACCCATAAGGTTTCATAACAATTTTTTCTTCAAGAATGTCCTGGTAGTAGAGATAGAAAATGGATCTATTTTTCTATTAATAACATCTGATACTCTATTCTCTATACCTTTGATATACTCTATGTAAAAATTATACTCACTCAGAAAATGTAATGACTACCTATGTCAGGCATTAAGATTGGGCTGTGTGAAGATCTATTTGAGTCACATATGATCAATTTTAAATTCAAATTTATTACCCAATATGTTGCCTCCATATCTATAAGGCATGTACTATCATAGTTGATTCCAAGTAATGAGGTGTATAGGTAAGTTTAATTTTGCAATTAAGAGATTTGAATTGGCTACCAAAGTAGGCTTGATCATTATAATGAATTTGGTGCTCCTAATCCTATAAATCTCTCAGGGAAAACATGGTTAATACTGCCTCATCTGAATCACATATATATCCAAATTTAGTGGTGAGTATTGTTGGTCCCAATCAATGAGTTCAAGGTTTTTAAGTGGGAGGCTAGGGGATGAAAGGTAAACAGTGGTGATGGAAAGGACATGGTTGGTATCTATGAGCTCATTTTCAATGTATTCAAAGGGAACTTCATATAATTCCTCCCCAGGTTCCAAATCAGAAGAAATTTCAAAGGCATCAGTTAAGGACACTTTACTTTATAGGGAGCCTAATCCTTTACTACAAGGGTAGCTAGTTACTTTGATTGGCTCTTTCATACCTTGTTCTTTTCACAAAATCCTATTCTATTCAATATCTCATGCTTTTGACAATGGAGTGGCCTTTACATATTTTCCCTAAGGTACATTTATAGGTTCGTCTTCTCCATCTTTATAGAGCCATGATAGGATGTTTGATTCAATGTGTTCATTTCCAAGGGATCCCCAATGTTCAAAAGTGGTCTTCTTGCATTCGATGATGCCTTTATTCTTCTTAGAAAAGAGTTGTGAAGGATTACCACGGGACTTTGGGGATAGAGGGACTTAGCCAATGCAAAAGGCATTCTCAAAATTGTATTCTCCAATACCTTGATCAGTGAAATTAACTTTCTTATTCGATTCAGGGATTGTTTCTTTAGTAATCTTCCTTTTTTCCTTTAGGATCTTCAGATGTACATGCCTCATTAGTTGATGGATTGTCAGTTTCTACAGGTCAAAGTTTCTAAGTGGAGGATTTTATGGATTCCTCTTTAGCAACAAGTCGGACAAAATCATTCAATGGACAAAAGTAGGTTGTCTTCCCTTCCAATCATTTGCAATATCACATTGAATTGTCCATTGGGATGAGGTATAATCAAGATAGGGGGTGACATGAGTTTATGTTTTAAAAGCTAAAAATCCCTTTCACATTCATCGGTTCATTAAAATATCTTCCTTTTCCTTTGAAGGGATGTAATCAGTGCTATAATTTTGAAGAAGCGTTTCAACTCCTAAGTCTTCTTTATGACAGACATGAAAAATTCATGATATTTCTACATGAGCCTTGCCTTCATCTTCTCCTTAGTGACACATAGCATTATGTGAGGCCTCACCCTAACCCATCATAGCTTTACTGCTCGATCACACTTTGATACTTTATGTTTTGATACATTGATACACTTTTTGATTATCCTGACAGAGACTTGAGATATTATGTTATGATGATGATTATATTGTATGGATTACATTTTTATATGGATTAGACCTAGAACATGTGGTTGATTTTGATTATATATGTTTAGATAAGTGAATTGATGAGAAGATCGAATCACGATTAGACTTGATTATTTCATGGATGTTATGTCATGATGATTATGGAATTATTATGTTTTAAACATTTTTGTATGAAAATTGCAATTAGGAATTTAATTCTGCTTATTGATTAATGTTGCTAATTATGAATTAAAAATATATATTGCATGTGATTTTATTATCTTGGACTACCGATGCTCGAGTTTAGTGTGCAGGAAAGAGAACCATGGAATTATTCAGAGAATTAGGGCTAAACACATGTGAATTGAGTAAGCCAAGGTTTAATCCAATAAGGGGTTGAAACCTCATTGTGATGTGATCTTTGTTCTAAATGTAATCTGAATGTGTGTCAATAGTTTAAATTCATGTTGTTGTTTGGACATGTCATTGTGAATGTGATGTGTATTTTTTTGGTGTTTCTTGACACTTGTATTGTTCATGTGGATGGTGACATGTCAAATTAGGGCTTGGGAAAGAATCACCAAACCTTTTAGGATGTTATATTAATCCCACTTGCATATAGATGTCTTTTAGGGATCACATCAATTTAGAACTTAGATTTGAACTTTAGGGGTACTTTGGAGGAGTAAAAAGTGACCCTAGAGTGTATTTTTGGCCAAAATTAGTTAACCTTAAGGGGGTGCCTTGGGTTGGGGGCTATGTTTTACCTATGAGAAATCCTAGATCACCATTATGACCCTCCAAAATGCCTACTTTTCAAAAGTGGCGAAAATAGAAATGACCTCATGCATCTAACTTGTCCCACACTCCTTACTAAACTCTCAATTAAGAGGGGAGACAAGAGGTAAGACAAAAGGATTAGAGGGCATGTCTCATTAATTGCTAGGTCTTGAGTACACTTTTAGGAATCTTTTTAGAGGGTTTGGAGAAACTTAGTGGGTGTTCACCCACTCTCTAATTTTAGAGACAATTAGGATTGGAGGAAGGAAAAAGGAAAGGATAAGGGCTTCTTCTCAACTAGATTCTTGCAATTTTTCTTGGACCAAGGTTGTTGGATTCTTGCCATGGAGAAATAATCTTGCATTTTAAATTTTTATATTATTATTTTATGAATATTTAAATCTTGTATGGTGTTCATATATGTAAATCTTGTATAGTGTTGTTGTATGTAGATTTTGTTGTTATGTGTTGGGTTGGGAATGCATTTGGATTTTTTTTCATTTCTTGTTCTTTTGGATTGGGAGTGTTGTTCATGGGAGTTTAAGACATTACCCACCTTTTGGGAAGGGAAGAAGTGGCCTTGGGTGAAGGGGTTAGTTGGGCTCTCCATTGTAGTGAGAGTTTTTTCTCTTGGAGAAGAGGGATAATTTTATGGAGTATGGGCTCCATGAAGCCATGTTGTAAATATTATTTTGGTATAGAAATGACCAAATATGTATATGGAAGGAATGTCAATGTAGCCTTGGAAAGGCATGGAAAAACTCTTGTTGAGGAATTTAAAAAATGCAATGGCATTCTCCTCCTTGGAAAAGCCCACCTTCACCCTACTTCAATGGGTTTGGAAAACTCATTTGTGAAGCCTTGGTTGGGAGTTAATTGTTGTGTTGTGCATATATGTTAGTTGTGAGAATTGGGATGTATTATATTGTTTAGCCTTGGTTCTCCAAGCTCAGGGGTGGTCTCATTGAGACCTTGGTTGGGAGGTGATCTTCCCATGGTTTCCCTCATGTATTTGCAAGTTTTAAAGTCAAGTTGGATGTGGAAAAGCTTGGGAGAAGTCTTCATTTTAGTGTTGTTGTGAGAGAGCAACTTTAATGTTGCATGATTACTCCTTGTATTGAGGTTCATTTTTGTTAAGTGTTGTAATGTCCATTTTATAAGCTTTGTTAAGAAAGATGTAAAAATCTCTTACTCATTATGTAATAGTTTTCATAGCATGAGCAATCTTGTAGATTTAGAAATCTTGTAATCTCCATAATGTATTTGATTTCAAGTTTTCAAGTCAAAAACACTTTATTATTCCTTTGGAAAAATCTAAATTTTATTTCAATTAAATCAATACTCTACCTTAAAATTTTCATTGAAACCCCAATCCTTGGGAAGGAAAGATAAGCTTGCTAACTATAGTAAATCAAAGAAATTAGTATATTAATGTAAAACAATCACCTAATATTAATAATCAAATTTTAGTTGCATAGTGTATGGCACAAATAAAACAATCAAATGCATACATGTATATACTTCATAAAGAAAATCAATAATATCAATGTGTTAGAAACTATAACCAAATTTTACCATGACATTTTCCAGAATGTAGAGCAAAAATGCTCTCTAGAAAATGTATGGGAGGGATTTAATTCCCCCTTTACACAGAGAATATTCTCTATATATTCCTTTTACTAAACCCCTCTAATTACCCTCTTTTATTACTAATACATAAGCTTTATATTATTAGGGAGGCACTCATCCCCGTGGGCCCCACACACTTAAGTTATAAGTATTGAAAGGAAACTTTTAAAAAATAAATAAATGAAATAAACCTAAACTTACACTCACCATGCAAATTTTAAGGGAGACTGACATGGTTTAAATACTTGTCCCTAAGACAAGTCTCCTCCCCACCCCATGCGTACTTGGGGCTGTCATATCCCTTGGGGTTTGTACCACCCCATACCCCTAACATGCAAAATTTCTACCTTGGTTGACTTTTATTTTAAACTGCACATTGGAAAGGGAGACCCTTAAGGTGGTCTCCATCTCCATATTGAAACCCATCGCATTGCCTTGTTTCAAAAGGCTTTCCTTCATGAAAACCCACCAGCCTTAGTTGGGTTGGGATTCCCACACCCCACCCACTTGGGAAGTGGGTCTTGGGAATAGGATAGGGGGTGATGGGATAGGTTAGAAGCTAGGTAGTAGGATAGCTAGTTAGTAGGATAAGTAGGGTTAGTTAGATTAGATAATTTGGATTAATTTTAATAGATTTTGTTTAGCATGTTATGATTTAATTAGCATTGTATCAACCTTTTTAAAAAATAGTATATTTTATCCAATGATTAAAAATGATCACTAATGTTAGTAAGTTAGGTTAGTGTAAGATAGTTTAAGTTAGTAATTAGATGTATATTTTTTTTATTGTCTATTTAAAAATTGTGTAGTTCATTTAATGGGTATATTTGTTAATTAATGATGTAGTTAATTACTAGATTTATGTCTTTAATGTTAATGTAAATTGCATAGTTAGTTGTTAATTTAATTAATTTTTAAAGGGTAAATTGATTTCCTACTAGAGGTAATTTAATGTTTCTTTTGTTTAAAGGATGATTTAAATTTTGTTAGGGGATTATGAATTAGGATTGCATGTGTTTTTTTTAATAAGGGGAGAATTTAATAAGAATTGATATTAGTAAGTTAGGAAAGTAGATTAGATTATGATTATTAGATTTCTATTAATAGTTTAATTGATATAGTGAAATTGTTATTAGATTTTAAGGAGTAAATATTTCATGTATGTCTGTTTAAAAGGGGATAGAATTTAATTAGTCTTTATATTAGTGGATATTTTAATATACATGTTAAGCGGGTTCAAGGGTAGTCAAGAAAGGTTATACATATTAATTTTGAGATTAAGTTAGTTCTCTTTTATTAGTTAACTAATGTGTGTATGAAATAGTTATATCAGGGTTGTTTATAGATGTTAGTAGTTAATGTCGAAAGGGAATTAGTATTAGATTTAAATGGATTAGTTGTAATCAAGGTTAAGAAATCAAAGTGAATACTAGGTCAACCTAATTCAACATATGATCCTATCAACTAGATTACCATCATGATATTGCACGTGGATAAATATTAAACCATAGTTAATTCAACCTGACCCAAGAGTTTATGTAAACTATACAACAAGTTGATGCTCCAACTCTGCATCCGTATGTGGCGTAACCCTAATTCAATCTATGAATATACCTTGCAACTTGAAGATTGACTTCACCATGATAGCACCTTTCCTCAACATATCCATTGTTAGTTGTATGTAATTGTGTTTAAAAAAAAAAAAATTGTCTGTGTGTTTTGCCCTAGTTTTGGGCATGACATTTGGTATCAGAGCCATGTTTCGACACTAGGAACCTAACCCATTATATTTCAACTGATTCAAACTTAAATTATTGTGTAGGATGCCTGTCGTCACTAGAGCTAACCGACAAGGCAGGGGTTGTAGAGCTCCCCATGGTGGGGCGGGACAAGAGGACCCGCCACCTTCACCACCACCACCACCTCCACCACCTCAGAACCCTAACCATGATATTTTGGATGTTCTCCAAAGTCTGATTGGGGTAATTCAACAGAGACTACCACCCATAGTTCAGCAGCAGATTCCTAAAGGGGAAGCACATATTTCAGAAAATGATAGAGCAGTTAACAGAGAGAGAAGTAGGAGTCCCCCACCCAGGTCTGTTGAGGGTCATGATGATCAGGAGGGTGAGTTAGTTCATGAGGTTTTAATACCATGCAAGCATGAGATACATGCCAGAGAGAGACTTGTTATGCCCTACATCCCCGTCCCTACATTTTGTCTGCAAAATGTTGGGTCCCCCCTTTTTTTGTTTTCTATTTTTGGCTCTTGCCTTGTCTTTTGCCTTTGTTTCTTTGTTTTCCTTCTCTGGGTTTTCTTTTGTTTTTGTCCCTCATGTCTCTAGGACCCGGTCCCAGAGTTGGTCATTTCTTTTCCAGGACCTGGACCCCGGACTCCAGGATTCTCTGCCACAGTCTTCTTTTCGTAAGAAGGTATGGTCGCACAGGATCCCTGGGCCTGGAGTCTGGAGGTCTGCTTGTTCCAGAGTTTGTAGAAGGAAAGGTAACTTGCTTTTCAACTTGGGTATAAATAAGAATCACCTGTCATTTTCACAGTTGCCACGATTAAAACACTTAAGCGATTTTAGAGTGATTTCCTAGCGATTTGAGTGCAAGAACTTAGTGCATGCTTCTCTAAGCTTAGTAAGTAACAACATGGTCATCTTCTATAGCTGTGCATGACATACAAGGGTATAAATTGTTGCAGAGCATCCAAAGCGCCTTTCCTACCTTGCCCTTCTTTGGAGTCCAGGTAGGTGTTCCTGGTTCTTCTTTGATTTTTTCTGCTTTTTTCTTTGTTTGTTGTTTCGTTTGCATTTTTTTGCTTTGTTTGTTTCCATTTTTCTTTGTGTCCTCATTGTCTGGTTCACCGCCCGTTGGTGGGTTGGCTCTACCAGAGGGTTGTCCACCCTCTATGCAAGTGTAGGATAATGTAGACATTGTATATTGTTGTACATTTTTGACATTTCTTCATTAGGGTAGTTACTCTGCGTCTGTTGTTGATATATATTAGTGTATTTAATGTATATCCTTCTATTTTCCATGTATATACCTTTCAGCCCTATTGTATTTAGGTGTATATTCTATGTATATTCATCTAGTCTCACGTCGATCTCATCGTGTTTCATCTTTGTTTCACCCAAATTTGCAAGCTCGCTCTAGGCAGAATACCACCTGGTTGAAACTCAGCCCCGGGCTGGTTTCCACCAGGCAGTTTTCTCTCTCCTCAGTCATGTCGGCCTTTGTTTCATTTATGTCCCACGTATGCATTTAAGGTTTTCAAAGTGGCCTCCACTTTTTGCGCGTTCAGACAGTTGGCACTGTTGTCGCCATAACTCCCCATTTACTGCATAGCCACGTGACGTCCACGTGGGCCTGACAGCTCACTTTTTAGTCACATCTCCCAACTGAGCCCTGCATCATCGAGACCTGACTCTCACATGCTTGGAGGCCTGGTGAATCTCATTTTCCCAGATAACCTTTGCAGGCGAAGTTGGTCGGTACCCCGGTACCCGGTGACAACTTACTTCTGCTGGTAGACCCAGTCATAAGAGTCCCGTCAATAAAAACTAGCGCTAGAAGGAGGGCATGAACTCATCCCCCTCTCAGGATTCTGATTTTACACCTCCCGAGGGTTCTCCAAGCCATAGTTTTAGGAATCAAGCCTTCAGTGGGATTGGGTTTTTCTCCCCAGCGAGATTTGAAAGAATCCTTAGATCAGCCCCTAATCCTAGAAGGTTTGTTTAACTTGAGCCTCCGACCCTGAAAGTCACACCGGCCACTATTTTCTGGGGGTCTAGTGTACCACAGAATATCCAAACTTCCCAAACAATCCTGGGAACCAGCATTCAACCTACTCAAAATTTAGCTCCCCAAATGGCTGCGTATTTCAGCAATACATGAACAACCATTGGCTAGAGACTCCGAAGAGGGACCCCAAGAAAATGAAATTAGAGATCCCCCGGTTTGAGTTTAAAGAAAGTATCTAGATGGAGATGATAGAATTATGCCAGATATTTTGGCAACCCCATGCCCAAGAGTTCTCACGGTGGATGTACTACTTTTTGCTTGGCATCATCACCGACGGGGAATACTTTGATTGGGCCACCATTATTTCCAACCATGTAGATTCTCAATTCCTTCAGGTGGTCCAAAAGAATAAATTCTATATGACCTCTTATGTTCTCTGGGCCTTAGCACATCAATGACCCATCACCAATGGGCTACTCACATCAGGTGTACTTGGGATCGGCCCAGGTCAGAAGGCTCCTTGGGATTATTTCCTACAAATTCAATGGGAGGCTAGTTTCCCCAGTTTTTGTCAGGTGAATGATGCCTTCATCTACTACAACCTACTCACACCTACCCAGGATGTAGGATACGGCCTCTCCAAGGAGGCAATGGATCTGGTTAGAAGTTATAGCCATTATTACATCTAGTTCTAGCAACATACTTACATAAGGGTAACCGACTTCTCCGAGAAGCCTTATTTGTTGCCCAAACATTGTGGGAACAAGATAATTCTCTTAGAATATTGCAGACAAATGTTGGAGTTGCACGCCTTATATACTCTAAAGAAGGTGACCAATATTCCATTCCCAATCACTTGTGGGAATTACTTGTGTAGTCTAGCCATAGCCAAGGAGGCAGACAGTGAGCTCAAGACCCTAAAGTTGGCAGAATTTTATCTAGCGTGGAAGAACTTTGATCCGCTTGACAAAATTGTATTGGCACTTCCCCGGGCATCAGAGCCCCACCAATATCACATGGAGGACTTCTGGGAAGATTTCCAGGATGATGTCAAAGTGTGGAGCTAGAATTACATCTGGATGACCATGGGGATGATGGAAAGACTGAAGCTCTAGAAATTTTCAGATGATTTCTCAGATGCCAGACCCACAATAGATCCCCAGTACAAGGCAAAGGGGATTTACAAGCTGGCCCTCCCACCGGTAGACTAGAATTCCTAGGAGTGGCCTACCATCAAAGAAATCACCCACAACGTGGTCGAACACAGCCATGAATACTTTAAGAGAGTATGCCCCAGGAGTACCCGCAGGGCCGCCCCGACGATACAAAGCTGACTTTCAGGGCCAGAACCTCTTTCAGGGCCGGAACCTCTTAACAGGGAGGGGATAAAGGAAAGGGAATAATGGGAACTCCAGCTCTACAGGAGACCCCCATAAAGGAATAACTAAAATAATAAATAGCAGCTTCCCAGCATATGAGGGAGAAATTAATCACGCGGTTGGCCACTCCAGTGCTCATGACCAGACCTGTCCGTCCTCCCTCTTCCCCTTCACTAGTAGCATTAATGGTCAGGGTGACTAGAATGGATTTGGAAGAGGAGCAGGCATCCCTAAGGGATGCAGGGCCTCCTTTGGTCACCAAGCATAAGAAAAGGCTTAACCCAAAGCCAAAGATAGAACCAAAGCTTGGGTTGCCGCAAATCCCACAGGTAGAAATCCTTTCTTCTGACTTCCCAAAGCCAGAAAAAGAACTAGAGCATGCCCACGGCCCTGCAGATCCTCCCCCTCAAGAAGAATTTGATGATGTGTTCAGAACTGACTGTTATCAACCAAAAGTGCACCCTGTTAAATTTGCAGGAACTTAACCTTTTGGAAGAACATGGAAACATTCCAAGGTTGTGGGTAAACTATGGCTGGAATGAATCTCCGGGTCCTAGGCCGGCTTCCTATCTGGTAAATCACTCTACACTGCCTAAAACTGATTCTTTTTTATGGAGAAAAGAGATAGAAGGAGAACAAAAAAAATGAAAACTATGTCCTAAATGGTGATGCACCAGAATATTAATTCTTTGAAATCTAATAGGTATCCAACACACAAGAGAACTAGCAAAGATAAGCTCAAATACACAACTCAATGACACAATCCATGCATAAGAAATTTGTAAGAAGACTAAAATATCAGTTCCTAAAAGGAGTTGGTTTGCTCACAATCTGAAAATGATTTAGTACTACTTTCAACCTGCAAAGGATCATATAAATCTCTGAACAAGGCACCATGTGATACACAAACCCAGAAAATTGAGAAGGCATAAGCTATCTTTCACAGTCAAAGGTGTTACAAATCT
>MU225300.1:1460040-1474504 GCA_018584345.1 Thuja plicata | reverse complement strand
AACAAGAAACATACATGGAGAAGAATGATGATACAGAACTAGAAGATGAGGGACTCAAATATGTTCTGAAGTTTCTTACAACTGGGATGCAAAATAATAGATCATCTATTCTGAAAGATCCAAAATAGTCATACTTGGATATAATGCTAAGTTTTGCATCTAGAAGTGGTAATTTCTTTACTTTCTTCCTATATTTATATGTAAAAATAATTCTTTAATGGAGATTGAATTTTAACAATGCAAAATTGTCAACCACCGAGGCCAATTGACTATATTTCATGGAATTTTCTCTCATATTTATAATTCAAATTCCATTAGTTATTTGTTAAATAGGATTCTAAAGCATTGAAAGTAGATAGTCGGTGTTTCAACTAGTTGCCTATTTACGTATATTTTGCATTTATTTTAACCTTTCTGATTAATACTAAAATAATTCTTAGCTATAATGCTCAGCATTATATATATATAATTTATCTAGAGACTTGTAGTTACAATTGTTAAGAGCACTAAGAGTGCAAAGTCTTGTAAATTGCCTATATTGGCAATATAAGCCAAATAGGGCTTAATTGGAGTTACTTGGGGTTAGTAGGGGTTATAGGTTAAGTTAGCTTTCTAAGGTTGTCTCTAAACCTTTTATGATTATTTATAATGGGTAAAGGGTGTTGTGTTGTTGAGTTGAAAACTTTTGTTGTAAACTTGATAACTATTTCTTATGTTTTGTCACTAACAATCATATTGTTATGTGACAGTTAGAGTTAGTTGAATGGTTACATTCAAGTATTTGGAGAGTTAATGTATCTTGAGATGGAGATCCATGAAGTAGGGAGGTGTTGATCTAAGATGGATCAAGTTTGTAATAGTTTGAATCAATAAAATCAAAATTTATTTGCAAACTGTGTATTCCACTGGCCTACGGATACAGTCAAACAACAACAAATTGTTGTATTTAAATTTTCTCCCAAGACCAAATTTTGTCTTTTCATTCTTTTCAGTTTCACTCCTCCCATTTCCCCGGGCATGATGACTTTGTCCCAACTAATGAAGGGGAATTTCTTGGTGGATAATTCACAATTGAATAAAATGCATTGCTAGGTGGAAAATTCGCAATTAAAGGAAAATATTGAACAAACTTCTCAATACTCAAGCTTTGATCAAAGACTTTAATATAGTAGACTGATATTTCTTTGATTTTATCATCCTCCCTTATCATTTCCTTTCTCAAAAGTGTTGTATCACCAGATTGAGAGGAATATGGGAATAATTTTATAAATTCAATTACAAGGAGAGATTGGGTGTTAATCTACAAAGAACGAAATGTGTTCCTTCAACAGAATGAGAGAAATATGGTCTTATTGATATCCCTAACAAACTTTTAGTTTTCCCTAAAGTCCTCCACGATAGCCACATATCATTGACCAAGAAATTACAACATTTTTGGAAGAAGAAATAGGGCTCTTGAGCATTGTATTGTCATCTATTCTGAGTTATGAAATCTATAATTATTGATAGTTGAATCCTAACCATTTTCCCTCCAATGGTGGTTGTTGACTTTCCATCTTGGAAGTTATTCGTGTGTATTTAATTATCCAACAACTTGTTTTTGTTTATTATATTTGTAATTTTGTATGCTCATAACTACAGTAAAGAGATTAATAAAAGGATTCCCCTTCTCTTCAAGTGTAGACATAGGCAAATTGTCGAACCACGATAAATTATTGTGTTCTCTATTTTTGTGGTTTCATTTTATTCTCTTGTTTATCTGTTGTTTTCATTTTATTTTTAAATCATCTTCAAGAATGCCTTTAAAATCAATGACCTCATGTGCTCCATCAATGGTTAAGATAAATTTGATATATCTAATTGCCCCCTATTTTAGTACTTCGTAACAGCTAGAAACCTTGTCATCTTCCAACTTGACCTCCCTCACATGATTGAAAATTCTATTCATTTTTGTTGACATGTGGAAGAATTTGGTATCATGATCTCCTACATTAACACACACACCTCTCTTTGAAATGGCTATCCCACAATGGGTAATATCACTACTTCAGCACCTATAGGTTCATCAAAATGGGAACTCCATTTGATGTATGGTGAATCTAAGGGCTTAGCTAGAGATTTCCTTCAAGGAAATGAATCCATCTTCTCATTTCAGCTAGAATCTACATCTTAGGAGTTAACTTTAATATAATGACAACGGGAAAAAAAATCTGGAATCATAAAAAACCTCTCTTAATAGTTAGAACTTGGTCATTTGACTGTTGGATACTTTATCATCTATAAATGGTAGATTAAAATGACAAAGACAAAAGATTATAATCATCACAACCTGGTTAAAGCATAATCATTATGGGACAACAATTTGGACATTACACAACTAATAGTATAAGTGCATAGAGTTGAAGATTGCATACTAATTGAGTGGGAATCAACTAGTAAGTCTTCAAATAATAAGAATCAACTATTAAAATATTAAGCTAATGAGAAGTAGATAATAATACTAGACCAATTATTTTAGTGGTGGGGATTAATTTGTGAATACATTATGTTGTTAGGATGAATTTAGAATAACTGAGAGGGGGGTGAATCAATTATCCTACGGTCTAGATGTGCCCATATAAAACTTTAAACCAACTTCAACAACTCAGATCTGCTCGGTAGCAATAAACAACAAAAGTGTGCAGTTTACTGTACTAATGAAATAAGCTTGCAGAAACTTAACAATAAAACACAAAAATAACATTCACACATTTTGACACCATGATTTAACGTGGAAACCCAATATGGGAAAAACCACCAGTAACATGCTACCAAAATTTCACTCTTCTGAGGTGATGCCCTGTAAGTAGCCAACCCTATTAAAGGTTACAAAACACACTGTCAAATGTGACCTGGTTAAAGGATTTAATCACCCTGTCAGGAGTGGCCTTGTTAGAGGAATTAGAACATTCCAATATGAATGTCACCTTGTTCAAAGCATTTATACAATGACTATTAGGTCAACCTGGTTAAAGGATTTGAACTTATACAATGGTTAGAAAGTAATCAACAGGTGTGATATGATACATACAACTTACTTTGCAAATCCAAATCCAATTTTAGCTCTAATGCTAATTCACTGAGTGGCCTCCATTTTCATCTCAAACTTCAGATCTTCTTGGAAATCCATCAAGTAGTCTCTCTCTACTTCTCTTCTCATCCTTCTTTGCTAGGTCTTGCCAATCAGTCAATTACCCATGCAATACTCTTGCATACAACTTCTCCTTACACTTGGATACAGTGACAATAACCTCTGTAGGTTATATCATACCTCTTCATCTAGGTTAGATAAATCTTTTGCTGCTTAATCAAGATCGTAGATCTTAGGTTAGGTTAGATCCAACGGATCTTTCCATCATTACATTTAATTTACTTCTCCAATACAGTCATTAATTAAACATTGAATCCATGTGCTAATAACGGTTTCCTGTGCATTAAATGAATGTGGACCAATCTTAATTAACAATGCATATCCCAATAGAATCAACTATGTCGGCCATAGATCTCAAATCTCATCAATAAAAAAAATATTATTGCTTGACTTTCTTTGTCTCCCTCAGAATTTCACTGATGCTCGGCATCATCTTTTCTTTCCTCGACATCACCTTTCACTTTTCTCGGCATCTACTTTTCTTTTCTCGACATTGACCTTCTAGTGAACTGTCAGTGATAGATAAACAATGTATCACTTTGCCAAAGTGCTAGATGATCAAGTACCCTAGTGTATACTCATAACTCAACCATTCCCTTGGTCTTCTTGTTATCCCATTCTTTCAAATCTTCATCAATCAATGGATAAGGTACTCAAACATACAGTAATAGTCTCACCAGTTAAGGTTTGACATCAATGACAAAATAACAATTGTCTACATTGTAGAAATCTTTCCAACAATCTCCCTCTTTGGCATTGATGGCAACACTAAACTAAATAATAATAATTTCCAACCAAAGTTACCATACAATCCAAAAAGTGCCTGTGTTCCTGATATGAACAAATCTTCATTAATGTCTTTAGCTTCATTTTGACTCCCTCTGTGTCTATAATCACACTGAAATGTTTTTTGTTACTTGTTCAGCTCCTTCTTTCAGTAATACCTCCCTTGTATCTGTTGGTATCTGTTGTTTTAGCAATAATCTCCCTCTTTAACAACAATGCCAAAGATGTTGAAATCTACATCATGCAGATTCTTCTATTCCAATCTTTGTATCATGTTGTTCTTGTCATCTTTGTCTATGACTGTTCTACTTTTTTGTTCTTGTTTTCCACTTCACAGTTTTTAGGCAGCATCCTAAAAATGTGACTTACTGTGCATCAATGTGTCAAGTGTTCTAATTAAAACATTTGATGCAACAGTACCATTCAACACTAGTTAGCCTCTGCTAGGGGAATTACACCTAATTTACCTCTTAGATACTCATGAGCATCCTTGGGTAACACTTTTGTAAATATGTCTGCCAGATGTTCCTTTGTGTTCACATATTCCAGTCTCACTTCCTTCTTCTGAAATAGCTCCCTCAAGTAATGATACTTGATAGCTATATGTTTTGTCTTAGAGTGCATTACAGGATTTTTTAGAAATATTAAAGGCACTTGTGTTATCACAATGTATGAAAACTGGTTCTATGATCTCCTCCTTCATACCTTTCAGTAGTATCTTCAACCACACAATGTTTGAACAATTAACTGCTACTGCCACATACTCGGCTTTAGCTGTAGATTGTGAGGTGCAATTCTATTTCTTGCTCTGATACCAATTTCTAGTGTTAGCATTCAAACATTTGTATGCCTTACTCTTAGTAGAATATCCAAGAAATATGCCTTCTCTCCTTTAGCATCAAGTTTACCATTTCTATTATCCTTCAGTATAAAACATCTACTCCCAAAGACTTTAAAATAACTTATAGTAGGTGCATGTCCATACCATAGCTTATAAGGTGTAGTATTTGTACCTTTCTTGACTTGTACTCTATTCAGGGTATAAACAGTTGTACTCATAGCTTCTCTCCAATATTTATGTGCAACATTTTTCTCCATCATTAATTTTCTAGCACAATCCATGATAGATCAATTTCTTCTTTCAGCTATGCCATTCTATGGTGGTGTCCTAGGTGCTGACCTCTATCTTTTTATCCCTCAGTCATTGCAGAACCTGTTAAAATCATTAGAAATAAACTCACCTCCCTTGTCAGATCTCATACATTTCAGACTCTTACCTTTTTCCTTTTCAACTTTTTCCAAGTACCACTTAAATAACTGAAATGCATCATATTTTTCTTTGAGAAACATAACAGTCATCATCCTAGAGTAGTCATCTACAAATAGAATAAAATATTTTTCTCCACAGTAACTTTTCTCACCAATAGGCCCACAAAGGTCAGTATGAACCAATTCCAAAATATTCTCAGAAGTATGAGTTTTTCTTTTAAAACTAGATTTAGTCATTTTGCCCATCTGACATTGCTTACACATTTCATTCTCAGGTTTCTTTAACTTAGGCATCCCTCTAACCTTTTTCAATTTACTTATGCTTACCAAGTTATCAAAGTTAACATGACATAGCCTCTTATACCATAACCAAACATTATTATATTGTGCAAACAAGCATGTCTCTTTAGCTAAATCCAGATAGAACAAGTTACCTTTTGTTTTCTCACCACCTCCAACTAATTCTACATTGGCATCATAGATCTTTGCTTTCCTATGATGGAATTCCACTTGGTAACCAGAAGTGTTCAGCTATGAAACACTCAACAAGTTATACTTAAGATCATCAACCCAGTATGCATCATCACATCTAATCTTGTTAGTCAATTGAATTGATCCTTTCCCTTTGACTCTACAAGGTGTATCATTACCAAACTTAACATATCCACCTTTGCATTGATCTAAGGTTTTGAAATTTTTCCTTATCACCAGTCATGTGATGTGAACAACCACTTTCAATAATCCAATGATCACATTTACTCATATAAGAAATTAGTGCAGTTTTCTCATCGTCGTCAGAATCATCTTTCATTGCAACATACACAACTTCTATATCATTTTCATCAGATTTGTCAAATTGACTGTCAGAGGATTCTTCAGCTATATAACAAGATTTCCTACCTTTGTCTTTGTAATCCTTGTACTTTCTGTAGTGTTGGTCATCCTTTATGTCTTTGTACTTTCTATCTCTTCTTTCATCTTTTTCTTTCTTGTGAGGACATCTAACAACAATATGACCAACTTTGTTACAAGAAAAACAAATAATATGAAGTTTACCTTTTAATTCTCCTTTTCCCCTAGCTAGTGTCCTTGCCATAAGTGCCTCAAGATCTTCTAGATCATCATCTGAAGTTTCATTGTCACTGTCCACCCATTTCTTTCCTTTCCTTGATTTTCCGATGATCATCTATGACTTGAATGCAGATTCAACAACTTGTGGAGTATAGTTGTCAAAATTTGACATCTCAAATGCAGTAAGTTTGCCTACCAAACTTTCCAAAGTCAAATTGTTATTAGGAGTACATCTCAGTTCTTGGATTACAGATACTCTAATAGCATAAATAGGAAGAAGTGTTCTCAGTACCTTTCTCATGATAGTGTCTTCATCAATGGTTCCCTTAACTCCTCTAATAACATTTACAACTTCCTTTATCCTATCATAATATTGCACTATATTTTTTCCTTCTTGCATTTTTAAATCATCAAACTTACCTCTCAGGCTTTTAGATTTGGCTCTTAGTACATTTGTATCACCTCCATAAATGGTTTCAAGGGCATCCCACATCTACTTTGTGCTTGTACAATCCTTGATGTCCTCAAATTCATGATAGTTCAGAGATGATGCAAGTTCCAGCATTGCTTGATTATGTTCATGCTTTTGTCTTAATTGTGCAGCATTCAGTACTCCAATAGGACCTACATATTATGTTTCAATATGTCATTTAGCAGAATCACCAAAACCATCCAAGTGAAGTTTCATCAAACTTTTCCATGAAGGAAAGTTTTCCTTGTTAATCTTCAGTCCATCCCTTTTATACATCTTGATCTTTATCTCCAAGTACCTTCAAACTTTTTCAAGAGAACTCAGCTCTGATACCAATTGTTAGGATGAATTCAAAATAACTGAGATGGGGGGTGAATCAGTTATCCTTAGGTCCAAATGTGCCCATATAAAACTTTAAACCAACTTCAATAACTCAGATCTTCTCGGCAGCAATAAATAACAAAAGTGTGTAGTTTACTGTGCTAATGAAATAATCTTGCAGAAACTTAACAGTAAAACACAACAATAAAATTCACACATTTTGACACCATGATTTAACGTGGAAACCCAATATGGGAGAAACCACCAGTAACATGCTACCAAAATTTCACTCTTCTGAAGTGATGCCCTATAAGGAGCCAACCCTGTTAAAGGTTACAAACACACTGTCAAATGTGACCTGGTTAAAGGATTTAATCACCCTATCAGGAGTGGCCTTGTTAGAGGACTTAGAACATTCCAATCTGAATGTCACCTTGTTCAAAGGATTTATACAATGACTGTTAGGTCAACCTGGTTAAAGTATTTGAACTGATACAATGGTTATAAAGTAATCAACAGGTGTGATCTGATACATACAACTTACTTTGCAAATCTAGATCCAATTTCAGCTCTAATACTAATTCACTGAGTGGCCTCCATTTTCATCTCAAACTTCAGATCTTCTTGGAAATCCATCAAGCAATCTCTCTCTGCTTCTCTGCTCAGCCTTCTTTGCTAGGTCTTGCCAATCAGTCAATTAACCATGCAATACTCTTGCATACAACTTATCATTACACTTGGATACAGTGACAATAACCTCTGTAGGTTATATTATACCTCTTCATCTAGGTCAGATAAATATTTTTCCGCTTAATCAAGATCATAGATCTTAGGTTAGGTCAGATCCACCAGATCTTTCCATCATTACATTTAATTTACTTCTCCAATACAATCATTAATTAAACATTGAATCCATGCGCTAATAACAGTTTCCCGTGCATTAAATGAGTGTGGACCAATCTTAATTAACAATGCATATCCCAATAGAATCAACCATGTCAGCCATAGATCTCAAATCTCATCAATAAATAAAATACTATTTCTCATCTTTCTCTGTCTCCCTCGGCATTTCACTAGCATTCAGCATCATCTTTGCTTTGCTCGGCATCACCTTTCACTTTGCTCGGCATCGACTTTACTTTGCTCGGCATTGATCTTCCAGTGAACTGTCAGTGATAGCTAAACAATGTATCACTTTGCCAAAGTGCCAGATGATCAAGTACCCTAGTGTATACTCATAACTCAACCATTCCCTTGGTCTTCTTGTTATCCCATTCTTTCAAATCTTCATCAATCAATGGTTAAGGTACTCAAACATATAGCAATAGTCTCACCAGTTAAGGTTTGACATTAATGACAAAATAACAATTGTCTACATTGTAGCATTCTTTCCAACATATGCGACTATTATCTTAATATGGTGGGAGCAGAAGGGTCGGTGCAACTAAACTAAATAAGGAGAGTTGGTTAATTGAACTGAATGGAAGTAGGTAGATTATAAAGACATATTCAAATTTTGCACCTCTATAAATTAAATCCATATTGTAATAAACTTATAATAATTGCAATATCCTTTAAGATGTGTGGGTAGCGGTAGCCAACTAGCACATGAGGAATAGACAGTGGATAAACACCACTGATTGCATGTAGGAGAGGGATACCCCATGTTGATCTAGAGTATTGGACTGATTCCTCCTAGAGCATAAGGGCCTGGGGGCCAACTACATGCCACTGATGGATGTCCTCATTGCTTACTCATCTGATGAATTATAGGGAAAGGATAATTTCTAATGGGAATGGGTATATAACAACCAAAACAAAACTTATAATGGGTTATGTCATGAATTATTTATCTATAGAAGACCACATGCTAGATAAATAGATATTAGAATGATTTCTATATAAGTGGAAAACCAAATCAATCTCTCTCTCACCATAGCCCATAGAATCTGATTAGAGGGGTGGATAGGGAATTGATCCACTATGGAGGGCTTACATTGTACCTCAATCAATCCAGAATCAGTTACAGACAAGAACACTACATGAACTCATAAAAATCTCAAGGAATGCTTTCATATATGACTAGTTGTTTACTTTCATTCCAAGATTTGATAAAATTAAATTGTTAATGGTGATAATTTAATTGATTTCTACCTTAAATTTATGTTACATGAATTCATAGATGTCTTGTATTGATGGATAAAAAAATGTGTGTAATTTGGGTTCTAAGCTAGATTGTTGTTACATAAGTATCAGAGCATAGATATCAACCTTAGGACCTAGGTTCTCACACCTTCCTTGCCCTAACATGGCTACTTACTAATGTTAGTCATGGGAAACAAAAGAAAGGGAAAGAAGAAGGTTGTAAGAAAACCTCACCCTTGACATGATGACCCAGAAGGATCCAAGAAATAGACAATGTAGAACGAAAAAAAATAAAACTATTTGACACCGAGCTACTGGCAAAAACCGTCAAATGACTAAAGATTAAGAAAAGAAAGAATTTGAATAAATCTTCTAAGAATATGGAACCACCAAAAGGAATTTGATGCTCAACCCCTAAGACAAAGCCCTGAACCATTAGAGATTTTATTTTTTGTTATGGACGTAATGCTCCTACTCTCTCCAAGGAAGCTATTGTAGAATATAACCGTGTGCATACCCATATGACTGTAGCTATGGGTGCCTCAGATGAGGAAGACCCTGAAGAGGAGGAAACTCCTATGACTTAAAATTCAAACCATGTTTGTAATTAAAGACGATGAAACAGTACTAAATAATCATCATCATGATATGTAAAAACTACTATTTATGAATGAAAATTATGACTATAGCTATATTCATTTTGTCTTGATGACATTGTAGATTTCTTTCAAATAGATGTAAAATTCTTGGAATAAATATTTCCTTATGAATTTGGCTACAATTTCAAATTGACAATTACCCAGGTTTAGGTAATTTGAACATAAAATATTTATGGCAATTAAATAATACTTGTTACCTTATCTTTCAAAAATAACATATCATAATGAAGCAGACCCCAAGGAGGTAAGCTATCCCTAGCCTCAATGAAGTTCTACATGCAAGTAGGGGTGCCACATTAGTGCCTCCTACTATACCAAAGGAGTTGCAGGATGAGTTGAATGCCCTTCGTGCCAAGATAGATTTTCAAGAGCAACATATTGAAGAATTGATAAGGAAAAAAGAGAAAGGTAACAACCATAATATATACATAGGTACTGAAGAGAAATATTATTATTACAATGAGTAGATAGACCCGAACTATGAAAACAACTCTAGAATTCCTACTTATAGTCACTCACTTACAAGACAAAAACAAGGTGTGGGAAATGACCCATTAATAATAGAATTGAAGAAGATACAAGCACCTAAGTTTGATGGGATATGGGGTGGAGATGCAGCTGAAGCATGGTTCATTGGGATGAATAAATATTTTGGACTGCTAGAATTGAACTCCAAAACTAAGGCTAGGATTTCTATCTACTAGTTATAAGGTGAAGTCGCATTATAGTTGGACCATTTGGTGGAAATTAAAGTTTATGGCATAAGCCAAATGACTTGGGAAAATTTCACAAGACAATTTTGAAAGGAGTATCTAGCTGCCCATCATCGGGATCAAAATATGACTGAATTAAATTCACTACACCAAGGAAGATTGGTAGTAGCAGAGTACAAGGCTAAGTTTATAAACTTACTCCACCATGTGCATTATATGAAGGAAGAAGAGGATTGGGTGTACTAGTTTATGTTGAGACTGAATAAAAGTATTTTATATGCAACCAAGCTCGCATGACCCAAAAAATCGAATGAAGAAATGAAGGTGGCCTTACACAAAAACCAGATTCATCCACGAAATCCTTAAAGTCTAAAATTGAAGAACCTACTGAAATGAAATCAAGATCAAGATTAAAGAGCTACATATATACATAAGTGAACAAAATAAAAGACTACCAATGGTGAACTTCCACTAGTATATTGCAACAAGATAAAAAATTCGTAATGAAAAATATAGATCTCACACCAAAATAAGTTAAGTCTCATAAACATTTCTAAACTAAAGAAGATTGATTGTGGGTCGAGAATGACACTGAAACTTCCTTTCAGTAGGATATTTACTACAACCAATATTCTAATTTCATTTGTCAAACTAGTCTACAGTGTCTTTCTCTCATCAGTATTGGAAGGGACATGTACATTGAACAAGATGAATTTTAATGATGCAAACTATTAAACTCTCTTTTCTTCCAATTAAAATTCAGATTTTTAAGGACATTTGGATGAATCCAAACATATACCAAAGTTCCAGGTCCTAATTTCATTTGTTAAACTTATGTTTTGTGTCTTCTCTTGAACATCGTCATTAAAATCAAATGCACATATAATGACACCCTCATATCCACATTCATATAGATCCCCACACAAGGATGGGCATAGGTTAAAGGTAGGGATTTGAAGGCCTGGACAGAAAGGATGGGAGCTTTCTTCCGGTGCACATGACCACTATAGTGTCCTCTCACTCAACTCTGTAGTGGTGTTTTGCATTAGTCTCATGAACCATTCCTCTACTGCAGTCTGGCGTAGTTGTATATTTTTTGTATCTTGCCAATGTGGCAAGAGTTAGGTGATGGAGGAATACATGGAAGAACATTCTTCAATGGCATGGTGCTAAGCACATGGCCTTTGTCCTTGCTTCCCAATTCCTTTGTATCTATAGCTAGAGATTTTTTTGCAGGTTTGGAGAAGAGTCAAGACTCCTGGAGCCCATTTATAGGAACCGACTCTTAAACATTTCACAACAACAAATGGTGGTCTTCATGGGCATCAACTGTGGGTTTACTCAGGTGGAGGTGTTGACAGATATGCCAGAAGAACAGCTTAATCAGATCTTCAAACAAGCCAATGATCAGGAGAAGGCGACCATAGCAGTGCTTCTTGGGGTCAAATACTGGACAGGGGGCCATATTCATGATGGAAAGATCATTTTTTACCTCTTTCAACCTATCATCGAAGTTCTAGGCCATGTGGTGCATGAAAATGGCATGATCTTCTGAATGATTACAAAGGAGATCTATCTGTCAGTGACTCATGCTTTGGATTTGTGTGACACCAATCTCTCTGGTAGAGGTATGTTGGGACTTTTTTGTCTGGAAGTGGAAGGGAAGAAGAATCTTATGAAGAAGGCCTAGGCATTGTATAAAATCTGCATTTCAAAAGAGTATGATATGAGCAAGTTGAAGGCTTTATGTGAGGCCAATGATAAGCTCTTCCCAGCAGAGGTAGTAGCTAGGCTGATTTCTATTGGTAAAGAGATTGGATACCTCTATCATTGAGTTGGGTAGTCTAGTTGATTTAGTAATATGTTTTGTAAATGGAGAGGTATCTCCTATATCATATGTAAGTTCTTTTTTCGGCAATATTAAGGGTACTGCCCCCTAGGCAGAGCTTAACAAAAAAAAACTTTGAGAATTAGTAGAGTGCACAATCATACTAAAATTTATTAATCACAATGCCAAGATATTCAATTCCAATTGAAATTAATCATAATAACAAGATTTTTTTAATGTATATGTGTCAAGAAGGATGTAATCAATGTTAAGAAAATTGTGATCAAGATATTAACATCTTCCAACCATAATGATATGTAAATGAGAAATATGTATAAATTGTAACATGTTCACTATCATGTTGTCATGCCATCAAATCTAAACCAAGTGCCATAACACGTCCACTATCATGCATCAAGTTAATCTGTCATATGAGACAAAAAAATATTCCAATTGGCCCCTCTCCCTTGAGAAGAAGAAATCAACACTACCAAATAGTTTCGAGAACCAATTCCCTTCTATTTTATCATAAGCTAATTTGACTTCTTTCAAATTGTTATACTCACATTTAATTTTCATAGTCTAGGATAGGAAGTTAGTTTGTAAGTTATAAAGTAAAAATACTGAAGAACCAACGACATAAGCTAAGAAATAGATGCCTGGAATGTACCTTATGTAGTTTATGTGGTTTTTAATGCAGGGAAAGTGAGAAGAAACCGTGATAGGTCTGGTGAACACATACAATGGAGGGTACATTTGAAAGCACCAGTATTGGAGAGTTTGAGAGTAAATTGATGATTTCAGGGTCTGTTATAAAACCATGACCTAGAACTTCTAGTTAATTATGTCTTAGTTAAGTCAGTTCAATCTATTATTCAAACTGTGAGTTGTAACTTCCAAATAGTGATCTTCTTCTTATTTAAAAACAAATATTTTATGTACAATTCGATAGATATTAAAATATTTCTTATAAATCTTAGACTAACGGTCGACAATAATCTCCATTAGTAAAGAAGTGTATAATCAGTTTGAAAAACTTGATTCCAAAGATAAGATATGAGAATCATTTTTTGTTTAAAAGTGATAACTATTTGTTAAGACATTAAACTCAACCATAAATACAAAGATCTTTGGTGTCGTGGATTCATCTTTTTTTAGTTTTCATCTCTTTCAAGTTTCTTGTTGTCATACAAAAAGCTCCTGTCACTGCAATATTTACTTCCTATCGTTGTGATGTCGAAAACATAAATTTTCATTTACAAACTACTCAATGAAAATTCTGATTTTTCAAGAATTTGTATCTAACCTTCCTGTCATCATAGTTATATGTTCCTATCACAAATTGTTATGTTAATGTCACAGACTGGGAAGTAGTCAAAATATTCACTACATATCTAAATTCTTGTCATTTTGAATTTTGATCTTGTCACAATAAACTCTATTCTTGTCATAGTGAACTTTGTTCCTGTCGACATAACACTAGTCAAATGAAGATATTTTTTATACTCATACTTGTTACCACTGATTCTTACTTATTTTTCATTGACATTTCATTCGCCCAGTGCCTCTTCCCTAGTTCTAAGGGGATTAAACTTCTCCCTTTCATGGTATTTTGGTAGCAATGAACCTATTTGATCTTCATTTATAATCAATGGTGCAATTTCTCTAATCTAAAAATCTCCTAGAAACATCAGTAGGTTCAAAGTGGTGTTGTATGGAATGAACTTACCATGCAAATAGAATTCACAAAGTTTAACCTAAATATAAATGGTGGCCCTTAGGTAAAAAAAATAGAAACAACCTTGGTGTAATTACTGAAATGGGAATATAATTTATTAGTTTGCTAAACTAGATATGTAGAAATTTCTCCCGTAGAAATAAGTCACAAATACTAGTGAGTGGCCTACAACTCATGAGCTAAATTGTCATATCACGTATTTGTTTAATTTTGACCATCAATTTCTTGATTTCTAAGTTTTTCTCTTCAATTTCCCTTTCATTATTTCTTGT
>MU225300.1:1374192-1405404 GCA_018584345.1 Thuja plicata | reverse complement strand
TTCAGTATAAAACATCTACTCCCAAAGACTTTAAAATAACTTACAGTAGGTGCATATCCATACCATAGCTCATAAGGTGTAGTATTTGTACCTTTCTTGACTTGTACTCTGTTCAAGGTATAAACTGATGTACTTACAACTTCTCTCCAATATTTATGTTCAACATTTTTCTCCATCATTAATGTTCTGGAATAATCCATGATAGATCAATTTCTTCTTTTAGCTATACCATTCTGTGGTGGTGTCCTAGGTGCAGACATCTGTCTTTTTATCCCTTGGTCATTGCAGAACCTATTAAACTCATTAGAAATGAACTCACCTCCTCTATCAGATCTCAGACATTTCAGACTCTTACCTATTTCCTTTTCAACTTTTGCCAAATACCACTTAAATAACTGGAATGCATCAAATTTTTCTTTAAGAAACATAACAGTCATCATCCTAGAGTAGTCATCTACAAATAGAATAAAACATTTGTCTCCACGGTAACTTTTCTCACCAATAGGTCCACAAAGGTTATTATGAACCAATTCCAAAATATTCTAAGAAGTATGAGTTTTGCTCTTAAAGCTAGATTTAGTCATTTTGCCCAATTGACATTGCTTACACATTGCATTCTCGGGTTTCTTAAACTTAGGTAGCCCTCTAACCTTTTTCAATTTACTTATGCTTACCAAGTTATCAAAGTTAACATGACATAGCCTCTTATGCCATAACCAAACATCATTATATTGTGCAAACAAGCATATCTCTTCAGCTAAATCTAGATAGAACAAATTACCTTTTGTTTTCTCACCACCTCCAACTAATTATCCATTGGCATCATAGATCTTTGCTTTCCTATGATGGAATTCAACTTTGTAACCAGAAGTGTTCAGCTATGAAACACTCAACAAGTTATACTTAAGATCATCAACCCAATACACATCATCACATCTAATCTTGTCAGTCAATTGAATTGATCCTTTCCCTTTAACTCTACAAGGTGTATCATTACCAAACTTAACATATCCACCCTTACATTGAGCTAAGGTTTGAAATTTGTCCTTATCACCAGTCATGTGATGTGAACAACCACTGTCAATGATCCAACGATCACCTTTACTCATATAAGAAATTAGTGTAGTTTTCTCATCATCATCAGAATCATCTTTCATTGCAACATTCACAACTTCTATATCATTTTCATCAGATTTATCAGATTCACTGTCAGAAGCTTCTTCAGCTATATAAAAAGATTTCTTACCTTTGTCTTTGTAATTCTTATACTTTCTATAGTCTTGGTCATCCTTTCTATCTTTTTACTTGATGTCTCTTCTTTCATCTTTCTCATTCTTGTCAGGACATCTAGCAGCAATATGACCAACTTTGTTACAAGAAAAACAAATAATAGGAAGTTTACCTATGAATTTTTCTTTTCCTCTTGCTAGTCTCATTGCCATAAGTGTCTCAAGTTCTTCTAGATCATTATCTGAAGTGTCACTGTTAGTGCTCACACATTTCTTTCCTTTCCTTGATTTGTTGATGACCATCTGGGACTTGAATGCAGATTCAATAGCTTGTGGAGTATAGTTATCAAAAATTGACATCTCAAATGTTGTAAGTCTGCCTACCAAAATTTCCAGAGTCAAATCGTTGTTAGGAGTACATCTCAGTTCTTGAATTGTAGATACTCTAATAGAATAAATAGGAAGAAGTGTTCTTAGTATCTTGCTCATGATAGTTTCATCATCAATGGTTCCCTTAGCTCCTCTAATAGCATTTACAACTTCCTTTATCCTATCATAATATTGCACTATATTTTCTTCTTCTTGCATTTTTAAATCATCAAAATTACCTCTCAAGCTTTTAGATTTGGCTCCTAGTACATTTGTATCACCTCTATAGATGGTTTGAAGAGCATCCCACATCTGCTTTGCGCTTGTACAGTCCTTGATGTCCTCAAATTCATGATATTTCAGAGATGATGCAAGTTCAAACATTGCTTAATTATGTTCATGCTTTTCTCTTAATTGTGCAACATTTAGACTCCAGTAGGGGCTAAATATTTTGTTTCAATATGTCATTTAGCAGAATCACCAATACCAGCCAAGTGAAGTTTCATCAAACTTTGCCATGCAGGAAAGTTTTCCTTGTTAATCTTCGGTCCATCCCTTTTATACAGCTTGATCTTTATCTGCAAGTACCTTCAAACTTTTTCAAGAGAACAAAGCTCTAATACCAATTGTTAGAATGAATTTAGAATAACTGAGAGGGGGGGTGAATCAGTATCCTTGGGTCCAGATGTGCCCATATAAAACTTTATACCACTTCAACAACTCAGATATGCTCAGTAGCAATAAACAACAAAAGTGTGCAGTTTACTGTACTAATGAAATAAGCTTACAGAAACTTAACAGTAAAACACAACATAAACATTCACACATTTTGACACCATGATTTAACGTGGAAACCCAATATGAGAAAAACCACCAGTAACATTCTACGAAAATTTCACTCTTCTGAAGTGATGCCCTGTTAGGAGCCAACCCTATTAAAGGTTACAAAACACACTGTCAAATGTGAACTGGTTAAAGGATTTAATCACCCTGTCAGGAGTGGTCTTGTTAGAGGACTTAGAACATTCCAATATGAATGTCACCTTGTTTAAAGGATTTATACAATGACTTTTAGGTCAACCTAGTTAAAGGATTTGAACTAATACAACGGTTAGAAAGTAATCAGCAGGTTTGATTTGATACATACAACTTACTTTGCAAATCCAAATATAGTTTTAGCTCTAATGCTAATTCACTGAGTGGCCTCCATTATCTTCAAACTTCAGATCTACTTGGAAATCCATCAAGCAATCTCTCTTTGCTTCTCTATTCAGCCTTCTCTGCTAGGTTTTTCCAATCAGTCAATTAACCATGCAGTACCCTTGCATACAACTTCTTCTTACACTCAGATACAATAACAATAACCATAGTAGGTCATATTATACCTCTTCATCTAGGTCAGATAGATCTTTTGACGGTTAATCAAGATCATAGATCTTAGGTTAGGTCATATCCAATGGATCTTTCCATCATTACATTTAATTTACTTCTCCAATACAGTCATTAATTAAATATTGAATCCATGCGTTAATAACGATTTCCCGTGCATTAAATGAGTGTGGACCAATCTTAATTAACAATGCATATCCCAATAAAATAAACTATGTCGGCCATAGATCTCAAATCTCATCAATTAATAAAATACTATTGCTCAGCTTTCTCTATCTCCCTTGGCATTTCGCTGGCGCTCAACATCATCTTTGCTTTGCTCGGCATCACCTTTTGCTTTGCTCGGCATCAACTTTGCTTTTCTCAACATCGACCTTCTAGTGAACTATCAGTGAAAGATAAACAACATATCACTTTGCCAAAGTGCCAAATGATCAAGTACCCTTGTGTATACTCATAAATCAACCATTTCCTTAGTCTTCTTATTATCCTATTCTTCAAATCTTCATCAATCAATAGATATGGTACTCAAACATACAACAATAGTCTCACCAGTTAAGGTTTGAAATCAATGACAAAATAACAATTGTCTACATTATAGCAATCTTTCCAACATATGATGCCCCCTCGAGAAATGAATCGAGATGATGGTAGATGATTTGGTTGATTTTGGGAAATTCAGATTCATTTCCCGATAAAATCAATTTAAAAATGCCCTGATTATGAGATAATTTGATGAGAACAACTATGATTGAGAAAACATTGTTGATGTTTTAGATAAGGTGATGATGATCGTATATCACGTGATGTCAGTTAGAATCACTTGGTTGATGTTGTATTGATGTCAATCGGATAGGATAAGTATGTTGATGGATTGATTGGATAAACTGATAATTCGCTCTCGAGATATAGAGAGACGAACAAATGGATTGATTGGATAAACTGATAATTCGCTCTCAAGATCTAGAGAAATGAATAAATGGATTGATTGGATACACTGATAATTCTCTCTCAAGATCTAGAGAGATGAACAAATGGATTGATTGGATAAACTGATAATTCACTCTCAAGATCTAGAGAAATGAATAAATGGATTGAATTTCCTTCCTCACGATCTAGAGTTAGGAAATTTGATGCGCTCAAGATGAGAAAATGGATGATAGGATAAATGATTGACTTGAAATGATCAATTAGATGATTCGACTTATTGATATTCGATTGGATTAGATGCGATGGGAAGATTAATGGTGGGAGGCTGATAGATAGGGGCATTTGATATTATTTAGGTGTAGATATAGGGACAGGGATAAACAGAGTTAGGTTTCTCCGAGTTGATCAGATGGTGAGGTTGCCCCTAGGTGAGCAGATGTATATTGATGATATCCTTGATGTAGCATTGATCAATTCGATGAATCAAATATTTGAGGAAATTGATTAGGAATTTGATGATGTAATCATGATTAACTTCCACCCCCTTCACTTGGAAAGATACTTAAAACAATGCAATTAATCTATCATGAAAATGCAATGCAACTAATTTTCCTTGAGGCTTGCAAAAGAAATGCAAACATAGATATATTTTCATCATTAAGTGTTGTGGAACTAGGAGTCGATACAATCCTTACCGGAGCCACTGCGACCATAAGAATATGAATATGACTTTCATCTCAGTTGGTAACATCTTGTAGGAACCTAGTACAACCCTCACTAGTTGAATGACCAACTATGGGAGTATGAATACCAGTTTCATCGGATTCAATGTTGCAAGTGGATTTTGGTATTAAGATATTGAAGATCTAAATAGCCAAGGTATCCTTTTGCATAAACAAACAAAGGTTAATCCTCCTTCCTATATGAAAGTCCTTGGTGGTTCTTTGATGACCATGTCCTTAGATGAATTCACGCAAGTTAAAGGATCTTCCTCAAAACAGTCACACGAAAGTTAAGAAAACATCATATCTTCATCATTGCCAATCTAGTCGAAACATCATCGATTAGCTAAAAGGACATGACTCGAAAAAGTCAATGAAAAACTCATCAAAAATTTCAAGTGTTTTGCAATGTATCAAGATTTTCAAAAAAGAATTCCAAACATTCTGATCATTTAGGGTTTGTCAATTTTTAATCCTGATAAAATAAGTCAATGAAACTCAAGGATCATGTTGTAGGATCAAACTATTTAGGGTTGAACAATGATATCCATCAAAGGTTCCAAAATTATCTCTCCTCTGAATCTAAAAATCTGCTTCTGTCATGTGACTAAGATGTTGCACTTGTGAATCCATTTAGTACCAAAATCCATGATTTTTGCCCCCAAGTGATAAGTGAAACCATGTGTAAAGCTTGGGCAAATGAAACCTAGAATGCAACAATGCAGCTCAAAGACTTTATGCAATATTTTTGGATTTTTTTTTATTTTTTTATTTTAGAGATTTTTTATTTTTTTATTTTTTCAAGATTTTTGAGTTCTTTTTTATTTTTTAGAGATTTTTTATTTTTTGAATTTTTTAGAGATTTTTTATTTTTTATTTTATTTTTAGATTTTACCATCTCTCAAACAAGATCACATTGGTTTTCCCCCAATGTCTAGCAAGGTATAGGACATGAAAGATGGATTTGGAAGCTAATGGATTAGAGATGGAAAGGCCATGGTGGATGAAGCATGTGAATGTGACCCATAGAACCATCTCCTCAAGATTACCCAAGCTAAGGAAAAAGGATATAGCAATGAAAAACATGTTTTTGGATAAGAAATGGGAGTCAATGATGCAGTTATAGATAGCATATAAGATAATGACCTGATGTCATGAAAGTGGGTAGTCCCAAAAGAGTGGACATGTCAAGGGGTTTTTAATAACAAATTTTGCACTTTATGTCCTTCATTTTCGATCAACACCAATGGATAAATTTGGGTAAGATGTGGATGAGATAACACGATCAGGATAAAGGGGTGATGGAGGCTATGAGGGAATGATTTGGGATTACGGAAAGACTTCATAGGAATAATGAAGGCGAATTGGGGAGAAGCAAGATCGTGATAGGGTAGCATGGATGCAACAAGTAAATAAGCTAATGGAAAGGATAACGGTGTCAAGATACTTGATGCTCATAGATGTGTTCAATCTTGTCAAGACCAAAGGTAAAAGAGGGAATATGGATGCAAGTGAGATAAATGATAGGAAGATGAAGGATATCGTGGATGAAACTTTCCCCCAAGTGTAGAGTGCAAGAGGAGGAATTACACATGATGCGTGTTTGTTAGGTTTTCATCATGGTACTTGTCCAAGGCACCACAAGAAGTGGTTTTCACCATAGGATGGATTTATTTCTCTTTACTTTTGCTACCAAGGCACCCGTTTACCAGGTTTTTACCAAGGCACTTTTCTCTTTTTTTTTTCAATTTTTTTCTTTTTTGTATTTTTCAAAATTTCCCCAACATTTGGATCTTTGGACAATGCTCTTCTGAAAGATATGCTATAATAAAACATGAATATGGCTGGGATGCTCAAACATATTGACAAGGTGATGATAAAAGGACACATATGGAGGATAAGGGTAGATGGTGTTGAAGGTTTTATGCCATAGATTGGACAAAAGGGACGGAAAGATGGAAAATAGGTTGGATAATGAATGTGAGGATAAGAAGAAGGTATGTAGTGGATGGAAATGTTGGCAAGATCAAATTTGACACGCACTTTGAAGGGTGGTGGAATGATGGAGGAAAAATGGATGAAGGAGATGAGGATGTAGCTAAGATAGTCAATTTTGGGATATTGGAACCCGAAGTAGACTTGGAAAGTGGAAAATGTTTGGAAGGAGATGGAATGGAAGCCTTTGGAAGCTTGAATATCAAGTTTGATTTTTCTTTTGTGTGCAATTCTTTCAAAAGTGACTTGGGAATCCACATAGTCTTTGATTTTTCTTTCTCTTATGATGCTTTTGAATGCATTTCTTCAATGAGGGATTTAGGAACCCACATTTTCTTTATTTTTCTTTTTGCTACATCAACAAAATAATCCATACATCAAGTCCTAATCAAAACTCCACATGGTACATCAATACAATATCTGGATATCACAGATCTCTATCTATCTCATGACCCAGTAGGGGCACCTGATCCATCTCCAATGATACATGTACCTGAACCTCCTGCACCATCGGGATCCCTGTCACCTGATCTATCCTGTGTAGAAGGTGGTGCCTAACTAGTGCTAGCACTGGTAGGTAACTGAGCTAAAGTAGCCAAAAATTGCTGCAACATAGTCGTAACCTGATCTAACTGACCTGTCACTGTGCTCATCCCTGTCTGTAACCCTCTCACATCCTGTGCTAAGCTGTCAATGCTCGGAGGAACTAGAGGTGCCTGTTATGTCTGTGGTACCTATGGTGCTAATGGTACCTGTGGTATGGCATGTATCTGTGGTCCACTATGTACCTGTGATGAACTAATCTGAGGATCAACATGTCTCTGTGGAGATGGCGGTCTCTGTGGATCGTGTACTTGTAATGGAACTTGTAGAGCGACCTGTCTTGCAACCTGAACCTGTCTGTGTCTCCGCCTAGCCCACTCTGCATCAACTCTACCATGATCCTATCTCTAGGGAGGTACATGTGCTTGCACTCGCCTCTGTCTAGGCTGCCCAAACCCACCACCTTGTCCCCTAGCATGACCACCCCGCATTTGAGGTCCTGCAGCTCTTTGTCCCCTAGGAGCCCTAGGTTCTCTTTGAACCCTCTGTCTTCAAGGTCTCTGTCCATCTCCATCACCATCATCACCATCTCTATCATCATCATCTGATAGATCATCAACATCAGGAATGGGCTCCAATGGATCTGTGAATTTGAGGAACCTGTGTCGCGAGAACCACTCTCGATACTCAGTGGACATACTTGCATCAGCTACATGTATCATCACGTCCCATCTGATATGCCCAAGCTGCTTAATCTATGCACAGGCAAACTGATAATCAACCTGAGCTCCCCACATGGATCACTTTGCCTGTACCCTAGCATAAAGTGCCATACCCTAGGGCATATCCTATACTCGGCCATACTGACGGAACACTCTCCCGAAGCAAAATCTCTCTATACATAGTGGTGATCAACCAATCATCCACCGAGGGGAAAACATATAAGGAAACTCATCATCATCCTCTCACCATCCCTCACATCCTAAATACAGTCTCCATACGACCTAATCAATATCATTGATAGTACAATGCCAAAACTCAACCTTTCCCAGATGATGCTAGAAAAGCATACCATCGTACAAAAATGCATATGGATAACCTCGAGCCTGCAATTGTACTGAGACAGGTCTGGTGATAGGGATATGCTCCCAAGTCCATAGCTGTAATAGAACTGCACTAGCTGAGATAGATGCGTTGCGCCTGTATACAATCTCATGTAAATCATGGTAAAGTTGGGCCAACACATAGGAACCCCAGTCAAATCTCCAAGGATGTGCAATCAAGTCCTCCAATATACAACCCCATTTGACCACAAAGCCATGACCTCTCCTATCCAGAAGCAACAAACCTCTGATAACTACTCCTAGTAATGCTAGAAAAGTAGGAAATGAAGTAAACTGTGCCCATGTAATGCAGTCATCCTCAATGGTGTTGTTTCTGAATACCCATCTAGATACGCTACCATCATAGACCAAATCATAGTATACCCACTCTCCATGATTTGGGATCCTTAGCAATTTGTATATGTCCTCTGGCGTGATAGTCATCTCGCCGAGGGGTAGATGGAAAGTGTTATGGTCAGAGTGCCATAGCTGTCAACAAACCTCAGTTCAACTAAAATTGAGGGAGATCAAGGAGAAAATTGAGACCACATGTCTTGAGCGCACCTCTCTTAGGGATGGTCAACTCGTCGACTAAATCAAATATACAAGAAACCACACCCCGTACTCACAATTTATGATAATGTTCCTACATTTTGAAACAAAGTGAATTATATTAGTTCTTTCTATTGGTGGATCATTCTAAGTCAATCAAACACATTAAATCTATCATTTCTCTATTTTGAGTGCAGCAACCTATTGTTCCTAACCTCTAGATCTTGAGAAGGGATCAATTTGGCATCATTTTAATCAATCTAATTGGCATATCACACCTTCATTGGTATGATTTTTTCTAATATTCTAAACACTAAGTAACATCATGGAATCACATTTTCTAGCTTGGAAATCAATCAAGTCATCCAAATGATCAATTGAAGGCAATTTATCCTATCTATCTTAGGTTTTACTCAAAATTCCTTGTAGGCAGCACTTGACTAAGTGTACGCGGCATTGAAAATCTCAGACGCGGTAGTTTACGCATCGGAGGCAGCACTGTTGGAATTACTGGAATGATGTACTAAGAGGGGAGGGGTAAATTAATTGCTCTAAAACTTTTATGTGATTAGCCCATTAACCTTTGTGTCATCATATTTGTATATTCACCTATCTATTTGTTCATATTTCTTTATGTATGTGAAATCATAACATAAGTTCTTTACATGTGTAAACATTCAAGAAACATACATGAAAGTAAATAACACATAACACAAGATATGATATCGAAAAAAACTCCTATTAGGAAGTAAAAACTGCAGTGGGGATGTCACCAACAAAACTTCACTATCTGCAGATAAGAAGGGAGTAGGTTAAGGCTTACAATTTAATCACTTCTGATGATCTACCATGTTAGGAGTATTATACTGGAGACCTATTAGGATCTACTTCGTTTGAAGCTTTAGCAACACCGTTAGGTGTGCACTCTGTTAAGAGATTTATCAAGAACTGTTAAGTCCACCTTCTACTAAAGGATTTTTGATGTGATGCATTTGTTAGAATGCAACTACATTATAAATGTTTTTCTGATAGTATATGCAATCTATAATTGCTGATAACAGATCCTATAAAGCTTACAATGTATATGTAATCACCTTGAGTGATTGAATGATACCTTGTCTCTACTTGTCGGTAGCCTTGTCCGTATTCTTGAGAACTGATATGATCTGTTTCTGAACTTTGCATGAATTCACTTCTGCTGCTTAGATGTTCTTCGTGGCTACAATCATTTGTCAACTCTTTTTATTACAAATGATTGAACACCTATATATACTAGTTTCTAGGTCCATTCTTGATTCACGCATTTCAAGTTAACTCTAGATTCAAGGTTTACAACTTGACCTTGATCTTTAGTTAGTTATGTTTTAGATCCATTAGGATGCTTTAAAACATTTACAATATACTTTCTTAAACCTCAAGTAATGATTTAAAACAAATTAAAACTCTATAAATAGAATTACGATGTTTTATCTGACGTGAAAAGTCAGATCCACTTTTTATGGGTTCTGTAACTGACTATCGATTCTGATGCTTGGGATTCTCTGTCAGTCTTCTGCTCTGTCGGTGTCCCTATATTGAACTATTCATCGGGTTCCTTGGCTTTTCTATTTTGTCGGTGATGTTCATAAAACTGTACCATCGGTTTAGTGATTTTGGATCTGTCGGCGATGTTTCATCGGTGATGTCCTTTATGCTTTGTTATTGGATCAACACTTGACAGTGTTCATTGGGAAATTCTATACTTAGCATTTTCACGACAAGCATTGTCATCTCGTCAGTTATGTAGTGTGCTATCTGTCAGGTATGCCTATACCGATGACCTTTATCATGTTTTTCACTTAAGTCTACTAATGGCAAAACTTAATGTCATCAATCTCCCCCTTTGACATTAGTATCAAAAGCTGATATGTGCAACATACTTAATGTATTAGTATGTACACCAGTGTATACTTCATCCTTAGTCATTTCATGACTCCCCCTATGCATATGCCAGTAAGTGTAAGTTTATCTACATATAATTGCCTTCCCTTTTTTTGTTTCCTTTTTCTAATATTTGATATATTATACATATCTATTCCTGTTGTACATACAACATTACATACAATATACATATCCTTTTCCTCCTTTTTTGATAATAAGGGCAAAGGTACTTACAACTTGTCAAAAATGTGGGAGTGTGAGGCTTTTATTTCCTCCATCATCTTCTCCCATTTCTCCTTCAAATTTTTGAGAGCCATGTGCTCAAGTGATATCCTCACATGCATATCATAGATGCTTTCTACCACAGACATATCCGAGGTCGAGATCAGATTCCTTGCATCTATAATGTGTTGTTGTAGAGTAGTAAGGTTTGGCAATATGTGATCCTATAGCTTGGTAACCTCATTCCTAAATTGTATCTCTGCATCCCATATCTCTTGTCTTAACCTGTTTACCTCTATGATCTTGTCATGATGCAACTTTATTGCATTTGCATCAGAGGTTAAACTTTGTGCACTTGCTGTCAGATCTGAATCTAATCGGGACAACTTTTCACTATTCTCTTTTGTGAAATTGTCAAGTGTGCACAATTTTTGAGCTAAGCTAATAGCTTCTGCAATCATTGGTTCTAATTTACTTGCTAATTCAGAGAGATTTACCTTGTTTTCTGCCACTTCTTGGCTTATCTTCTCAACTAGTTTGACTTGATACTTTTTCTCTGCTTGTTCTTCCATTGCCTGCTCTACATCTACACTTTGAGTGGTGATGGCATAGGTAAGAACTGCATTTTTTCCATGATTGATATGTCATTTTTTACTTTTACCTCAGGAACAAGTTGATGTATTATATCCCTACCTTTGTCAAGTGCTTGGGCTTCCCTATGTGCTTTTCTCATTTTCTCCTGTAGGGCTTTTCTTTGACATATCACTCCAAACTTTTGAAGTGTTTCAGTATCTAAAGTTGATACATCCCACTTGGGTATTTCAATCACCTCATCAACTGTTACAGCCAAGATATCTTTCTTTAGTACTTTCTTCTTCTTCTTCATCTTTTGTTGGGAGACGGATTGGTGAACTACCATTTGTAAGTCTTGAGATTGAATTGATTTAGTAGGTGAAGGTTGAGAAGATGAAGCTTCTTGTTGCTTCTGTTCAGAGTCCACCTGTTGGTTGTGTGAAGATGTGTCTTCAGTGGCCTTGGGTGTATCAACAAATTTTTCTTCCTTTTCCTTCATGCTATCATCTTGCTTAACTTCTTCACTCTTTTTTTTTTCTTCATCCTTTCTCAATGTTTCATCCTTGTTAGTATCTTCTCCTTTGTCTTTTTCAATAGACAACTTTTGTTGAGTGTCAGTTGCATCCTTCATCTCTGTGTCTATATCCCTTTGTGTGTCTGATGCATCTTTAGTTTCATCATTACCCATGTCCTTAGGTATGTTATCATCTTTCCTAGATGATTTCTCATTACTAGAGTTAATTTCAATAGCTTTTATCAATATTTTCATGTTGGTCGGAGTGTTTACCTCTGTAGTGTTAGTAAGTGTCTCTTGTCCGTCGGTATCACCTTGTGCAACAGTTGCATCTTCATCTTTTTGCATGTCTTCTGTAGGGTCTTTTCTTGTAATGTCATTAATGATATTATCCAACCATGTTATATCATTGACATCCTCATTTATGTTACCTTTTATTTTCAATTCTTCTTTGGTATCGTCTGCTTCATCATCCAAGTCAATATGAGTTGGGCTTGGTGGAATTTGGCTTTCTTCACTCTGAGTTTTGTCAAGAGTAGTGTCGGGCCATACCTCATCTGCAACTTTAGTATTTTTGAGGCATGTTGTATCACTCTCTTCTATGTCCAATTCAACCGATGAATCATTATGTGCATCTTTGATGATGAAGTGTTCTTTTTCTGGGCTAGCTTCCTGAGTTGGCTTTTTGGGTATTTTACACCACTTCTTGATGCTTTCCTGATCTAGCTCAATTAGCTTCCCTTGAAGAAATTTGTATGCTCTCATTTTGGGTGATAACTCCTTTGCATATTTTTCATCATTTCATCTATCTCTTCCTTCTTTGATTCAGAAGGCATAAGAGTAACAAGTACTCTTTCTCTTATCTATTTTTCTTGATGAAGTGCAAATGTCCATCTTGTAGAAAATCTATCTGATACCTCCTTGGGTACTTCATATTCCTTGAATTGAAGTGGAACATAATTATGTTTGCACATTTTAGCTATTATAGCATCTTCAATTTTATTTTGATCCTTTGGATCAAATTTCAACCATTTCCTAATGTTAGGATCTGAAATAGATTGTGATTCTGAAATGTTTTTACATATTTCATCAATGGTTTTAGGAATCAAGGGTTCTTTCCCTTTTTGTACTTCTATGTCAGCTTCATCGATAGTTGAGTCATCTAGATCTTCTCTTGTTCTATTTAACTTCCTCCTTTTGGTTTGTTTCCCCTTTGGTGAGACTGGTTTCCTCTTGTAGGTTCTTACTCTCCCTTTCTTCAACGGTGAAGGAGTTGCTTCCTTTACTATTTTGCTTCTTGTCCTTAAAGCAGCTATTGTCCTTGACTTATTAGGTGGAGGAGGAGGTGGTGAATCTAACTGTGTAGCCTCTGAATCACTCTTTTCTATATCTTCACCAATGGGTGACTGGCCCTCGGTTTCTTCCTCCTTTCCTTATGTTTCCTCTTCACCTTCTTCAGTAACTGCAAATTTCTTGGTTAAGTCCTTTACCATTTTGTTCTTCTTGTTTACAATTTTCTTTACAACAAGATCTGACTTGATTTTTGGTTTGGCTTCTTCATAAGTGCCAAATCTTGGTTGCTTGTTGTCCAATGGTTCATTCAACAGTGCCTTGATGCATTTTGTAGCTTGTCCTATTTGGGTTTCATAATCCAAAGGTGATAGCCAAGATTTTCTAGGTACTACTGGTTTGATATAAGTAAAATCAATATCTACCATAAAACATATATCATCTTTGTGTTCTTCTATCAAACTCTCTAGTATCCTTGTTCATGCTTGCATCTTTTCCTTAAATCCTTTGAAATATTCATTCATTAAGTCATCAAAATCTGTACCTAATGATTCTATGTGCTCACATATCTGTATGGTGACTGGTTTGCTTATGTCCCATACTACTTTGCCTATGGAAGGAAAGTATTCTTCAAAGTAAAAGAATATGCACATAATAAGAGAACAAAACTTACAAGTGTTTTTCCTTGATGACCTTATGGTGTTCATGTTCTCCTCAAGTTGATTTAACAATATTTATGCAAGATCCCTCTTCTTTCCTAGTTTGATGATCTTTTAGGTTGTGCTCATAGCAGTGCTTGATATGTTGTTCATTTTGCTGGCCTGAAAGATTTTATATCCTACAACACATGCACCAAACTTGAGTTCCTCATCGGTGACGGTGTTAACCTTGAGACCTCTTTTGTCTAATTTTGCACGTGTTAACTTTTCTACTTCCTTCATGGATGGGTGCTTGTGAGCTTTTGGCTTGTTGATTGTGGGATATCCAGTAACCACATGAATAACATATTTTTTTATTAATTTAGGCTCATCAAGCCACAATGTCTGGTTATGCAATCTGCTAAGAACTATCCATATCCATTCGGTCTTAGAAACCCTAGGACAGTGTAATGCATTTGTCAGACCTTTCACTTCTAGATGCTTGTGCTCTTCTTTTAGGTTTCCAGTGTCATCACATAGTGCCTTATAGGACTTATCTAGGTCTAGATCTCCTAATTTCGAGATCTTGCAATGTATATAGGACCTTATGTCCTCTACCAGCAAAACCCTAGGTGGGATTCATGAGAATGCTCTAGAATCATTGGGTTGTGATGCAATTTATGGGTGTAACTTGTATTTAGGTTCAACAAAAGTACTATTGTTAATAAGATTAATCATTTTCTTCTTATCCTCTTTCAATTTTTCTGTTCTTGAAGTAGATGCCATCGTATCTTGAAATTTAGGGATTTTCGTAACTTAAACAGTGCGATCGGTGATTGTAGGTACTTACTGAATCTCTCTGATCGCTCGTGAATCTATTGAGTCGTGTTTGAATCTTGTTGAGGTCACACTTCAATCTGTTCTTCAATCACTCTGCTTAGCTCTGCTTCGTTGCTCAAAAATTGCAGGTGCAAAATGAGTTCTTCCGTCGCACTTTTATATCTTTTTGTGCTCTAAGTTGTCATTAATGCCCAACAACTCATCGGTGGACAAAGACTGAGTTCGTCGGTTGAAGCATAAATAACATTGTTGGTGTAGGCGCAAAGTTTTGGGGTAGCTAGAAGCTTTGGTGATTTCACTGATGATTGTCGGTAAGATGGTGACGACAACCTTTGTCGGCTCAAAGATCACCAATGTTTGTCAGTTACACTTAGCGACTTGGCTTTTGTGTAATGCCTGATACATTTTGGTAAAAGTGTCAACTTTACTGTGTGTGTTCACCGATGCTTATTGGTACCCATTTATCGATGGAATTGTTTTTTAATAATATTACAAGTAACAATATAGTGCATCTTCAATAATGCTAATTTTGTTAATATGATCAATGTGTAATGGAACCGATGCATAATATAACTTGTCATAATGTAGTTCCATACTTACTTGTGCAACTTAGTTGGGAATAGTGATGCCACCAGATCTATTGGATGGGGTGTCATTATTTGCATTGCTTGTTCCAGCACCTTCAATATTTGTAGCTTTTCTCCACATCTTGTTTCTCATCTTCTTGATGTCATTAATGGTGTTTCCATTGGGATAAGTACTTGTGTCTGTTAGTCGGTATTTGCAATCTTTTATCACATGTCCAACCTTATGAAAATTTAAACATGCCATACCTGGATTAGTCCATCCTCTTGGTCTTCTAGTCCATTTTCTCATATAGTTGGCAGCAATATGACCATACCTTCCACATGTTGTGCAGTTTACCCATGTGTTATAGTCCCAAACATATGAGTTACCGATTCTTGTCGGTTATAAGCATTATTAGGTTCTTTTGGTGTCCATGCTTTCTTGTTCTTTTTCCAACACTCTTGATGTGTATGTCCATTCATTTTTCAGGTAGGACAGTACTTTTCCATGTAGGTTTCCTTCTTTGGATTTGTCACCTTGGATCTGCATTCATGTGCCTTGTGTCCTTTCTTGTGACATTTATAACAATTACCAATGAAAGTAGATTGCGATTGAGGAATACCTTTCATTTTGTTTCTGCAAATGTTTGAGGTGTGGCCTAGTTTTCCACAGTGATTGCATGACAACTTCTTGGTTCTTGGAGTTTCATAAGCATTCCTTTGATCTGATTGATTAGATGATTCTCCATTGTCGGTGTACCCTAGACCTGTGTAGTTGTTGACTCTTCTTTGTCCGTCAAGAAAATCATCCATTCTTTTATTATTATCTTCAGCTTTCTTGATTAATTCATTGTGTTGATTCTAAATTTTGACTTCTTGCTTTAGCTTTTCATTCTCTTCTCTTAGCTCACTGATGATCTGTATTCTTTCAATGAGTTCAGTATTTAATCTATTTGCCTCTTGACTCATAAGAATAATTTGATTGGTAATCTCATGGTGATGATCAGTAAGTCTTTGAATCTCTAATTCTTTTTCTTGTACCTTCTCTGTGATTTTCCTCCTATCATCAATAGCCAATGTTCTCTCTGATTTAGCTTTTCTCGAATCATTCATAACATTAATCATTTTTACCATCTGAGTCTCTTGACTGATTTGCTCTGTCAAATGTAGATTGACCTCTTGTAGACTTGTGATCTCTTCTACTAATGTGTCTGATGCTTTTCTTGTTGTTGATTCAACTGAGTTGAAGTAATCTGGGATCTCCTCTTCTTGATAATCTTTTTCATTAAGCCTAGTTTCCATAATCTTTCTTTCATCAAGCAACTTTCTCATGCTTACTCTCACCTCTTTGTACTGCTCATTCTCAATAGTTTTGTCTAATTTGTACTTTTCCATTATCTTGATCTTTTCTCTTAAGTCTTTAAGCTTTTCAAGAGAGAGAGACTTAGCTCTGATACCAATTTTTGGAATTACTGGAATGATGTACTGAGAGGGGAGGGGTGAATCAATACCTCTAAAACTTTTATGTGATTAGCCCATTAACCTTTGTGTCATCAGATTTGTATATTCACCTATCTATCTGTTCATCTTTCTTTATGTATGTGAAATCATAACATAAGTTCTTTACATGTGTAAAAATTCAAGAAACATACATGAAAGTAAATAACACATAACACAAGATATGATATCACAGAAAAATCCTCTTAGAAAGTAAAAATTGCAGTGGGGATGTCACTCACAAAACTTCACTATCTGCAGATAAGAAGGGAGTCGGTTAAGGCCTACAATTTGATCACTTCTGATGATCTACCCTGTTAGGTGTATTAGAGTGGAGACATGTTAGGATCTAATTTGTTTGAAGCTTTAGCAACACCATTAGGTGTGCACTCTGTTAAAAGATTTATCAAAAACTGTTAAGTCCACCTTCTACTAAAGGATTTTTTATGTGATGCATTTGTTAGAATGCAACTACATTATAAATGTTGATTTGATAGTATATGCAATCTCTAATTTCTGATAATAGATCCTATAAAGCTTACAATGTATATGTAATCACCTTGAGTGATTGAATGATACCTTGTCTCTGCTCGTCGGTAGCCTTGTCTGTGTTCTTGAGAACTGAAATGATCTGTTTCTGAACTTTGCATGAATTCACTTCTATTTCTTAGATGTTCTTCGTGGCTACAATAATTTGTCAACTCTTTTTTATTACAAATGATTGAACACCTATATATACTAGTTTCTAGGTCCATTCTTGATTCACGCATTTCAAGTTAGCTCTAGATTCAAGGTTTACAACTTGACCTTGATATTTAGTTAGTTATGTTTTAGATCCATTAGGATGCTTTAAAAAAATTAAAATATACTTGCTTGACCCTCAAGTAATGATTTAGTAACTGACTGTCAGTTTTGATGCTCGGGCTGCTCTGTCAGTCTTCTGCTCCGTCGGTGTCCCTATATTGAACTATTCATCGGGTTCCTTGCCTTTTTTGTTATGTCAGCAATGTTCATAAAATTGTACCGTCGATTTAGTATTTTGGATTCGTCGACAATGTTTTGTCAGTGATGTCCTTTATGCTTTGTCATCAGTTCAACACTTGACAGTGTTTGTTGAGCAATTCTATACTTAGCATTTTTACGACAAGCATTGTCATCTTGTCGGTTATGCAGTGTGTTGTCTGTCGAGTATGCCTATACCGATGACCTTTATCATATTTTTCACTTAAGTATACTAATGGCAAAACTTAATGTCATCATACTCTTTACATTGTAAGCGGCCTTTTAAAGTCCTAGACGGCTTTCTAACATTCCTACATGGCTTTGGAATCCTAAAATAGCGAACGGTTTTATAGGCGGCGTTCAAATCATTGGGTTGCACATTTTGACCTAGCTCCTAGGCGGTTATGGATTGTTCCTACATGGCTTTGTAACGCGCGGAGGTGGCGTTTTACTATCCTAGGCGGTTTTTAAAGTTTCCTATGTGGCATTTTGAATATTCTATTCTAAAAAGCATCAAAATCATGCAATAAATGCTATTAAATGGAGCAATAAATGCACTAGGAAGGTTGAAATAACTCACCGAAGGTCTGTAGTTAGGAGGTCTCTGATAACGGCGTGCTCTCTTGAACTGATGCTCTCATATGGGACCACCATCGCTCTCAATCGTCACAAGATTAGAGCAAAATCTCAATAGTAAAAAGTGAAAATAAATAGTAAATTTGGGTTTTTCAACCTATTTAAGCTATTTTACCCTAATTTTGAAGATTTTTGACCCAGTTGGACTAAATTGCATATTTTGCACACTAGAGCATCTTCTGACATCTTTTTTAGCATCATTGTTTATCAGAAATGAAATCATCTTGGATTTATTCATCATCTGTTTCATCCAATTTTTTGACATCCAAACATCAAAATGTTTTCATTTCTGAGGGGGCATCATCATATCATCAAACTAGGATTCTGCATCATATCTTACATCAAATTTGGGGCATTAAAAATTCAAACTTTATTAGTGAGGTATTCTGCATCAGGTTTCAAATCAAGTTCTGCATCAGGTTTCATATCAAGTTCTGTATCTGGTTTCACATCAGGATATCAATCAAATTATCAATATCAAGTTTTGTATCAGTTAATCAATCAAACATCAGTATCAAATCAATGATCCGGACATCAAGTTTTCTTTGAATCAATGCACTTCACACATCAATTCAAAGAGGGGCATTTGTAGACACCTAAAATTGACTAGGTGTTTCTTAATCATCCAAATCTGCAAATCTCAGCCAATTGCCCTAAATCTTATCAAAATGCATCAAAATGGATCAAAATCATTCAAATGGACATTTATCAAGAAAATTGGACAAAATCAAATTAAAATCAAAGAATTAATTAATAATAAAATCAAATAATCAAATATCAGCCTAAAAGGGATCAATCAAAATTATATAATTGATTTTAATCAATTAATTGTATAGTTTTAATTCAAAAATCAAAATGAACCTATTCACCCTTACATGACTAATTTAATTAATTGATTGAATAAAATAAATCCTATTTTCTTTCAACACAATTTGATCAACCAATGAGAATTGATTATTTTGTCTTCTTGTCCCACCCTTTGAAGACAACCATTTAAATGGTCCCCCCATTTGAAACCATTTGAGGGATCAAACTCAACCAAGCATTAACCCATGGTCAATTCACTCTACCCCTACCCTTGGTATTTTTTTATAAATACAAGCCATTTTGTAAGCATATCATATCCTAGAAAATTTGAATGCATAGCATCATTACTATAGGCAATTTGTGAGCAATTAAGAGCATATTGAGCATTTTCATAGCAAATTGATCATTTTAAGAGCATAATCATGAGCATTTGAGTTGCAAAGCACACATATCTTGAGAATTTGAGCTAGATTTAGGCATTTTTATATCAATTTCTCATTCTAGGATTGTCTTTGAGAGAGATTAAGGTTGAGAGCTCTTTCAACAAAGCTTAGTTAGAGAACCGTGAGATGTTATGGATTTTAAATGCAATTCTTTACATTAAATTGTTTATTTCTTTCCATAAAATTGTAGTTAATTATCCTAATTTCATGAAAGTGTAAATTCTCACACACAAATGGCGCCCCACGGTGGGCGCCATTTGTGTGTGAGAATTTACACCTTCATGAAATCAGGATAATTAACTACAATTCTATGGAAAGAAATAATAATTTAGCCTAAAGAATTGCAATTAAAATCCATGACATCTCATGGTTCTCTAACTAAGCTCTGTTGAAAGATCTCTCAGCCTTAATCTCTCTCAAGGACAATCCTAGAATGAGAAACTGATACAAAAATGCCTACTCAAATTCTCAAGATATGTGTGCTTTTCAACTCAAATGCTCATGATTATGCTCTTAAAATGATCAATTTTCTATGAAAATGCTCAATATGATCTCAATTGCTCACAAATTGCCTATAGTAATGATGTTATGCATTCGAATTTTCTAGGATATGTTATGCTTACAAAATGGATTGTATTTATAACAAATTCCCAAGGGTAGATGGTAGAGTGAATTGACCATGATTAAGCCTTGGTTAGGTGAAAAGATTTGAGATGGTTTCAAATGAGGGGACAATTTAAATGGTTGTCCTCAAAGGGTGGGACAAGAAGACAATTTGAGTGATTGAGATTCAATTCTGAAAACGAGTGATTGAGATTCAAAGTTATGGGTGATCCATGTGCTTTGTGTTCTCAATTACTACTGGTTGCTCAAATTATGTTGAAAGATATTTAGGATTTATTTAATTCCATCAATTAATTAAATTAGCCATGTAGGGGAATAGGTTAGATTTAATTTTTGATTTAAAACTATACAATTAATTGATTAAAATCAATTATATAATTTTGATCGATCCCTCTTAGGCTTGAATTTAATTATTTGATTTCATTATTAATTAATCCTTTAATTTTAATTTGATTTTTTCCAATTTGCTTGATAAATGTTCGTTTGAATGATTTTGATCCATTTTGATGCATTTTGATGAGATTTAGGGCAATTGGTTGAGATTTGCAGATTTGGATGATTAAGATTTCCTGGTCAATTTTAGGTGTCTACACATATACATATACATATACATATACACACGCTCCAAGAGATACCATTTTTGAGATGCCTATTTAAATTTTATGTAAAAAATTGATTAAAATTTAGGTGTCTCGAAAAAGATTTTTCTCAACATATTTTATATATTATAAATATATATATGTAAACTAGTTTTAATTTTGACCCAAACCTTAACAAAAAAAGACATACCAGTGCTCAAGATAAAATCTATTCATTGTAATCTATGTCATAATTTAATACAAACTGCAATATATTATTTGATACATAGCTTACTAATCATTACACTTTCTTTTTAATGCTTTAGAACATAGAAGACAAGAAATGATACTAAGGAACAAGAGGTTCCTCAAAGGCACACACATATATCTTGATGAGGATCTTACAATATTTCAACAAGAATAAAGAAGGAAAGAATGGGAAAAGGTAACGACAACAAGAGATAATGGAAAATAAGCTTGGTTAAAAAATGGCAAGGCCCAAATCAATGAAAGAATGAAACATAAGAAATAGGAACTTGGGGCCTCCTAAGAACACCTAACTCTGGTTAGTTGGAAATGTAGAGGTTATCCATGGAGAAGAGGACCTGGGTTAGGGCCCATACCGAAAGGTAAAGACATTGTATTTCTCAAATACACACATAAACATGATGGATGCTAAGTTTCAGAGTTTGAGGGATACAAAAAAAATTCAATTTGGAATGAAAAACTGGTAGTGGTAAAGGACATGAAGGAATTACTATTTTAATTAAGGAAACTCGGGGAAAACTTATAAATATAGTGAAACAAGACTTAAAAAATAGTATGTATAGCTAAAATTAATAAAAATCAAGTTTTGATAAGAGTGACAACATATTTTTGATATTAGTCAACAACAAAACTAGGGTATTTATCCTTACAAAACCACGGCCTGAGGGCATACAAACACAACTCACTAAAAATAAACAAACATCCAAAGCAACCTAAAACATAACTATTAAAAACAATAACCAAAGACCACAACTAGACAACCTATAACCCAAAAAATGTCACCACAGTATAGATTAGTACTATTTATAACAGAAAAAGCCAAAATCCTACTCCTATAGCTAAAAACATAGAGCAACAAACTAGAGTCCAACAAGACCACCAGGCTAACAAAGAAAATATTCACAAAAACCCTAGAGGGGTAAGGGTAATAGCCTCAACTAGCACGTGATTAAGCATTGTGGGATGATCTGATGTTGCATCGTGACTATTATAGCATGTGTGTCCAATCTTCTGTAAGAAATTTGAACAAATCCTTGTAATTGCCTTAATTTTGCCCATCATCACCAAGCATTTTTCTTTGTAGCAGGCACATGGCAGTTGCAGAGTTGTGCATCACCCAAGGCTGAACTTGGAGATGCTTCCTCATTTGTGTTCCATTTTATTTAATAATATTTTTTAGGATGCACAACTCACTCTATAGGCTCACCAAATTTGATGTAGGAAGCACGTTGGAGTTAGATAGAATTGGGTTGTCCACATTTGGCAGCATGTCTAGAGCAAGGTCAATCGACCCCTCCTTTACCCTATCAGACGCATAGTTAAATTTGTTAGAGGTAGATTTTTTGGAACTACCAATAGCATTAGCATCAATATCTTCACACTTTGTATTCTTGGCATTTTCACCTTCCTTTTCAAAATTATGACTCCCGTGCTTAGTATTATCCTTCGAGTCATAATAAACCAATAATTTATTTCCTTTCTTCACAAACTTGGTTTCCAGTTTATTGGATCTACAAGGTGTGTTATGTTCCTCCTCCCCCTCATCCTCATCTTCATTAATGACCTTCTGAACAAAGAATTTAGCTTTCTTGGTTCGGGGAAGGATTTTTTCCTTTCCCCTTCGAGGCAGATAACATGGATTCTTTGTCTTTCAAGGCAACCTCAGGAGCAAGAATATAAGAGTTCAAAATGTTTGGAGCTTTAGGACAAGAGGCAATTTTAAGGGCTCTCGAGTGCCTAATACCCTTCTTCGTACTTTGGCCATGCAATTCCATAATACTAGTAGGTATGAGGGATTGTAAAACATGGCCCTCGTAAACAATAATAGGTTTGGGTGGGAAAAGAGTAGAGTGGAAGTGGTATAATCTAAAAATAAGACCTTAAAGCAAGGGAATATGCATCTTACCCTAAGAATAGGCACTTTCCTTAACATCAAACACAAAACTCTCAATGGAATTTAACAATAAAAAATGAAATAAGAATATTTCATGATTCCTAAAATGGTTTATGAGGGGCACATGGTAAAAATAATAGATTTTAAAGTGCCCTTCTAGTGTGAAATAATTCATAAGCATCAGACAAACATGGTCCCAAGGTGGTGGAAGCTGAGCTCTGTCATATCCTCCCTGCATTTTGACTGGGGCCTCGCTTCCTTTAAAGAATTATTCAAGCTATCATTATCAACTACCTTGTTGGTCTTGTCCCATTTCTTTAAATCAATAGATAACCCAATAGCCTTGACGATGACCCCTCACTGATATCAAAGGATATACCCCCAACAATCACTCATGTTTTCCCAATAGCTAGCAAACTGAATAGACAAGCCCTCATCAAATCCATTAATGGATTTAATAAAATCAAAACCCCAACTTCCTTGAAAATATGCCACAACACGGGGTCATTGTTGAAATCATTCAGCTTCCTGGGATCGATGCAAACCTGGTCCCCCTATCACTGTAAAAAATACACAAGAAAATAAAATCTGAGAAGAAACATGTAACCCTCGATACAGTTAAGGAATCTTGTAATTATCATCGAGTTATTTAAAGGCAAGATAAGCACATGAATGTCAAGTTAGGTAGAATTATTATACTAACCCCCAACAAATAAGGCTCATGTGATCTATAGTTTCCCACAAGTGAGAGTGTTTTCAATATAGAGTACAATGGGTACACACCATTACAAAAGAGGTAATGATAAATGCTAATGTGACCATTTGTGACCTTTGTGTAGTGTCATCTCATGATTATAAGGTACTCTTTTGAAGATTACAATAATTTTCATGATTGTCTTGGAGCCACCTAATGATGAGCTTGGAATCCACTTTAATTCAAAGGGTTCTAATACCGATACATAACACAACCTTGATCCCCCGAGGAGGACCATTCCCTCCACCTGGTTGCTCATATGTTTGGGAAATGTACTAATATAGGCCAGAACTAAATTCCCTTTATATGTTCTTATTCCCCCTCCAACAACAACCAATCCAAGAGAGTGTAGCGTCATACCATCAAAATTGACCTTGCACCAACCAGGCATAAGAGTGGTCCATTTTGTATGTTTCTATTTTAACTTTTTGGAGCATCAAACTTACCATAAGAATTCAAGAGGATCCAATTACTTTCAATTTGGTGATCAAGAGGAGAGGGAGGGAGGGGGGGAAAGTCCATCTAGTCAAAGTCAAGTTACCCATACTAGATGTGGAGGGATTTTCCACCAGACAAAAAGAGGTTCCCTCCCAGTTAAAATAAATTTGTTGGACATCTTTAATCTTAACCCAATCAGATTAGGAGTAAATGCAAAACATTTTGTCATAGATCATGTGTGAAAGGGCAGTGTATAAATAGATCATCAACAAACTCCTCATTTTATTTATAGAGGACACTACAATTCGGTAACTAAAATCCACACTTAATTAGACTTTTATGTGTAAGAATCTTGTTATGCCTTACTATCCATCAGAACATGTAAACCTTAGGGATAAGTTGAGAGTGACATACCCTTTTCCATAGTTTTCCACAATTACCCTCTCGGATAAGAAATAGATAAGCACAATTCACCATGAAATCACCACTAATATTCATTTTCCAAACAAAGCTATTGTGTTTATGGAGCATTGATATTCTCTCATCCTTGAGTCTCCATTGTAAATCCAATGCAGAGTCATCTGATGTTGAAGGTCCTGGAAACAAAGTGAAATATTCTTGCAAGCTTTAGACCAATCAATTTAGTTAGCCACCCGAACACCAAAGAAATATTTGGAAGCCTCATGTAGGTCCCAATAGTTTGGTTACGAGGATACACTAGTATCATCCAGCTAGGTATCATCCCTGGAACAAATCATCTGGCCATCACCAACCCACCACTTCAAGCCTTATTGTATCATAGATCATAGTTAAGGATGTTATTCCATATCCTTGACCCATTCAAGATCCCCTTAATATTGAGGAAGTGATAAAACTTCTCCTTATTCATATATTTTGTAGACATGATGTCATGCCAAGTGGTTTTGTGCTTTGCAAGGTTTCATCTAACCTTTGCAAGAAGGGCTTTGTTAAGATGAGAAATTTTTCTAATGCCCAACCCTCACATTATCTTTGGTTGGAAAATGAACTCCCATTTGTACCATTGAAAACCTCTTTTTTTCCTCCATACTCGACCAAAGGAAATTTCTTTAGAATCTCTCAATTTTTTCAGCCAAAGAATTAGAGATACGAAATAAAGAAAGAAAGTAAATAGGGATCCCTTGTAGATATTGCTTTAAAAGTTGCAATTTACCAATATTGCTTAGAATTTTTCCTTTCTAACTGACCAAATTGCGTTGTGTTCTCTTAAGAATTGAATTCTAACAAGAGTTTGAGATCTCCTTGACAGTAAGTGACAACCCAAGGTAGGTGTTAGGGAGATTCTCACATTGACAACTAAGAATATTATGGATTTTGTTTTAGAGACTCAAGTGTGTTGAAGAAATAAAATTTCCTTTTGACATAATTTATGTTTTGTCCCAACACAAAATCATATCGATCAAGGAAGAATTTACAAGCTCTATCTTTAATCACCGACGCAATACCAAAAAGGATTATGTCATCAACAAACTGTTGCAAGACAATAGGGGCAGGGTGGTAGCAGGACACGTCCCAAGGAGTTTATTCTCATTTATCATCTTTAAGAAAGTTCTCCCTAAAAATTACACCAACATAATGAATAGGTATGGGGAGAGGGGGTCACCTTTCTTGATACCTCTAGTAGCACCAAAGAAGCTCGTGGGGACACCATTGACTAGGACATGATAACAAACCATGGTTACACATTCCCCAATCAATGTAATCACCCCCCTATCAAAGACAAAACTTTCTAGAAATTTGAATAGAAAGTGTTATTTAACCTTTTGGTACACTTTGAATATGTCCAAATTCCATCCTCAACATCCTCCATTTCTCCATGGAGTGGAATAATTCATGGGTAGTAATGGTTGCATCGAGGATTTGCCTCCCAGGGACAAAGCCTTTTTGGTTGAAATTGATAAGATTGTCCTGAATGGGTTTAATTCAGTTAACCAAGACTTTGAAAAATATTTTATATACCATATTACAAAGGCTTATTAGTCTAAATCCATAAATTTAGGTTGTTGAATCTTTTGAATTTAAGTATTAAAAGAGAAATTTAATTCTTTAAGGAGTTTCCCCATTCTTAAGAGAAATCACATATTGTCCAAATATATCCTAGAAATCCAGAAAAAAAAGTTATGGGTAAACCATCCAGGCCTGGGCCCTTGAACACACCCATAGAGAAGGTTACATTCCACACTTCATCTATAGTAATTGGGGCCAAAAATTGTGCATTGTCACCCCTAGTGATAACCCTTGGGATGCAATCTAACAGTTGGACTTCCAAGACACTATCAGTAGTAGTACTATGACCTCTGAAGGTCATACAAAAGAAATTTGAGTTCAAGAGGCCTAACTTTGCATCCTCCTTGATGACCTCATTATATTCATCTATGAGGCTAAGAATAGTGTTTATTTCTTATGTGTACTAGATAAACAATGAAAGAAGGTCAAGTTCCTATCCCCTTCTTTCAACCACTGGACTTTGGACCTCTACTTCCAAAATATTTCCTCCTTATAAAAAATACATTTCCATTTGGATCTTAAGACTTCCTCTTCAACATGTATAGTCACTAAGAGGTTACCCTTGGCCATTTGTTCCTGGACAGAAATCAACTTTAAACAAATTTGTTTTTTCTACTAAAAATGTCCCAAATGTGAACCTGATCCATCTCTTCACACTCCTTCGAACAATATTTATTTTTGAGCCGCATAATACATTGGAGTCCTTGACACTAGAGAGTCCCACGACTCCTTAATTTAGGAATGGAAGGGTGAGTATTCCATATGATTCCATAAAAAAGGGAGTTATGTCCCTTCTTCTGTTTATTCTTCCACTCTAGTAAGAAGGGATTATGGTCAGACACTGTTTGAGGGAGGGCAGTCAGAAAAGAGTTAAATCTTATGTCTTTGTTAACAGAGCAGAGAAATATATCAATCTCAACTTGTATGAGGTCCATGCCTTTCATATGGTTTGACTAGGTGAACATTTGCCCATTTAGGTCAATATCAACCAGACCCACAACATAAATGGAATCTAACATGCCAACCATGATGTCGATATAGTCCTTAAGACCACCTATCTTTTTCAAGGGGAAAAGTGGCAAGTTGAAGTCGCCAACAAGGAGCTAGTGTGAGGAACTTATTGTTGAATAAGGGATGATATCTCATTCCAAAACTTATTCCTGTTAGTGTGGGAATTGGGTGCATAAACACTAGCCATGTACCAATCCTAGTCATCCGGTTTGAATTTTATAAACCTGACATTCTAATTAGAGAGGGTTAAAATTGTTGGTTTGTGGTGACTGATCATGATAGTACTATACACATTTCTACAATTCATCGAGAATTTTTTTGGGTTGACTCATCAGGCATTTCCCTGGGTTGAATCATCAAGCATTTATCAAGCAAGTTTTAGGGTTAGGGTTTTTCTATAAGAAAAATGGTGTTAGGGTTATGGCTCATTAGAGTGAAGAGTATTGCAGTATTTGCACTGGTATTGAGCTACAAGGGCTCACTTGTTGTAATCAACTAAAATTATTGAATAATAATATTTGAGTCCCTGTTTGGTGGACGTAGCTCAGGATTAGGTGAACTGCATTAAATTTGTGTCTTCTTGTTCTAGTTATGTGTGTTTTATTCCTTTGCATAATTGGTTATATCTGCATGTAACTGTTATATTTTTGTCTTCTAATACTAACAAAACCCCCATTAGCCTTATGTGGATTCCACATGGTGGTAATACCACCATAGGCACCAGTAGCTTCAGTCATATGAAAATGCGATCCCAACCACAAAACCCTCACAAGAGAACTTAAGAAGGGTTCTGTCATTTTTATTTCTTGGAGGAGACTTGAAAATCGATACCATTTTTAACTATATAATTTTTTAATGCAAATTGTTTTTGGGAGCCATTTAACCCCCTCACATTCCATGAGAGGAATTTCATTTCTTCATCTTGGTTGCAGAGTCGAGGTTCCGCTGTCTTTTATTGGCAATTTACCTTGTAAATTCTCTTTGCCTTGTGACATGTTGTAAGGACCGACCATCCTTGGTGTCAACACCAACATCGGTCTTCTTATTTTATTTTATCTTTTTTTCTAGATCATCCATCGATCATCACCCGTTGGTGTACTAGTTGACACTCTTGGTGATGAGAAGGTCTTGCTTATAGGGGTGAGAAGTCAATTGTATGAAGTGCCAACCTCATTGTCTCTAAGAGGGGCTAGGATTACACCCAACTGGGGAACAATTGATGGTATTTCCCCCTCCTCTAGTGTGGTAGTCAGGTCTAACATGCTAGTAAAGTCCTCCTCTTGGTCAACTTTCTTAGGGGTTTCCAATAACTTCAACAACCTATCTGTGAAGGAATATTCATCACTATCAAAGTCCAAACTCACAACCTTTGGAGGCTTAGTGAACCTTAGAGGATAGGTAGATATATCCTTTAGCTTCTGCTGCTCCTTTTTAGGGGCTTTACAATCAGAAATTATATGGTCCGACTTGTTACATTTCTAACAGAAGAACATGGAGTTTTCATATACTAGTGCTTATGTTCACTTCCCCAATTTAGATTGTATGATAATAAAGTTAGGGAGTGTTTTATTAACAACCACATTAACACAAAAATGAGAAAAAAATAACTTAGACTTTGCCTCAGTGACTTCATCCATGGAAATGTAGTTGCCAAATGTGCTGCCAATCCAACGAAAGATCTATTCATCCGAGAACTCAAGCGACAAGCTTGACATACAGATCCACATAGGGGCAGTTCAACTTAAATCAACAACAGGATCAAAGCCCAGTTTCCATCGAATTAATGAGGTAAGGTGTTTCCCATAGGTCCAAGAACCAGAGAAAATAGTAGTCATGTCCTCCGTGACAGTAAACTTAAAAATAAATGAGGCACTAGGCATTGTATTGGTCGCAACACTTCCCTTAAGTTTCCATATATGAGAGACACACTTCTTGACCATATCAATGGTTGTCCTGAATGAAAAGAAATGACTAACTAAGGTATTGTTCATGGAAGAGACAATATGATCAACAACAACATCAAGATTCCTGATAGTTGTTCCCTCCTCCATTTGTTTACACTCTAATACAACCTCATCTTCTACCTCCCTCTAATAGCTGCCCATTAGAACATTTTTCCACCCTGTAGACACATAGTCTCTCTGGCTCCTTGCATGATTCACCTTGTTAGAAGCTATGGTTGAACCCCTAAAGCCTACCTTGGGGGCCTTGCTATTTTTAGTTCCCTAAGATGTCATACTAATGAAGCAAGTTCTTGTGTAATGGGATCATCAGATCCCGCTTGCAGGGGTTTAACAGTTGATGTCAAGGTTCCTCAGGGGGGGAGGTTGCGGCTATGCTCCCTATTACTATTGTCCATGATGGAAACACAAAAGTTCAAAAAGTTGTAAATTGAAAAAAACCTTTTGATAGGGTGGCAACATACTACTTTTCTCCAAAGGGCTCAAAAATATATAAGAAGAGGAAGCTAGGCCGAGAAGACCCCAACACATCGCTGAAAATGACATTTTTTTAAAAATACTTTGTGTAAAGTCTTAATAATAGGATACTTTAATGCTAGGATAACGAACAACCAAGCCCTCAACTTGAAGAGAAGTTACAAAGAAAGAAGTGATATGCTATGATTAGAAGAAGAGAAGGATCAATTTATGAAAGGTCTTCAAAAGACAACAAGGGAAATGCTAATAATTATGGGGCATAATTATTGGGCTTATGAAATTTGTACAACATGGTCATATGTAACAATATGAAAGTGTGGCCAAATTTAGGAAACATTACTTGTAAAATATACAACAAACAAAGTGTTGTTGACTGTGCTATATGATTTTAAGATCACACCTCAAGGGTAAAAGAGATAGAGATAGGAGAATGCTCAATAGGGCTAAAATTAGACCACAACCCATTTTTTTAAATATTAGTAGGGACATAAAATTCATCTTAAGCAATAGAAAGCACCCTCACATGATAGAATCCTAATGACTTAGGAAAATCAAAAAATCTTCAAGGATGCCCTTAATTAGGATTTTTTAGTATGAATTTGAGCACACAAACCAACAACTTGTAAGAAAATATACCTTAGTTCCTCTAATTCACAAGGATTTAGAGGAGTGTTAAATAATTAGACCCAGAAGAGAGGCAAAAAATACATTTCTAGCAAACCCTTGGTTTGGTGACGAGTGTGAGTTAGCACAAAGAAATTTAAGATGATGAATGAGTAATGAAAACAAGAGAGAGTATGAAGAGTTGTTAAGGTGTAAAATAGAAAAATACGTGAGCATAAGAAGGATGGAGTTGATTACTCTTGGAAAAAAAAACTCTTTGGTTTTGGAAATAGTTGCAACAAAAGAGGAAGCAAATAGATAATAAAATCACATGGCCCCAATGGCTTGAATATGCAAAGATGCTATATGAGCACAAGGAAGATAATGATAGACCTTTGATAATCAATGTCACAACTAAGCTTTTCACATTGAAGATATCTTCCAAGGCATAATGAGGTTGCAGGGGGAATAACCCAAGATATTGATGGGCTGCAAGCTAAACATTTGTAATGGGCCATTGATGTCCTTTCACCTCATATAAATCATATTTTCACTGATGTCAATGAAGAGGGTTTTCTTAAAAATTGGATGACCAACATTGTGATTCCTCTCCACAAAAGTGGTGACATAAAAATCCATCAAATCATCACACTATTGTGTGCATAAATGTTGTCACACTTCTATGAATCATTCCATTCAAGGTTGCTCAAGAATGAGGCCTCAAATATCGATCCATAGCTCTCTAGTCATGGATGTGTAAAAATATAAAATGAAGGCCC